>OY757923.1:96752721-96920221 GCA_963585895.1 Sepioteuthis lessoniana | reverse complement strand
CAACATGGTCCAACATCACTTAGGCCATTCCATATTTAGTGCAGTTCTCTCAAAATGGGCAAAATATTCATCTATGTTAGCTACTGCAAATTTCAGAATCAACCCTACTTGTTTAGTTATATCAAACTCTCTATTATTATCTCCCTTGGTTGTTCTCATGATGCTTAATTCTCTTAGCCTCGTCCCTTGCATGATCCGAGCCTTTTCCAATTCCAACTTAGCTTGTATCCTCACATTTTCTAGTTCAATTTGCTCTACTGACATGTCTGTTGACTCAACAGGTAGGTCATTTAACATTTCTTCCCCAAAAATATGCTCATCTATTATATGCTCTGTAATGATTCTAATCATTTCATTTTTCCTTGTTGACCTTTTTATACCTAATTTGAGATTCTGCCCTATCTCTATTAATTCTCCTTTTCTCGATAGTTCTAGTTTTTCTGGGGCAGGCTTCTTAAGGAAATCCTCTACCCCATCCATTTTGCCTTGTCTACTTATCTGCGTCACTTTCCGCGCTTTCAATTTTTTCAGAATGACGATCCTGGACCAAGCCCCCATAAACTATGTCATGAAACTACTCCAGCTGGTTTACTGTCAGTGAAAGTGACAAGCTTTTAATCTTGACCCTTTTATCTATACCTATCACCTGGACAACGCCAAGTGTATTGCTGGTATTAGGTCAGACAATATCTTATTTCGGGATGTCATTCAACCACAAGCAAACAGGGAAAACTATGACACAGAGATTTTTAAACAAGCCAAAAATGAAGACAACATGATATGCACAATTTAAAATACAAATTATTTTATTAGCAACTAAAAAAAATAAACGCATTGATGTGAAGTAAAATCATCTTCGTGACAAAAATGAAAATGTTTATAGTTTAACAATTTAGGGACAATTCATCAAGGAATTTTATTGCGAGGATGTGTGCAAAAATAAAGTTTTTTGATATATTTTGTGTGTGATAGGAACGGGGTATGCAAAAAGTAAAACAACACTAAAATGAAACTTTATCTTACTTCTATCTCTCTCTTATATATATATATATATATATACACATATCTCTATCTCATTTTTTTCTGGTGTCACATTTCACTGACTGTTAATTTCTGTCTGTTTTTTTCTTTCTGGATATATCTTCAAATCTTTTCTTGTTCTCTGGTTCTTCTCATGGTCACTCAACAAACAAAATAGGCACGCGATTCTTATCCTTTTTCTGGCAGCCTTTAAATCTTCCTATATGAGCTGGCCTGGGGAAGGCAGTTTACTCTTTGCATCACAGACACGTCTGTCTGTTAAGAGATCTCCCAGCCAACTGACTTGTCTGATTTTTCCTCTTTGCAGATTTGACCTTCGCATTGCCTCATATCACATGAGTTTATTGGTCAATCGGCATTCAGACTTCAAATAGGTAACTTGATGCTAGGGACTGCTCGCCAGTTCATACACCCATATTGGGGAAACTTGACCGTCAATAGGTCAGCATGCACCCTTGACCATAATTCCACTCTTCAGACTCCTTGTCTATTTCTGCTGGTTTGCAAGGGAAACAAAAAAAGGAGAGGGAGAAAAATAGTCCATATTTTTTAATAAAATATGAATTTGACTATCCCCAGGGTCCAAATACATATCAATACACACACATGTATATATATATATATGTATATATATATATATATATACACACACACACGTATATATAAAAGTAAAGTAGGTAACCTTATTTGAGGGTGACCTGAAGGCTACCTTTTCAAAAGCTACTACACCAAGCTTTAGGGGAAGGTGGTACTCCTTCCCAGGACACACACATATACATGGTCCCTTCAATCAGTTTCCAGACTTTTTTGTACAGAAATTTAAAATTGTCATAGACTCTTGAAAATTCACCTTGTTATTGCTATACATCTTAGGAGATGACTGACCAATTTTTATGATTTCAGCTTCAAATGAACAGCTACAGCAGCAATTGGAATACACCCTACTAAAGCCTGATTGTCACAGCTGGTGAATTTCAAAAATGCAATCTGGACATGGGGACACTTTAGAAGAACGATATGCAATAAAATTCTCCTTTAAACTTGGAAAAAAATGCCACAGAAACATATGGAATGCTTCCGACTGCTTTTGGAGCATCTTGCATGAATCGAGCATCAGTTTTTGAGTGGCATAAGAGATTCAAGGAAGGCACGGAGTCTGTGAGGGATGATGAGAGGTGTGAGAGGAGTAAGGAAGTCAATACACCAGAGTTGATTGGTCAAAGGGTTAGGGTTAGGGTTACTATGTTGAGGTTTTAAGGGAGTTCAGGAAGATATTCCGTCGGAAGAGGCCAGCACTCTTCAAGTCGGGTCAGTGGTATTTCCACCAGGACAATACACCAGTCTATGACTCCATCCTTGTCACAGACTATTTGACCAAGATGGGCATCAAGACAGTTCCTCACCCTCCCTATAGTGCAGACCTTGCTCCCTGTGACTTTTGCTCATTCCCTAAGCTCACACGCTGTCGTTAAGAGACAATTGAGGAGATGAAAGAGGCTGTGAAGAAGGTCATTGACACGCTCACACAAGAGGACTTCCATGGAGCCTTGCAGATGTTGTTGGAACGGTACAACAAGTGCATTGCAGGCGGAGGAGATTACTTCGATGGGGACTAGAGTTTCATGTGAGTACTATCAATAAAAGCGCTCATACAAGAAAAGTCTGGAAACTTATTTAATGATCCTCATATATATATATATATATATATATATATACATATTATATAAACACACACATTACAACAAAAATAATGGAAATTTTAGATCCAAAATATGGTTTGAGATGTTGATCAGCATCATATTCTTATTTCAATCACAATTATTTAATTTTGAAAAACGAAACAAACAGTTGACCTATAAGAACCAATAATTTTTTTTTTTTTTTAATGTAATTAAAATTAAATTAATGATGATGATAATGGCAATAATTTTCTTAAACTGTAAATATTTTAAGATTTTTTTTTTTTTTAACTAAAGGCGTGTCATGTTTTACATCAAAAAAACTTTGTCAAATCTTTTAAAGTGCATCAAGGTTTTTTAAATTGTTTATTTTAACATTCTTGAAAAAGGGATATTATAACAATTTTGGACAGCCATAGTATGAAGTAGGAAAATGTTATCTTCAGCTGTCAACACTTACCACTTCTTGAAAATGGCGCAATCGTCTCTAAAAGTGATTACAGGAGACAAATGTAAACAGTGACTTTAAAAACAATTTCACCCAGTTGAAAAAAAAAATCAGATTTTCACCCCACTAAAAGAAAAAACTTTTAGTCATCTTCATAAAGAAAAACTATTTAAATTATTAGAGCCTTTTTTTGTTTGTTTAGTCATGTGTGTGTATATATATATATATAAAATAAAAGAAAAAAAAAATTTTTTTTGTAATAATATTTATTTCAGCAGACCCTGTATTCTTTTTTAAATGTTAGATCTGCATCTTCAGACAAAGAAATAATTAGAAATTTCTAATGAAGATTTAGAAAAACCCACAAGATTCCGGCCACCCTATCTCCCTACCCCAATTTTTTTTAAATGTATTATCGTATATATATATATATATATATATATATATATATATATATATACACTGAAAGAAAGAAAGAAAGAAAAGTTTATTAACGTAGTTTTATTTGCCACCCTCTTCTTGCAATTTACCGGGTGTCATCACAGAGGCCACCACCCCCGGGCCATCAAAATAAACGCTCCAAAGATTTGTTATAAAAAGACAGACAACTAGCTTTTCTTTTTGATGTGTGGTTAAAACAGTTACCTTTCAGATTTTTGTTCTAAAACATCCAATTTTATTTTCATCGATATTTTTCGACATATAATTTGGCTCTCAGCATTCCAGATCATATCATTCCACAGATTTCTTCTTTTCTCTTTTTAGAAACCTCACTCTTATCAAATTCAACTAAGTTAAGATTTATGAACCCAGGAATCACCACTGAAACCAGAAAAAATGAGAATAATGATTAAATTTGATTCTTGGGGTGCTAATCTGCACTAATACCCCCCCAAAGGTAAATCCTATTTTTCAACAATAAGCTAGTAAATATAACACACTTACGACAGCCATGAATATAAAAATTGGCGAGGTTGTTTAAAAAAAAAAATGTGCCAGTTACAGGCAAGGAAATACAAGTTACCAAAAATATAAATTTCAAACCGAACAGCATAAAACAGTTTAGTCTTAGTATTCAAGACACAAATGAAAATTCCACGATACCAACTCTGTAAAATTGATGAATTTTTTTTTTTAATTATAACATACAGATCGCTGCCTTCATATATTTTTATACACTTATGATCACCCGTATTTTTAGGGGGTAGCTAGTTTTACTTAGGAAAAAAATTCGACAAGGGACCATCAAAATAACTCAGACCAAAAAAAATTTCGCCCAATGTTTAGTTCTTTCTCGTCAGTCTCCTGTTGCATTTTGATATTGTCTTACAAGTACTAACTTAATAAAATTCGAAAAATACGAGCAAATAAGTAAATGTCAAATCATAGTAAACATCAAAAGACAAAAAAAGGGGGGGGTCACGTATTTTATATAAACTCTTTCATTTAACACCCACGGGTACGTGAAGTAATTAATTACTTCGTTTATTCAGAGAGAGTAAAGAAAGAAACGGTTTTTGTTTCTTCGATACACACACAGACCAAAACCAACAAAAATTTGTCTGGATAGAAGACACACCTAAAAAGAAAAAAAGCATCAAAACAAGAAGCTTAACTGTTGGGGGGGGGGATATTACCCAAAAAAATCATTACATCATATTTGTAAAAGTAAATTTAACCGAAAAGTTGGTAAATCAAAAATTTGGAAAAAAAAAAAAAAATTCAAAAAGCATTGAAAATTAACCAAATTTTTCTTAGTTAAAGAAAGTAAGTAAAATCATTTAAAATAAGACAATAAAACTAAATGAACAAGTTTTAAAAAAATTAAACCAGAAAAAAAACATTTTTTAGATCTCATTTTTCCCAAAGATCAGGTCATTGTATTTAAGCTTTATTAAAAACTATTTTAAAATAATTTTTTAAAGATACTTAATCTCTAAACAATTCATAAAACTTAAAAATCTTATTAGATTGATACACAGACGAAATGTATGTGGATTTTAGATACAATATTTTGTGCAGTGAAGTTTATGAATGGACAAAAGTTAATCCCATTCAACCAAAACTTAACAGATAAGTGAGTAGGGATTTTTTTTAAATATATAAATAAATGCATTATGTTTTTAAAAAAAATGCCCCCAAAATAGACTTGAATCGTTTAGATCCTGTTGCAAATTAGATATGTGCTATGGTTCTTATACCAAAACTAAAAAGGTACTCGACACTCACCTTCTTAATTTTTTTTTTAGTCTGCTATAAAGTTAAACGTTTATTACTGTGTTTTATTGTCAACAAATGGAATTGTACAAGTCAAACATATATATCATATTTATAATTTACACACGATTTGCTTAAAGTTTTTTGTTCTATTAAAAAGTTGAAGAAAGTAGAAAAAGCGTTTTCTTTTTTGTTGTTGTTTTTTCTTTCTCTAGTTTTTAGTGAAAAAGAGAATCTTGAAGTGTGTTAAACAAAATCTTTAATAATTTGGATTGTTTTGTTTGTTTGTTTTTTTTTTAATAAGTTTCATTCACTGGGATTAAAAAAAAACGAAAGGATGGATGATAAAACAAGACAAAAACACGTGTGATCTGTCAGATTTTGGCGAGGTTTTTGTGAATAAAATGATACCTAACATTGAAGATAAGCGTATGAGATTAACATATATGTTCAGATAAAAAGAATAAAGCGAATATAAAGTGTTAGGATAATTTATAAAGACACAGAAAGGAAAGAACGTTGGGTTTTTTTTTTCTCTCAACTGAAACGTGAACATGAGAAGAAGAGTGCAAAACAGATCGTAGGTTAGAGTTCGCCTTTCTCTTTTCATTTTTTTTTTTTTTTAAACAATCACGATATAAATTTCTTTTCTTTTTTCACTTACCAGTAAACTGTGAACTACACCGGTAACAAGTACAGTTTATGATAAAGATGATGGCAACAAAGGCCGAGATATACTCCGTGGAACACATTAGTGTATAAAGCATGAACTCTAGCGACAATAACAGCATAAGGAGACGGTAGAGAATGTGTGTGTGTGTGTGTGCGTAAAGTACGAAATCGAGGCAACTTGCGTTATGAAGTAAAGTACCAGACTGACTATCACTTTACAAAGATCACGCATTCACTTGTTTCGCTGTTATTTACTACAACTGTTGTAGACCGTAGTAAACTTAACATTCGTCAGTGTTAAAAAGAAGTATTGTATACTAAAGATAACTTTTTAAAGCTTATTTTAAAACTTTTGTCCAGTTTTTACTTATATTTTGTTTTTTCGACGGAATTTTATTATAATTTTTACAATCAGCACTTTTTTTAAACTGTTTTTGTATATTTGTTATTTCTTTACGATTACAATATCAATAGAAAACGTAGAGTATATATATATATATATATATATATATATATATATATATATATACCCTGTGGTGGTAAATGATAGTAGTAGTGATTTGCTTAGTTTAGCTAAGCTTGACACAAGACCTAAAGTATATAGGATTTCCAGTAGAGAGAATCAAATTCATGAGTAAGTAATGGTCTGTAATTATTGTCAATAATAATGAGTAGTTGCCAGAATAGTAAACCATGATCCTTTAATTATACTACCCGAGACACCTCTTGTATTAATAGTGATGGCTCGATTTAAACATTTCGAAATTTAAATCTATCATTTTGTGGAAGGGGGTGCTATTTTTTAAAATTTAATTTTTAAAATAAAAGTGTGTGTTGCATGAGCCGCTCTCTCTTTCTCTCGGCGGGGCTTAAAATACACCGACTGCATCCTCGGCAGATCCCCCTCCCCTCGTCCACTACCAAAAAGAATTGTCCTGAGTATAACAGAAAACTACAATTTGTGGTGATGCTCTAGTCGACTCTGACTCGGAGAGGTAGTACCTGTTAGGGTCCGATCTATGAGTCAAATAGATCTGTTTTTTGGATATTGGATAGGAATGCTTGGTCGAAACAAAAGATTACTAAATAGTAATAGTAACTTGAAAGTATTTGGGTTTAAATTATCAGTCTGAGAAACACTTGAAATCACACAACTGTGTGCCGATTATTTGTATTAATGGTTAGCAAGCTTAACTAGCAAATCTGCAAGAGTGAGTTCGAGTCTCATTGAGTGCCCAATTCATTCGGCCGTATGTTACATCTAAGCAAAAAGCTTTACAACTTGATGTCATAACTCAGGGCAATTCTTAAGGCATCATTTCACCTCCACTCACTCTTGAATTTAGGATACGGGGCCCCCACTCAACTACATGTCAATTTTCATAAAGCAGTATTCATTGAAAATATATGAAACCTGCTCTTCGGGGGTATAGCGTTTCGGGAAATTGTTAATTTCTCTAACACTATATTTTTTAGGCAACACAAATGAATTACGAAACTTTTCTTTAACAACACAACGAAGAAAGTTTTTTATTTGCAGCTTTGAATATGGTTTGCTTTTGGTGCTGCAAGACTCGTGGAGTTTAGGCTTGTTAGTGTTGGAGAAGAAATGGCGTAGTGAGGTGTTGAGATGGCAGCGTGTGTTGCTGGACGTGTGAGGGATTGTGTTTAGAGTCACCGTGTAGTTTTGTGTGTCTGGTATTTTTGGGGAGGAGAGTAGGCGCTATCTCCATGTGGTCGAGAGCGGAGTTACGCTCAGATCGACATAGCCAATTTTTGGGGTGACATGAAGTGGTTCCTGTGGAAGGCATGCTGAATGCATCTAATTCATATTCAACTGGGATTCCTCGTAAGGAATCCATAAATTAGATGGTTCCCTCGTTTGTCTATGCTGCTGCTGGTCCTGCTATGTTAGAGCCGCAGTGAGATGTCCACACTGGGTGGCTTGTCTAGCTAAAAAGCATCGCTAATTAAGAACGGCTAAGGGGACGTCTGCTCTGGTCGCCGTCTCAAGCCAAAGAGACTGGGTTTGGCAGCTTACAAGCTTTGGTGGTCGGAAATAAAGGTCCGGGCTGAATAGGATTAGTCATCCTGATTGGTTGAAATTAAGTGTCGAAAGAAATTGAGCGCCAAACCAAAATACGAGATTTTCCTCTTCTCTACAGGGGCCTCCAAACAGGTTTGCACCCCTCCTTTCCAGTCAGAGGGTTCAGGAGTTGTACGCACCGACCCTATCTTAACTGGGTACAACCAAATTATTGCCAGCAAATAAAAAGCGCCATTTTTTAAGGTAATGGAATATTGAAAACTTATTTTTGGTCATAATCATTCATAAATTAATCAAATTTTGGCATTGAATAATCTATAAGGAGTTGATATGTCGTTAAACAAATAAACCCAACCCCCTCTCTCTCTCTCTCACTCACACACACACACACACACACACACACACGAAGCTGAAGATAAAATATGAGGCAATAAGATCTTTTTTAGTATAATTCTGTACCTGTACCAGTTTATGATATAACTCAAAGTTGCATTTTATGGTGGGTCATAAAATAACACTGCACCCTTAAACTTTGCTGTAGATATATCGATATACACTGTCTCAGTCTCCTCTACATTGAAGAGGTGCTGTTTGATCTCCGGTCGTCATCAAACCTCCAATCTAATTTGACCTGCCTCATTCAAAAACTGAAACAAGCTATATTGCAGATGGTAATCCTCATAAGTCATGGCCATTGCCTTCTCTATTGTACGGATGACTTTGTTTTTTTAATTACTCTTCGAATTCTTTGATTAAAGAATGGTATGTGACAAACAAACTAGTGTGTCACTCTCAAATAGTAGATTGCTACAAGTGAATTCTTTTACTTTAAAACAATTACGAGTCCAAACAATGAAACCATTTTATGTCTACATTTTTTCTTCAACTGTAAGTGTAAGAAAATAATTGCTTAACCTCTCTAAAACAAAAAAATTAGAAGTTTGGACGCGTCGTTAAGCTCGCAAACAATTGCTTAATATAGGGGTTCAATCCTCATTAAGTGCTTTACAATTAATTGTGGCCTTGTTACAAAAACCTGAGAAAATAACTAAAAACAACAATAAAATAAAACGATGTCTATACAAAATAGTCGACTCATGAATAAGTTAATTTTGTTTTAATGCACAAAAATTATATCGAAATGTTAGACTTACATTCGCCATCCAAGTAAGACTACGTTTCAGGGGCACCTCTGGTGGTGTAACGGTTAGCAAGCTCGACTAGCAGACCTACACGAGTGAGTTCGAGTCTCATTGGGCGTCCCATTCATTCGGCCTTGTGCCACATCAAAGCAAAGCGCTTTGTAAATTACTAAGACTACGTTTTAGTCATTTGCTTCACTTTTTTTACGGAACAATTACAGTAAAACTCCATTAGCCAAAATTCGAAACCTTTTTAGATGTTGGGGGAGGGAAATGATTGTTTGGTTTTAACGGCATATCAATCCGTCAAGGGTAACTTTATACCTAAACGTTATTATTGTACATTTATCTCTACATTTTTGTGTAACTGTTTCTGAAGAGTTTTCTTGCGCACAAATTTACATCATGTATTCCTATCTAATACAAATAACTTGCACACAGTTTTATGGTTTCAAGTATTCCGACCGAATATTAATAGATATATGGTTTCAAAAAATTATTTCTATTTAATACAAGTCATTTGTTTTTATTCAGTTATATTGTTGAAAGTAAATGATGATATATATATATATATATATATATATATATATATATATATATATATATATATTCCATATGTATATATTCCATATATGTATATATATATATATATATTGCTAGCTGCTGGGACACGCTTGTATATCATTTCTTTTTTATGCTATTGATTTGTATATTATGTATATAAAAAGTCTAATCAAATATGTCTTTGGCCACCATCTTTTACCACGATGTTTAACTGTATCAACAACAACAACAACAACACAAACAATGACAACTTTTGGGGAGGAATTGTTAATATTCTGTGATTTTCATCTTTATTAATAATTTTGTCTGATATTATCCTTCATCTTCCAAATTCTAGTTGGTTTTTTATGATAACTCATTCAGGTTGTTAGTTCTATAATGGTGAGGAACAGTGTGCATTGGAAACAAGAATAAAATTAGCTAATGGTGTTGGTAAAGTAGCTAGTATATAGAACCAGACTTCTTCAGGGAAGCCTGATTCTATGTGCCAACTGCTTTACCAACCCAGCTACGAGAGTATAAACGGTATCAAAGAAATTCAAATAACACCTAGAAAGCCACTCAATACACCTGTTTCTGACTGATTGTTGCTATTATTATTGTACGCACTGGAAAAGCTAAGAATATTGGTTTGGTTGATGCTAAAGAGAATATGCTGTTATATCCCTCACTTACACAAGTCCCATATAATGATACACTAACACTGAATAGACGGAAGGAAAGACAAGTCATTTACACATATAGGAACATTTCATACATATTTAGTATTCAAACAAGAAGTGTTGACAAAAATACACAAACGTGTCCCAACAGATAAAATGTGCACATATTGTTCAATGAACAAGCAGTATATAAAAGAGATACAAAAACGGTTTAAAGTTTTCCTTTTTGGTGGGCATAGCAATGTTAGCATGACGTCTCAATGACGAGGTGAGACAAAGTCTCTCTTCTGTTCAACAAACTAAAATAAAAAGGCGCGTCTTTATCGCTCAAAGAACAGGTGGCGAAAGAGACACGTATTGCTTTGATTTCTTGGTTTAATGGCATATCAACCTTTGTGGATTATTCAATGTCGAAGCTATCTTTATAGAAGAACAGTAGTTTTGTGATTTAACCCATAGCTGGAGGGATAATGGGGTTCATGCCTTTTTCCATGGGTATCAGTTTAAGATTGAACGTAATAGCGCGACTGGAGGTTGAACTCACTTATTATGATGTCACAGTCCATCACACAAGCCACTACGACAATGACACTTCACTATGGATTATTGACACGTGACCTCAAGATGTTCAAAGGACACACCCCTCAAATTCAAGGGAATAAATTATTTATGGTCTCCTCCCAACCCAAGATAAATTTTTAAATTTCTTAAATAAAATAAAAGAAACAGAAAATGTTATGTATTTACCAAACCCTCTACACGAGCAAGATGCGACACAAGGCCAATTCTTAAACGGGGTTTTGCAGGTTTTAATTCAGTTTTTCTTCTCTTAGACCGGCTGCCATCCCCAAAACAGTCTGCCCTATTATTTACCGATAGCCGTAGAGAGAATAGTTGGATGCATACTTTTTTCCCAAGGATATTAACGCAATATCAAATGCAAACAACCCCGTCCCAGGATTCGATCTCATGTCGCTGTGTTCATTTTCTACGATGATATTGTAAATTTCTATGTGAATTCTTTTTCAACATGTGTTTTATTGTCCTTCAAAAAGCTAAGCTTAGTTTTACTCAAGGCCAGAAGCATAGGACACCCAATAAACGGTCATTTGCTAAGCTCGTTAAACATTATATATACGCAAAACCTCCTTGGCTGTCTTCCACTGTTATTTGAATGAATTTTTTATTACCTAATAATATATCTGCTGTTCATTAGTTTTTTCTACGTTGGATTTCTATGATACATCATCCGACTTACACTATAGTATAACCCAACACAAAAACTATTATAAACCAAATACATAATCCTACATGTCTATATTCAGTGCAGACCCAACACTTTACGGGACCCTAATCTGATTTTGAGTTGTTTTCCCACCACTAACCCATATTGCCGCAAACAATATTAACTATTATCTGAAGTTGATCATTTGCACTGTGATAAGAATTTAAGCCTTTATTATAAACACCGTCATTTTTTTACGACACGGATAAACTAGATGACATTTAAAAAATCATGCTCGCACGCGCACGTGCATGCACACCCACACACACACACATAGAGGCACGATGACATAACGGCTATCGTTCAAGTTCAAATCCCAGCCAAGACTGTTTGTGTTTCACTTGATGCTAAGGAACTTAGAAAAGGCATGTGCCTCTTCTTCCCTCAGCTAAGGGTCAATAGTAGAGCAGACTGATGACTTTAGCCTTGGTATAACAACCAGTCTAGGAGAATGAAAAACTCTGGATTCAAACCATCTGTGCTCTACTTTAAAATTAGTCTTGTGCCGCATTCTGTCTGTGGTGGAGGGGTTGGGCAAACACACACACACAAAAATCAAGCGCTTTTGTGGTCCAAAGCAATTTTTTATTCCCCTAAGTTTACCTTAGTTTGGCACAAGGCTGGATTTATCTGGCACCCAGTTTGAATCGCACTCACTAGTAATACTCTGCTAGACTAGCTCATTAACTATAACTAATCGCGAGATATTTATGTATATATATATATATATATATACATTCACCTAACCTTTCCGCTACCGACGGGATGCAACACAACGTCAATTTTCAAACTGAGTACAGCTGATTTGAAATGATAGTTTTCCTTTTATTTGAAGGGTTGCCGTACCAACGCTAAAGAGACGAATCAAATGCGCTCGTACACAGTTAAATGGTAGACTGCCACGGTGCTTAACTATATATATATATATATATATACGCGGCTCGTTCAAAAATTCCTGAGTCTCAGCTAGAAAGAGCCATAGCTGAATAGTTTTGTTGTGGCAACACCCTACCACCTCTTATAAAACCAGCACAGAAATTTTAATTAGTTTTTCTAACTAATTAAAATTTCTGTGCTGGTGAGGCCCATACGAAAGTGAAAAGTGTACGACAAATCTAAAATCTAGGCGAGGCTTCGAACTTTTTGAACAGTAAGTCATCATCATCATTATCACCATGTCGTGCCTCTAGCACGGATATCCCTGACTCTCTCTCTCTCTCTCTCGCCACTTCTCCCCCTCGTTCATCGCTCCTGGAAGGTCTTCAGGGCTACATCCCGTATCCTCACAGAGCTGCTGTATGTATGTTCGAGCTGGCCGTCTCGTTTTTGTTTGGCCATATGGGGGGGGTTCATAGGAGTTCATCACTTATGAGCTCGTCCCTGCTTCTCCAGCAGTGTCTTGCATGTCTGGTTCGTCTAACTTGGATAGTTTTCGTGATGGGAGGTAGGTGGTCGTATAGTTGGTGCTTTGTGGGGTGTTGCCTCTGGACTTGTTCAATATTGCTCGCAGAATTCTTGTGTAAATACCGTCTAGCTTTTTCTCCGGCCGTTTTGTTAGCGTCCAAGTAGTGCATCCATACAGCAATATCGACAAGCAGCGGTCGTGTCGTCGTCGTGAACAGTAAGTAAAAGTGATTAAAAGGTGGAGTAAAAAAAAATCGTCGGAAATCTTACACAAGTATGTGGCAGTATATGAGAAAAGGTTCACACACGGTCAGTGAAATTCTAAGTGAAAACGAGCATAAGCGCACTATAGCCCATCTCGTTGATATGTTACCGTTTCTAAGATATTCTAAATACCACAACCTCCTAAGTGAGTGATTGCTATTCTACTAAACTAAGTGCTGACCACACAGGCCTTCGTAGTGGTTTCGAGATATATGTGGGGATTTAGGAATTAACAATAAAACTCCCAACCGGATGTTGACTCGTCAGCTGCCACATACAAAATGTATAAACACGTCGCCACGCATAAGGCTCCACGCATCCATCCGGTTAAAAATCAGAAAAAAAGAAAAATAATAAAAAGTAAAGTATCCAATGGGAAGCGGTCGCGCCAAAATTAGAAGGATTTTGGAGTGGCGAATTTGGAGCCGGTGGAGAGAGATAAATATTCAGGTTTTCTGTGAACCGAGTCTTGTCAAGGAGTGTCCGTCGAACCAACAACATCATTTTGCTGTCTGGTGTTTTGGGCACCACGCTACCTTGGGACGTAGCGTTGGTTAGTCCCTTCACCAAGTAAATAAAGAAAACTATGGAAGAAATGTTTTCGTCTCTTATCTTTTTTTCTATCTTTTCTTTTTGTATATTTCTTTTGGGACTTTCTTTGAACAAGGCATTGCGCCGGCCAGTCAACGTGCGGTAAAATAATATAACCAAAATATGGAGTCAGATATCTTACGGCAACACAGCTTTGCCCTTAGCCCCTGACCTTCAAAACCCTTTTAAACCCCACATATATAACCATATATAAGTCGGGTAACAAAAACAAGAAGTTGTCCCTTTGGCCTGAAAATTAAACAAAAAGGAGATAGCCGAACTTTAACTAAGTTAGAAATCAAGGAATATTCAGGGGTAGAGGAAAGAAAAAAAAGGGGAGATGGGCGAAACAGGAGAAAGAAGTAAATGTAAAAGAAAGGAATTTTTTTTCTCTTTACACCCACAAGTTAAACATTTGAAGTTATGGGAAGCAGTATGGTATATGTATAACACGGTGGAGAGGATGAACCCGGCATCGGGTCAACAGCGTACTTCACCAGATGCTGGGCGGACGAACCTCCACAAGTCAATGGCCAGAATCACATAGTTCAGTCAGGAAACTACTGCTACTCGTCTTTAAGGGTGGTGACAACTGACGAGGTAAAAATATAGCCATCGAAAGATTATCATGACTATTTCTCGAACCATGTGTCCAAATCGCATCGACCTTCGCACGGGTAAAAAAGGGAGGCATTCTACTGAGGTCGGAGCTCTGGCCCTAGTGTTCGAAATATCAGCTATAGAACTCAAACAAAAATAAAAAATTTCTTAAATGCAAAAGCACAATACAAATAGCGACATTTAACGTTAGAACTTTTATTATAGAATAGGCCAACAACGGGAGCTGACAGCGTCTGCGGTTGAGCACAACACAGACCTATCATATGCGTACAAGAACACACAGAGACCATCACAGTGAAGTAGAAATGAAATATCTCGATACTAGCAATGGATGGATGTTTATCTCAGCATCTGCATGGAAAAACTCAGTCATAGGTGGTGTAGGAATGCTTCTCAGTCCCCGCTCCATAAATTTACTTAACAGCATCGAGAAAATACAACACAGAATAATGGTAGCTACGTTTAATAGCAATCCCAGCACAACGATGATTTCCTGCTACAGCCCTACTAACGCTTGTGATGAAACAGACCTAGACACCTTCTATAATGAGCTATCCTCCGTTGTTCGTAGCGTCTCTAAACTCAACGTTCTTATCGGAGAAGATATGAATGCCCAAATAGGTAAAAACGTAAACAACAAATTTAGCTTATACAATATGTCAAAAAGAAATGGAGAACACCTAAAGGGTTTCATACTAGAAAATAGACTAACATACCTTAATACTAAATTTCAGAAAAAGAAGGGAAAACTATGGACCAACACCCCTGCTAATAATGCTAAAGCACAGAGATTACCCTCTTATGAATAAGAAATGGACTAACAACACTTTGAATTGTGAGATATATTTCTCTTTTAAAGGTGTGTCCTCCGACCACCGAATTGTCGCGGCAAAGATACGTCTGAGCCTACACTGGAATACATCGCAAACAACCGGGACTGCACCTTATGACTGGTCAGTCCATGCTTAACAATAGAGATATTAGTGATAAATATACGAAATTCGATGCACTTTAGGAAATATCAGAAATATTGACTCCGAATGACGGAATATGAACTTCGTCAATGCCTACATGGAAGCAGCAGCAGCAAAATGCATATCAACAAAACTAAAAGCAATACATAAAGTTGCTTGGGAGACATTAGCAGTTAAGAAAAAACGTGACAACATAAAAACCGAATCCCTATGCAGTAAAAGGAACCCAACTAATGCCAACACTCAGAAACTTAAGAAGGGACTATGTAAACTGACTAATGCTTAGTTAAAAGAGCAAACAGAATACATCCAAGACCAGATCAATAAAATTGAACACTCAGTTGAAAATAGAAAATCTCGGATAGCATGGCAGACAATAAATTGAGTAAAAGAAAAAACACCACGAGAGCGAAACTAGAACCCGCCAAGCAAAAGAACAAATACACAAGTGGAAAGAACATTTCAAAAATTTACTTGGATCCCGCCCCCCAAGTAACTGATAAACTTATCACGAAAATTATTGATAATCAACTAGATATCAAACTAAGACAGTTTACGCAAGAAGAACTCGACGTAGTTATAACACAGTTGTCGTGATGGTTAATTATTTTATTACTCGGTTTGGTTAGGCCGCGAGTTTTTCAGTTAGCTGTTAAGTTAGCTAAAATCATTGAGCGGAAATGTAAAACAAACTGAAAGGTTTAAGCGAGTTCATAACGATTAACACGAGAAGGCCAAAATGTAAACAAAATGGGTTTATATCTTGTCTGTGACAGGTTTGATTGGAGGAATGAAAACAGTGAATTTTGGACACGTGAGAGATGACGCAATAATTTAGCGAGATGACATCACCCCCACCGATATCCTAAATTTAGATATATAAAATTTAGCGAATTTTGAAAAAGTAGTCAGTTAGTCAGTCGGTCAGTCATGAGTTAGAAGTTTACGTTCAGAGAGTCCGGTCGGGCTGGAGGGGCGTGTCTCTTTGTGTCTGTTTATAGACCCTTACAGATTTTCTCTTACTCTCTCGTGCTACTGTATGCAGTCTGAACCTCGAACGATTGTTAATTGTTGATGGAGAGTTATTGTTTTTGAGTTGCCAACAGCCAGGGAACTTTGTTCCAATCGATGACTACGACCGTCAGAGGAAGTTCCGGGTGGATTGGATCATTCCTTATCTATGGATCTTTCAAACACAGATTGGATACAGAGAAGATTGATCAGCAAACTATCTGGAAACACATTTGATACCGGACCAAGCGATAGTGTTAAAATTAGTGCTGGGCCAAACTATGGTACTATATTTGATACCGTGCCCAAGATAAGGGCCTAGACAGTGCAGACTGTAGTATTATATAGTCCTAACAAAAATTAAAAAGTGGAACGCTGCCGGTCTCGATTAAATACCTCCAGAAGTATGAAAGATAAGGAAATTCGACGACATACTGCTCTGATACTGCAACGCCGTATATAACCAGAACACAATACACTGATGAACAAAGGGCAGCATCCTCCCTTTCCTCAAGAAAGGTGATCTCGGAATTGCCAAGAACTACCAAGACATAACCCTTACTTCCATAGCAGCTAAGAGTTATAATGTTCTGCTACTTAACTGCATTAAGCCTGAAATTGAAAGAATTCTCAGGAAAATCCAAAATGGCTTTCATAGGAATCGGTCCACAACTTCACAAATTCTGACAATCTGTCAAATTTTAGATGGTGTTCGTGCAAAAAACCGCGAAACAACACTCTTATTCGTTGATTTCTCTAAGGCATTTGACTCCATACACAGAGGAAAGTGGGAGCAAATATTTCTCACCTACGATGTACCCAGGGAAACCGTTGCAGCCATAATGATGCTCAATAAAAAAAAGTACGTTCTCTGGATGGAGACACAGACTTCTTTGACATTGTCGCAGATGTTCCCCAAGGGGACACATTAGCACCATACCAGTTCATAATCTGCCTAAACAAGCACTTCGAACGTTGATAGTTTTAATGGAAGAAAATGGTCTTACACTGGAAAAACAAGAAGTAGACAATCCCCCGCACGAACTATAACGGATGCGGACTACACTGATGACATAAAGCTTCTGGCAAATACACCCGGCCAGACCAAATCCCTGCTGTATAGTCTGGAGCGGGTAGCAGGCGACATAGGTCTTCATGTGAACGCAAACAAAACGGAGTACATGTGCGTTAATCAAAGAGGTGACATCTCCACACTAAATGGTGGTTCTCTGAAACTAGTGGACAAGTTCACCTACCTCGGAAGTAGCGTCTCATCTGCCGAAAATGACATCAATACGCGACTAGCGAAGGCATAGACAGCAATCGATAGGCTATCGGCCATGTGGACGTCAGACCTATCCGATAAAATAAAATGCAGTTTTTTCCAAGCAGTGGTCGTGTCATACTACTGTATGGATGCACCACTTGGATGCCGACAAAGCGTATAGAGAAAAATCTTCACGGCAATTGCACAAGGATGCTACGGGCTATACTAAACAAATCTTGGAAGCAACATCCCACAAAACAGCAGCTGTACGGCCACCTACCACCCATCTCGAAGACCATGCAAATTAGACGAACAAGATATGTGGAGCACTGCTGAAGGAGCAAGGACGAAATCGTAAGCGACATTCTCCTATGGACCGCTTCACACGGACGTGCAAGTGTAGGACGACCAGCTAGAACTTATCTACAACAGCTCTGATGTACACAGAATGTGATCTAGAAGACCTGCCGGCAACAATGGACGCAAGAGACGATTGACGAGAGAGAGTAAGGAAAATCATTGCGAGCAGCACGACATGATGATGATATATATAAGTCAGTAATAAATCCAGTTAATCCGGAGTTAGGAACAATTCCAAGCAGGACAATTTAAATATTTAAATATAGAATATTAAAATTAAATAGTCCCGGTCAAGAGCTCAATGCAAATAAAATCTACTGAGCGAATTATTTTTTCCAAAATACTAAACCAACAATCGGACACATTATGATGATAAATTTATTTCCATCCTATTAAATAGCATTGATATTAATCATTACTCTAAAAATTAACAGGACTTCTTCAGAAGTCATCAAATGGATGAAAATAACTCTTTCCTAATTCACAACCAGATTAGACACACACACACACACACACACACACACACACACACAATTTTTTTTCTCCAACAATAAACCTAACCCAATACAAACCTTGTAGCCTTATTTATGTATCAATTTATTTTGGCATGTGTAGAACAACATCCAGTTTTATCACACTTCAAATTTAACAGAGGAAAATTTACAGCTGCAAAAGTACGTATGTATTACTATCTAACATATTATATAAAAATATTATTTAGACATATCTTATTTGAGTACATCAAATTTTAATCCTTTAAATGAATTAATTCTATCTAGACTAATGTTATTCACAGTAATTCCCACAAAAAAATATATATATATATTAGTAATTTACAAAAAAAATTTATATAACTTATCTACATTACAATATCACAGCTAAAATTTCCAAATATTCATTCAAATTTCAATTCATTTATCAATTTAATAAGTTATTGTTATTTATTATTTATTTATTCCATTATTTTTCTAAACTAGTCAAAATTTGTTTCTATGCCTACATCTAGCTATAAAATCACATCTCTGATTCAATAAATAAAAAGACCAATGTATATCATAATTTGTATTTTTTCTCCAGACACAAATTACATCTTCCATCAAAGCAGCTTGGAGTTGTTGATTTTTTTTTAAATTTCCATTGTATCTTTGGAGTTAAGCATCTATTTTTCAACTTTTGGATTATGCTGTTTGATTTTTCAAGTGTTCGTGAGAGAAAGAATGAATATGGTTATTAATTATCAACTTCCAACTGACCGACGAAATTCCAATATAAAGTTTTCTTATATATATATATACCTTCCGTTCGTATAGACCGAAGTAGTCTCATTTTAAAACAAAATGTTGCTTATTCTAGTAAACAGAACCATAGATATTGAATAAATTTAGATTATAAAGAAAATGGAAAAGTTCTCAACCTGACCAAGAAGAGAATAAATCAGAGCAATCTATTTTACATTTTGTCCCGCAGATCAACACATCAGGGGTATCATTGCTGAAGTTTCTTCAACCCTTAAAAATAATTTGTGGGATTACTTCCTTTGTCTGCCAAAAGGTTCTGCAAATAGCTACTGGGTGGCGTGGTCAATCTTAGTATGTAATGCAAGTGTTCGGGAAACTCACTATCTTTTCCTCGTGGCACCCAGCCAGCTCAACTTATGCTTGCACGGCTTCCAAATTTTAGAGCTTTAAAGTTTGTAAAGTCCTAAGCTTTTATATAAAGCTTGAAGTCTCTTGTTTAAAAAAAGTACGCATGAATTTTTTTTTTAATTTAAAGACATATCTCGTAATCTGGTTTGGTCGTAGGGGTGTCGCTCATATAGCATGTCTTTGGCAGGAATAGCTGGGTGGTGCCCATCCTTCTCCGGGTCTACAACTAATTGGAATTCAGTTTTCTTTTTCGTAGACTGATTCACCATATCAAGCTTAAAAAGACGTGTCTGTCTTACAATTTATTTAGAGCTAGAGGGAGAATAGTTGAATTCATACTATTCCCAGTAATATTAGCACAGCCTGCCCGACTATTTAACTCATAGCTGGAGGGATAAGGGGGTTCATGCCTTTCTTTAGATTATTAGCTAGAAAGTGAACGTAGAAACGCTATTGGATTTCGAACAAGCTCACTACGATATCGTTGCTTTTTTTTGGGGGGGGGATGTTTCTATATAGGGTTTTAAAGTGAATGTTCATAATTAAAATTGGTCTTTCGTCAAGGTCGTAAAAAGGCGTACTTTATAGTTTAGAAGGCCGCATATGGCCTTAAAACCGCAGGTTCTGCACTCCTGCATATTGTAGCGTGTTTATCTTAAGCTTAAATTCGGCCTAACAGGCTCCACTAATTTTGGCTCTCAGGTGTAAAAATGTTTCAAGTTATGTACTACCCCTGACAAAAGTTACGGAATTAGTACACTTAGAGAACGTGCACACCGTTGTATGGTTTAAAGTATTCCTATGTAATACTAATAATTTATAAACAATTACATGGTTTAAAGTAATTATTCCTTTTTAATAATGATTTTTTGTTCCGACTTATTTCAAGTAACTACCCACCTCCAAAAAGTCCTGGGAATGACACTAACCTGCATCTGATGGTGAAGCTCCAGTTCTGGAGGTCTAAGAAACGCTGAATCACCTTTTCATTGCCATGACTCCCAGGTTCACCCTGACCCGGAATGGTAGTACTTGTTAGGGCCCCATCTATGAGTCAAATAGATCTGGTAAGATCCCATCTTTGGGTCAAATAGATGTTTGAAATAATGAAGTGTTTACCTGTTTAAAATGTTTGTCAAGATGCCTTTTTGTACCGTAGATAATTGGAAAACATAATTGTTAAACTAATTTTGGCATTAAAATATTCCGTTAAATGAAAAATGTTATCGCCAAATTCAAATATGATCTCTTTACGTCACACATCACGATAAAAGACGACTGAAAATCAAGCCTATCCTTTGCATCGGACAGCCTCAAAAGAAATCAAAATAGATTCTTGCCATAAACAAGATATCAACCAAATATTCGAGTTCAACGCCAAACGCTTAAAAAGGAAGTATTTAACGTCAACACATTTGGCATAAAACTTAAAAGAGAAGAAAGGAAACACTAAGAATTAATTTTCGGCCACATGAAAGCACTTTTCGCAGTTTTTACCTTTAATTATGGCACAATATTCTTATAATTCTCTATGTGCCTTCATTTACTCTTACAAATCAATGAAACCTTTAAAAGTGTTGAATTCTACTTGTTAATACCATGAATACCACCCGTCCATAAAACTCAAAGTAAAAGCGACTTGTTTTGAAAAAATCTGTCCAACGTGGCAAAACTTACATCACAGCTACAAAGAGGATGTCCAAGTAGCGGATGGAAATAGATGTCTTGGCATCACTCTATACTGGCTAGAAAAAGGAGTTGGCAGTTTCTTTCTTCTATAAAGACATTATAAGACAATAACTATGGTAGCTTCCCCAGAATAGACGAGTCATTAAGCTAGTACACACACACACACACACACACGCACACACAAACAAACAAACACGCACACGCGCATGAGCGTGCACTTAAACATTTCAAGCAGAAAAGAAAATCTAAAACAGGATGAAAATTCTCGACTCAGACTTTCACGCTTTCAACTCAGTTGGTAACAAAACGCCGCTATGAAAGTAAATAATTATTTTGTAGTTTGGCGCCGGATTAAGCCACGTGACTTAATATATAAAACACGTAATAGTCTTGTGACTCAAAAAGTAATTTAAAAAAGAGTATATATTTGTTCAGTTGAAAAAGATTGAAATTGTGAAACTGAGTCGTGAGTTTTAATCCCGTTTTAGATTTTATCTTATAAGTGAAATATATTGCCCTACATTATCGTTACGATTTTCGGTTATAAAAATGCTTTTAGCGTAAAATTTATATATATATATATATATATATATATATATATATAATCATGGTGATTAGGGGATGGGAAGTATGTTTTTAAAGAGCCACAACCATGATATTTCATTTGTCAAGGACACCTGTGGAAATTCTGCGGGAATTCTTTACAGGGCGCCTTGTCTCACTACGAGGTAACATCTCGTTGCCGGCTTACTCACCAGACCTATCCTCTTGTGATAACTTCCTCTTAGGATACCTGAAAATTCCAACTATTAATCAGAGGCTGCCGGTCAGAAAACATTTTTCATCATGAAATCGCAGAACTTGAGGGTGAGGCTTTGGGAGTGTATAGACCGCAAAGATGAAATGTTTAGACGATATAATCAATAAAATGATATAAGTAGCAAAACATGTCAAATATTGTTCTTTCGGAAAGTAAAATTAAATTTAGAACGTTCTAAACACCAGAAACTATGTATGTATGTATGCATGTATGCGCATCTCAATGGCGACTCCAGGATTAAGGCTTTTGGGGCTCATCCCGAAGATCTATTCTCTGAAGTTTATTTTGAAGAATTCACAGTCTTTCCTTCTCCTAGACCGGTTACAGTACCAAAGCTTAATAGCCTAATCTGTCCTACTAATTATTTATGACTGGGAGTAGAACAAATGGATATATGCCTTTCCCAAGGGTATTAGCTACAAGTGAAATGGAAATAGCCTCATCCAGGATTTGAACTCGATGAATATAGTGGTGAAGGCTAGTGCAGAACCAGCTACACTTTTAGATGAGCTGATAACAAAAGAAGTGGGCACTACTGCACCACCAAACAGCACTTATCAGGTTTTGAATTCAGAGTTTTTCTTCCTCCAAATATTTGTCGGGCGTCCCACGTACGCACGAGTATGGCACGTGGCTTTTTTTATTGTGGGGACCAAGCGTAGGACCGTAGCCCATACATGTCCGGTGGTTCCAAAAATGCCTTGAGCCCCGTTAAAAAGAGGCGCCTCAAGCGTCAGGGGATAAACCTAGCCCCTCCGAAGAGGGTTAGAGCTTGGGAGACGGCCCTCAAGGAGACATAAATGCTGGACTTCCCTGGCACCCACGTCAGGCAACCTCGACCGACTGCCACAAAAGCCAAGACACAGCCGACCGGATCTGTGTATCAGGAAACATGGCTGGCCGAAGTGTGTCTCAGCCCAAAGGGCCAGAACTGAACTATATACAATCCTTTCTCCTAGACCGGTTACCTTACCAGAGCTAAAGAGTCAAGCCTGCCAAAATATTTATTCATAGCTGACTGTGGGGAAAAGAGACTGGTTTATGCCTTTCCCAAAGATATATATATATATATGTACATATATATATATATATATACACGAGATGCATACGATAAGTTTCCAGACTTTTTTTGTATAAGCACTTCTATTGATAGTACACACATGAAACTCTAGTCCCCTTGTTGTACCGTTCGAACTTCTGCAAGGCCCCCTGGAAGTCCTCTTGTGTGAGCGTGTCAATGACCTTCGTCACAGCCACTTTCATCTCCTCAATTGTCTCATAACGACAGTCTATGAGCTTAGGGAATAACCAAAAGTCACAGGGAGCATGGTCTAGACTATAGGGAGGCTGAGGAAGTGCCCATCTTGGTCAAATAGTCTGTGACAAGGATGGAGTTGTGGACTGGTGTATTGTCCTGGTGGAAGTGCCACTGACCCGACTTGAAGAGTGCTGGCCTTTTCCGACGGAATCTCTTCCTGAACTCCCTTAAAACCTCAACATAGTAACATTAACCCTAACCTTAGCCCTTTGGCCAATCAACTCTGATGTATTGACTTCCTTACTCCTCCCACACCTCTCATCATCCCTCACAGACTCCCTGCCTTCCTTGAATCTCTTATGCCACTCAAAAACTGATGCTCAATTCAGGCAAGATGGTCGAAAAGCAGTCTGAAGTATTCCATACGTTTCTGTGGCGGCATTTTTTCCAAGTTTAAAACAGAATTTTATTGCATATCGTTCTTCTAAAGGGTCAGATTGCATTTTTGAAATTCACCAGCTGTGACAATCAGGCTTTAGTAGGGTGTATTCCAATTGCTGCTGTAGCTGTTCATTTGAAGCTGAAATCATAAAAATTGGTCAGTCATCTCATAAGATGTACAGCAATAACATATTGAATTTTCAAGAGTCTAAGACAATTTTAAATGCACATACGAAAAAAGTCTGGAAACTTATCGTATGCACCTCGTATATATATATATATATATATATATATATATATATATATATATATTGATATAAAATCCTAGCTATGATTAGCGTGGTGAGTCATTTAGAAGGGAAAAACAGCAGTATCTCTAAATGCCTTGTAAATTAATAATGTGTTGAGATCTGACATTATTTGTGTAAATATAATTTATACCAAGAGATAAATCAATACCAGTTTTGCCCTAGTAACATTCTAAAGCCAGTGACTTAAAAAGAACTTCTCACAAAAGAATGAGCATGAATGAAAGAAAGAAAAAGATGAACAGCAATTTTTGATGTCTTCATTTTCAGTAGAATGTAACCCAGGAGTTAAAACAATGAACTTCAGCCTTTATTTCCAGATTCTTTTCCAAAATAAAATACTTATGAGATTGTATGTCATATTATTAAGCTTTGCTTAGTTCGGCACGCGACATCCGTTGATGAGTCTTCCGTTCAGTAGCTCTGGAGAGTGTGGAGTACCTCTTCATTGTCATGACTCCCAGGTCGACTCACCTGGAGCAGTAGTTTGATTTCTTTTGTTTAATGACATATCAAGCCATCCTTATAAAAGAACAGTAATGGTACTATCTAACCCATAGTTGGGGGGAATAAGGGGTGTTCACACCTTTCCCAAGGGTATTACTCCAAAAGTGAATCTAATAGCATGACTAGTGTACGAACTTGCAAACTTCAAAGCCACAATTCAATATTTTAGCCATTTATGTGACGGGGACTCCCAGAGTAGTTGCACTTGTTAGTAGTATGCAAATTATTTGTATTAGATGGGAATACTTGATATCAACTATGTGTATTTACTCAACCCTTCTGACACAAGGCCAATATTTAGCTGATCACTGCGCGTTTGAATTCAGAGTTTTCCTTCTTCTAGACTGGTTGCCTAACCAAAACTAAAGAACCCAGTTTGTCCTACCATTTACCCAGAGTTAAGGGAAGAACAAATCGATTCATATCCTTCCCTGGGGCATTAAAGCAATGTGAAATGTAACGGCTTTGTCCAGGTTTTGAACTCGGATAGCCGATTCCATTTCCTTCGACGATAGTCGTTACGCTAGTCACCTCCTGTAGGCAAATTATTGAATATGAATTTAAAAAATACCTTTAAAAAATGCAATGGAACATTAAAAATTCTTGCGTTTATAATCAAACATTTAGAAATTAATCAAATTTCGGCATTGAATAACTCGGAAAGAATTGATATGCCGTTAAACAAATAAACTAAACTGTTGGTCAGGTCCAAAGGCTTTTTACTGTACGTATTGTTACAAAGTGGACACCCACTCAAGTACTGACAATGGTCATCTGTGCTTCACTTCACTTCACTTCACTGGTGGGAACCGGTGCTTTAAGCGGGACCTGACCATAAGTCATGCGTCATACTGCATAGAAATAACCACTTCCTAAAAGCATTTGTATGTTAATTTGGTACTTTGCAAGTTTGCATTACAAACCATTTCTCAAATAGAAGGTTCGGTTCTCAAGGGATGCCGCCCATATATGGTTTCATCCTAGATCGCGATAACTTTAGTAAATATTAATGTTTGTCTGCCGTTTGAGAGGGACAAGAGTAATTCATATTCGTATCAAATTTATTTAATGAATTTACTTAATGAATAACTTATTATATTTAGTAGTATGGATTTATACGACCTCAAATCCGATTTGACACTAGGTCATTTCAGTATGGGAGGGGGTCATGCACGAATCGAGACTGGGCCATCTCAAAAATGTTTGATCCTTCGACATTCCCCCTTTATTCATTTAGATAATTTAAATAAAGACGTGCCTAGCATATTTTACTTGATAAAGTTGATTATGTCTGAAGTCTATGGATACCCAAACTACTGGACATAGAAAACTGTTGGTACAAAAAAAAAAAAACATTTTTCAATTTATTCTTAACGAATCCTGAATTTATAACGAACTATAATCGACCTAAAAAGAAATTAAACCACCGGATAAATGATTGTGATATAATTTTCCCCATGGCAGCCACTTACTTCCGTTAACATCAGCATATTTTTTTATTTCAGAGACCAAAAGCGACAAAGAAGTTCGGTAGGTAGGGTGGGGGTTGTAATCAATTAAATTCCTAAATGAATTGTAATCAATTAAATTCCTTAATGAATCCTTGAATTTTCATTCAAGGATCCATTAATGTCATGTGATTCTTAAAGTTTAGTTATACATTTCTGTGTAATAATTTTTGTTTTTCATCTAAAAAACAATTATTCGCATATCCACAATGTTTTTGATACTTATGATCTAAATCAACATTGTAAAAAAAGTTTGAAAAAACACTCAAATTTATCATGTTTTAT
Source organism: Sepioteuthis lessoniana (assembly GCA_963585895.1). NCBI lineage: Eukaryota > Metazoa > Mollusca > Cephalopoda > Myopsida > Loliginidae > Sepioteuthis > Sepioteuthis lessoniana. The sequence goes on along the minus strand of OY757923.1, from coordinate 96,893,510 downwards.
AGTGATTATTTTATTAATAAACGGTGTAGAGAAGAGGAAAATCTCGTATTTTGTTTTGGCGCGCAATTTAATTCAACACTGAATTTCACCCAATCAGGATGACTTATCCTATTCAGCCCGGACCTTCATTTCCGGCTAGCAAAACGGGTGAGTGGCCAAAACCACTCTCTTCAGCTTGAGGCGGCGACCAGAACAGACGTGGTCGTCCCTGCTTAGCGATGCTTTTTAGCTAAACAAGCCACCCAGTGTGGACATCTCACTGTGGCTTTAACACTAGCAGCAGCAACATGGACACTCAACGAGGGAACCATCTAATTTATGGATTCTTTACGAGGAATCCCAGTGGAACATAAATTAGGAACATTCAGCATGCCTTCCACAGGCACCACTTCTTGTCACCCCAAAAATTGACTATGTCGATCCGAGCGTCACTCCGCTCTCGACACACAAAACTACACGGTGACTTTGAATACTTCCCTCACACGTCCAACAACACGCTGCCATCTCAACATCTCGCTTTCGTCTCAAACATCCAACAAGCCTAAACACCACGAGTCTTGCAGCACCAAGAACAAACCATATTCAAAGCTGCAAATAAAGAACTTTCGTTGTTGTGTTGTTAAAGAATAGTTTCGTAATTCATTTGTTGCCTTAAAAAATATAGCGCTAAACAATTAACCATTTCACACATCGCAATAACGGTGACAAAAAATTGAATCAGATAAAATTTTACATAGAATTTTTTACAGTAAAAAAAAAAATAATTAAATAACTAATATTGTTTCTGAATTTGCACATTGATTACAAATATTTTTCTTCAAAATAGATTTTTTTCCCTAACTCAAAAAAAAAATTTCAACTTTTTATCCATTCAAACAATTTTAAGCGCAAAATACTTCTGCAAAATGAAAAATTATTGAATTAAAATGAAAATAAATTGATGTAAAATTTTTTAATAAATGTTATTGATTTTATAAGATGCAAAAATTTAAGCTAATAAAAACGTAGTCTCGCTTTTTTAAGGGGTGTTTTTGTTTTTAATGAATATTTTAAAGGCTATTTTATTCATATGAACAATTTTAAACGTATTCTTTTTTATGAAAAATTATTGGATTAGAATGGAAAAATATTGGGATATTATAAACATACCATCTTCGCATTTTTAAATATTGAACAACATTTAAATATACCCAATTAATTTTTTTAATGTTATTAATTTAATTGTAATAAATATTGTCCATTCTCTAATTATTTCTTTTTATTTAAAGAAAAAAAAAAGAAATCCATATTACTGATGTTAATTAGTTATAATAACACGGGTAATTTCGGGTATCCTCGCTGGTATATAATTAAGGGATGGTGTATTGACGTCTAGATGAGTCATTGCCAATAGTAAATACTTTTTGATCATCCTGACTCTTAGATCTTGCCAGTTCTTAACCAATCTTGAAGCTAGCTATACTAACTGCCAAATTGTAGATTTTTTTCTCTTTCAAAATAACCTTCACTTTGCTGGAGATTTATTTTTGGCACCATTATTAAGTAAAACTTATGATTTGTTCATTTGGAAGGATTTACTGCGTATAACTAAAACCGTCAATAAAGGGAATGGCCTTATAACTGAAATAAAGTGTAATAATAATATGAGACATTGTTAAAAAAAAAACAACAAAAAAAAAACACAAGCAATAATACCCCCGCACGCACCCATTCTATTTTTCGATTTCTTTTTCTCTGTAACTCTGTCCTTGATTGTTTCTTTGTGCGTTTTACTGTTGTTTTAGTTCCTCTTTCTTCATATTGACTTGCCCTGCTCTACTCGATGTCAAGTTGTTTTCTTTTCCTCAGGGTGACACGTTTAGCCTCTCTTCCCCACTGGTCAATACTGTCCCATACCCCAAGTGGCTGGGTGAAACTGTTGGCACAGATTATATCTCACTTCCCTCTTAACTCAGTTGGGATTTTTGTTTTTACCTCCGTTGTTCTCTTTAGCCCTGAGAGCCACAATTTTTTTATTGTGACAGAAGGCCGACTTCCAAGGGGGTTGGGCTTTTGCCAGCGAAGGGCATGTACACTTATCAACATATTTCGTGCAGATGAGGAAACTGAACCCCGCCTAATACCAACCTCTATGCACATGTAACTCTAAATAATGAAACTTTAAAAAATGATTTGTTGAAAAAGTTAAAAAAAAAAACGATCACAGGTTTTAAAAAGCCAGTTTATCATTGTGATTTTTTTGTAGGTTGTCTGGATTTCTTTGACAAAGCGGTTTTTATCATTAACAAACTAAACCTCTATAAATTGCTCGATTTAATTCGAAACAAGCACCAATTATTGAAGATCAGTTTGACATTAAAGCATGAACCGCAATTGACAGTTTAACGACGATATGGAAATCTACTCTCCCTAATAAAACGAGAATTCGTCTAAGCTGTAACCGTGTCAATATTATTGTATGGTTGCACCACTTGGACTTTAATGAAACACCAAGAAGAAAATTAGATGGGAACTACTCAAGCATGCTGCGTGTTGTTTTGAACAAATCCTGGAAATAACACACTACAAAACAGTAACTGTACGGCCACTTACCTCCTATCTTGCAAACTACCTAAGTAAGACGAGCAAGGCGTGCTAGATACTTCGGATGAAGTAAAGACGAACTCATAAGCGACGTTTTCCCATGGACTCCTACAGATGGACACACCAGTGTTGGCTGACCAGAAAAAAACTTACCTACATCAACTGTGTGCAAACATTGAATGCTTTCAAGATAAGTTGCCAAGAGCAATGGTCGATAGAGACAAATGGCGCGAGTGAGTTAAGGGAATCTGTGCTACGATAATGGTGAGAATGAATGCTTTTTCTTTCTGATCTGTGGACCAATTCGTAAATGGTGTCGGCAGGGCTGGATTAAGCATTAAGCAAAATAAGCAGGTAACTAGGGCACCAAAAGAAAAATGAGGCACCACAATTTTTTAGGGGTCGGGTATGAGGATATTCCTTCTAGAGACCAGATAATATCAGCAGTAAAACCAAATAGGCTAATGTAAAAACTGCTATGAAAAATGATATAAAAAATGTATTCAGTTTTGTTCGTCAATTATTTCTCGGGGGAATAAAAAACTCACAAGTTTTTCCCCATCAGCCTTGGTTGTTGGTCTTTTACAGGTGTCTCAGCGACAAAAAATATTCTCAGGTCTCCAGGACTCTTCTCAGTATTTTGATTATTCACAACAATGCTTTAGTGTGGACGGTCTCAATTCTTGCTATAATTTCTAGTTCTTTCTGTCCCCTTTCCAAGCCCTTGAGAACCGTTCCAAGAAGCTCACCAATTGGTATCACCATCACCCTCCCCCGTTCCACGCTTTGCTTTTATAGCAAGTTACAAGTATTTGTCTATCTTTTCGATTTCTTTTCATTCAGTTGTCCACTGGAACAATAAGATTTTTTTTGGAGGGAGGGGTAATTAACCCAAGATCTGGTCTTCTGGCTAGCATTAAGTGACCATTTGTACCTCAAAATCCCGAAGTATTTTATGAGTCATTTTCTTGGATGGATTCTAGTTTGTGCATGTACCATTTAGTAGTATGGTCCAATTTTAATCTCTTGCATAATTACCAGTGGATCATCTTTCCCACCCAGTGGTGGCTTGTCTTGTTCTTCTTTTGAGCCAGTTTACTGAATTCACTTACCATGTGATTAATCGTTTCGTCTTTTTCTTCAAATGAATTATTAGTTTAATTTTCGTTCTTTTATTAATATCTATTTTTTAATTCATTTTTTTTTTTCAATCCTTCAGCAGAACTGAAGACCTAAGTTGTGGGAATCTAATTATTATCTCTATTCTATGCATTTGTGGGTTTTGCAGCCTCTTTAGAGTGTTTGTTCCATTGATTCTCAGTCTTTGGCAGGATCAACAAAATGCTTCTACTTTCATGTACGGTATGATATAGACTATGTGAAGTTACAAGTCCCTTAATTGGTCAGTGATTAAATTATTTTATATTCACGACATAAAGTGACAGATATCTTGATTAGATGACCCTATTGTATTACCGAATTAAAAGCAATAATTAATCTATCTGGAGATGAATGAGGTGGCATCATTGTTGGGCTTTGCTTATAGCATCAAAGTGGCTTTAATCTGGTCCTGAGTATTGCATTCAGAGATCAAAATTTTTAGACTATCAACCGATTCACAGAACCCTTGATCCCTCATCAACCCAAATGCATGGGTGAGAAGAATTGACGCATTAAAAGTTTCCTTATATTTTATACAAGAATATAAGTGGGTCTGATAGCGGCGTAAAGGTCCCTAAGCCAAATGTTTCATCAAAAATAGAAAAAGACCCACGTATGTCATAATTTCCCAAAATAACGTTTCATTATTTTGCCACCAAAAGTTAGTGGCTCTGAATACCCAGCTATCCCCCTTCTTATCCAACAGCAGTCTCGTAGTCAAAGAGAACAGACATAACTTTTGATTCTCCCGCCGCCAAACCAAAAATATTAGTTCCAAATTTCACGACGATAACCAAGTTTTATTCTCAAAAGAATTCAACACTGACACGCAATTAAAAAAATTAAAGCACTTGAAAAAAAAGAAAGAAAAAGAAAAAAATCTAAAAATGTATATGACAAAAATTGATACTCACACAAAAACATTTTGTAAATTTTTGCTTATTGACAAAAATACATAAAAAGACAATGTCTGTTCAATCAAATCTCCCGTTTTTGGGGGGTCGGTTGGGGGTGTTTTGTTTTGTTTTTTTGTTTTGTTTGTTTTTGTTTTGTTTTTTTGTTTTTTTTGTTTTTGTTTTTTGCTGTTTCCTTGTTTTATAATTTATTAGGTATTAACCTTTTATCGCAGTTACTCGGGGCACTCCTCTTCTACAATATTAAAATACATTTTGTTACGAACACGTTACGCCTGAGTGGCGAAATTCACGTTATCATCATTGCAAAGGAATGAAAAATGTAGTTTCTTTGTACCGAATAAATACAATCACATACAATTCACAATAACGTATTTAATTACCTAAGCAAACCTTATAGAAATAATTCAAAATGAAATGAGATACAGAAAGAGTGAATAAAGGGATGTGTGTATCATGAACAAGTGTATGTGAATTTTAAGAGAAATTAAAGTTTTTGACAGAGACTTACATTTTTTAGAAGTGTTTCTTGATTATCGGTTGTGGAATTGAATAAGCTTGTGTGTAATCGAGTAAGCTTAGGACATAGTGTAATGTATCATTTTGTAGTATCGTGTTGGATATAAGACGATATTAACGGGGAGGGAGCTAAAAACCGTCTCTCACAGGGGCACTAGAACAGGTCCTTGCGTCGAGATCATCTTGTGAAGAAAGTGAACTGAACTTTCGTGCCCACTCTTTATTTATATTGCTATGGCAACGCCACCAAACGAACGTTAACAGAAATTCTTTGGTAGACACATGTACAATAAATAAATGCAACTACAGGCAAAAATTATGGAATTAACATACTTAAAGGATGTTCACTTAGAGGTTTTCTTTCTTTCTTAATTATTTCTCGATAAACAAATAACAGTTAAGACGCTGAACATTTTCTTTAATAGCTGAATATGCTGGCTTCATAAAATATTCCTTAAACAAACCAGATTAAATTATTTAAATCAATGTTATTAAATTTTTCTAACTCACAGAGAGGAAAATATTATGGAAGAATCTAATATCGACGAAAATATGGAAATCACTGACAAAAAAAAAATAGAATGAATACTTAGTTGTCCCTCTCAAACTTTTATAGGAGCATTCTTTCCAGCATGTAATTTATTTATTCAAAGCAAATATTCTTTATCAGGGTAATTCCAACTTTACCATATGGCAGTTCATAAATCTACTCAGGAGTCGTAAATGTTTACTAAGAAAACTGTACACCAAACCATGTGATCTTGTTTGAAAAACAATTACAAATGTAAAATGTTGTAATGTGTTTTTGAACAAGCCTGAGGTATTTATCGACACTTTGGATAGGCCCATCGACACTTTCCAGGGATCGATATCGACTACTTTTTATGCCTATAAGTCGTAACATATATATATATATATATATATATATATATATATATATATATATATATATATATATATATATACGAGGATCATTAAATAAGTTTCCAGACTTTTTTTGTATGGGTACTTTTATTGATAGTACACACATGAAACTCTAGTCCCCTTCGAAGTATTCTCCTCCGGCTGCAATACACTTGTTCTACCGTCCCAAAAACTTCTGGAAGACCTCATTGAAGTCCTCTTGTGTGAGCGTGTCAATGACCTTCGTCACAGCCTCTTTCATCTCCTCAATTGTCTCATAACGACAGCCTCTGAGCTTAGGGAATAGCCAAAAGTCACAGGGAGCAAGGTCTGGACTAAAGGGCGGATGAAGAACTGTCTTGATGCCCATCTTGGTCAAATAGTCTGTGACAAGGATAGAGTTGTGGACTGGTGCATTGTCCTGGTGGAAGTGCCACTGACCCGATTTGAAGAGTGCTGGCCTCTTCCAACGGAATCTCTTCCTGAACTCCCTTAAAACCTCAACATAGTAACCCTAATCCTAACCCTTTGGCCAATCAACTCTGGTGTATTGACTTCCTTACATCTCCCACACCTCTCATCATCCCTCACAGACTCCCTGCCTTCCTTGAATCTCTTATGCCACTCAAAAACTGATGCTCGATTCAGGCAAGATGATCGAAAAGCGTATTCCATACGTTTCTGTGGCGGCATTTTTTCCAAGTTTAAAACAGAATTTTATTGCATATCGTTCTTCTAAAGTATCCTCACGTCCAGATTGCATTTTTGAAATCCACCAGCTGTGACAATCAGGCTTTAGTAGGGTGTATTCCAATTGCTGCTGTAGCTGTTCATTTGAACCTGAAATTTAAAAAAATTGGTTAATCATCTCATAAGATGTATAACAATCATCATCATGTCGTGCCGCCAGCACGGATATCCCTGACCCTCTCTCGCCACTTCTCCCTATCATTCATCGCCTCCGGCAGGTCTTCAGGGTTACATCCTGTGTCCTCACATAGTTGCTGTATGTAAGTTCGTGCTGGTCGTCCTGCTTTTGCACATCCATATGTGGGGGTCCATAGGAGTACATCGCTTATGAGCTCGTCCTTACTTCTCCAGCAGTGTCCCGCGTGTCTGGTTCGTCTAACTTGTATAGTTTTCGTGATGGGGGGCAAGTGTCCGTATAGTTGGTGTCTCGTGTGGTCTTGTCGCCAGGACTTGTTCAATACTGCTCTCAACATTCTTGTGTAATTTCCGTCTAGTTTTTTCTCCAACCGTTTAGTTAGCGTCCATGTAGTGCATCCATATAGCAGTATCGACACAACCGCTGCCTGGAAGAAACTGCGTTTCATTTTATCGGTTAGGTCTGATTTCCTGGCCTAGGGGTTAGAGTGTTCGTCAATCGCCCGGGAGACCTGGGTTCAATCCCAGGTCGAGTCATACCAAAGACTCAAAAAATGGTACTTGATGCCTCCTTGCTTAACACTCAGCATTATAAGGTACGGATCAAGGGTAAAGTAGAGCAATCCAGGGAAGGAGTAGCGCCCTCCCCTACACCTTGTTGTAGTAGCTATCGAAAAGGGAGCCTTCGGGTTACCCTCGACTATGGTCGCCAACTTTACTTACTTACTACAATTTTAAATGGCTTTACAAAAAAAAGTCTGGAACTTATTGAATGCACCGCCTATATATACTTTCAACGTCTCTTTTGACGCAGTTCGGATTCAGACTGACCAGAGAGAGATGAGGCGAATAACGAAGAGTAATTCAAGATGATTTACAGATGATGATGATGATGCAGGTGTAGTATTGTTTAATGCAGATATCATCATGTGTAGCAAATGTGTAGTTTGATACCCCAGAAATCACTCTGATGGAGAGTTAGGAAGTTCAAATGTTATCGAAAAAACTTACAGAGAAATTGTAGAATAAACAGGATGTCCAGAGCCGGAAGCTGACCCTCATAAATATGAAGCCCACGTAATGAGCCCAACAGAAGAGACTCAACATGAATGAGGTTCGTATCGTTCGGAAGGAGTGAATCCGTTGAGAGCATATTCGTTCTACTCTGGATTTGAACCAATGTTTAACAGCAATTTCTTTTCAACTGGCCCGAAAAACAATGACCCATATTTCCGACCGACCTTCGAATGAAATCAAAATTATGCAGTTTTCGAGAAGACTTTTTCATTCTTATCATAATCCAAGCAACGACAACTGTCACCAAGGCAACACAGATAGTAAAAGCAATGATTGGTTAGCAGCAACTGACAAGGTATCTGATGAGAAATTTTTTCCTGTTCATTTTTTTCCCCCTCTAAAAGTACATCAGATGATGATTCATGAGGATTCACGGTTGACTAACCGAATCCATGGAAAATTCCCCAATGTAATTTGAAACAACCACTAAGAATTAAACACCAATAGGAGATTTTCCATGCCTTATTTACATATACAGTATAGCCCCATAAATTAAGGACTATGTGGTACACACACACACACACACACACACACACACACACATATATATATATATATATATATATAGTCTAACTCATAAATAAGGATATCCGTATCAAATTTATAACAAGTTAATTTTCTTCTCAACCAAAAAGACCAGGATTTTATTATTTCTATGGAAATATTACACAATCAAAAACAAATATTATTAGGCATTAATTCATTCGATGTAGTAGCGAAGGCATGGGATTGCTATCGATAAGTTGTCGATCATGAGGAAGTCAGACTTATCCGATAAAAAGAACGCGATTTTTCCAAGCAGCGGTCGCGTCGATTCTACAATATGGATGCACCACGTGGACGCTGACTAAGCGTATTGAGAAAAAGCTAAATGGAAATTGCACAAGAATGCTACGAGTCATATAGAACAGCTTCTGGAAGGAATATTTCACAAAAACAGCAGCTGTACGACCACCTACCTCCCATCTTTAAAACCATCCAAATAAGACGAAACAATATATTGCTGGAAAAGTAAAAACGCACTCATAAGCAACGTTCTTGGGATTGACCCCTTCGGGCTGACGTGCAAATGTTAGACGACTAACAAGAAACTTATCTACAGCAGTTATGTAAGGGACACAAGATGTAGTCTGCAGAAGCGATGAATGATAGACGAATGGCGCGCGCGAGAGAGAAATGAGAGACAGAGACAGAGAGAGAAAAAGAGACAGAGAGAGAGAGTCTGGGAAATCCGTGCTAGTAGCACGACATAATGATGATGAGGAGGAGTCATTACCAAATTCTACATATTAATTTTTTGCCTGCTATATATTCATATTTTTCCTTACAGAGTTTAAAAATCTTGAGTTTGGTCATAAATAATACCTAATAATATCTGTTTTGAATTGCGTAAAGTTTCGATCGAGAAATAATAAAATCCTGGCACTTTTGGTTTAAAAGAAAATGAGCTTTTTATTAAAAAAAAACTTTTAAGAATTTCATTATTTAAAGGTGATACAATATATATGTTTTGTGTGTATACAGGTGTGTGTGTGGAGGGGGGGTAAGACGTTGCAGTCCAAGCACTCGGGGGAAGGTAACTCGGGGAAGGTACATAAACGAAAAGGTGAAAAACGATGAAATGCTAATGAGACCGTCTAATGTCGAGGTGAAATGCTTGTAGAGAGTGAAAATAAATAATATTTAATAATATCCGTTTTGAATGTGTAATGTTCCACGAGAAAGAAATATCCTGGTATATTTGGTTTGGAAGAAAACTAACTTAAAATTATTTCTGAGAAAAACGATATTCATATATATAAACAAAAATACAATTATAGAGCTTATATATATATATATATATATATATATATATATATATATATATATATATATATATATATATATATATACGCAATTTTATTTTTGGTAATAGAGTTATATGCTTTAGAGCTTGGTAATAAATGATACCAAACAATATCCATTTTGGTTTAATAATATCGATTAGTTGAATAATATCTTCAAGAAATAATCAAATCTTGGTTTAAAAGAAAATTTACTTTTTATAGAAATTGTTACGTGAACACCTATCTATGCAATACTATATATATATATATATATATATATATATATATATATATATATATTAATAATCCACATAGTCACTTATTCATGGTTGATATTGATATATAAGTCATAATGAAAGCATGACAAATGTCAAGATTGATACTTAATCTTTGTGTTTGTTTCTAATCGAACAGTGGAATTTCCGCAAGTTCATGCAGTCATTAATGAATTGCCATGAGTCACTTTCTGATTCACTTCAAGATTGAAAATTAAAATCACATACCTCATCAATCGATGAAGGACATTTTTTTCGTTTCACTTTATGCTCGAGTTTTTGGTTGAAGCATGAATCCATCGTCAGTTTGGTTAGGCGACCAATCTAGGAGAAAGAAAACTCTGAGTTCAAACCAGCAAAACTCTTCTTAAAAAATTGATTTTGTCTCGCATCCGGTCCGTGACGAAGAGGTTAGGTAAATATACACTTATTCATGGGCGATAGTTTTAATTCTAGTGACATATACTATACATATTTGCATTGCATATGCTTAGATACAAAATAATCCTCACAACAAATAAATGAAACTACAGAATTAAAAAATGTTAATTTGTAATTTCATTTAGAACCTTTTTCGTAAAAGTAATTATTCTTTTAGTACCCACGGTCTTCTTTGTTTATTTGCACAACTTTCACTTTGATATTTTCATCTTACGTCATCATTTCCTGAAATATTTTAGATATTAGTAATTAGTTAAGTTAATTTTGATTTTAATTTACTGCCTTTTTTTTTACTTCAAAATATACTGCTTTTCTCTGTTTGCGGGAGGAGGGGCGTAAAACTATCAACAAAAATTAATTTAGTTCAGGAAATGCTATGCATTAATCCGAAATAAAAATCGGTAAATTTAGTTCAAATTGACGCGATGGAAGTGGATTCATACTTTTTATTTATTCAAAACTACAAATACCCTCAGAACATGTCATATAGTGGCAGTAGGAGGCGGAGAGAGTCTTACAATGAGTGTGGAACCAGGTGGAGAAAGTCGGAAAACAGCTGGGTAGTCGGTTTTTCCTTTTCTTTTTCCTCTTATATATATATATATATATATATATATATTTATACTTTTCGTTTATATACCTTTCACAAGGGCTTAAACTGCAACTTAAACACACACACACATATATATATATATATATATACGTTTGAATGTGTGTGTGTGTGTGTGTGTGTGTGTGTGTGTGTGTGTGTGTGTGTGTGTGAACTATTCTACCCCCGCCTCATTCGTGACGCATAGTTTACACTCGTAGGTAGGTAGAACCGACGAACAGCAAGTGAAAGCAATAATTGTCCTGGAGCGCCCGTCGTTTATTTCTATTTTTATTATTTTTTATCTTTTTCATTTTTAGTTGAAATCTTATTTGAACCGTTTATTTCTTAATGATACCAAAAATTAAGTAAAAAAGTTTTTAAATGGCGCAGCTGAGTTTTAAGTTTTAAAATATTCATCTTATAATGAGTTCAGGTTAAATGCGACTTCGGGTTTCTCTGACCGCGCACTTTTAATTTAGATTATATTGACGAAATGCCATATTTCTTGAATGTTATTTATTTGTAGGTACATAACTATTCGGTTCTAGTGGGGATATTTGGGTCTTTGAGTCCAAAATTCATTAAAACTTGTTATCTATAAGATTTTTAAGTAGGGATTCCATTGGCGAGAGAGGAGGTCTGAGGACATTTTCAAATAGCCCGTCACTTCCACACATTTTTGATAACTACAAAATATTTGTTTGTTTTGTGATGTATTCTTTCGCGTTCGAAATAAAAAAAGAAAGAAAGAAAGAAGAGGGAGTAGAAAGAAAGAAATGCATTTAAACAGACAGTAAAAGAATTCTTGATTCATAGTTTAGTGTCACTTGTCTTTCTTTCCTTCTTTCTTTCCTACCTTCTTTCTTTCCTTCTTTCTTTCTTTCTTTTATTTGTTCATTTTTTTTTTTTTTTGAAACAGAAATATTCTTAATATTTCTTTTGACTCAGAATGAACCAATCATAGACTTCACAGATGTTATGTGTAACAAAACAAGAACAAAAAACTTATTTGAAAAAAAAAAACATGAGAAATATTCCCAAATAACAATGCAAGCGCAAACAACAAATGCTGACAACTATTTATAAGTGGTTATCATTTCTACTGTACCACACCCACCACAAATACGACGTGCATCAACCAACAAGAGATAGGATATATGATAATGGGTGTCTCATGACAAAACCGACATTTTTTAGCTGCTGGATGTTTTAGTTCCGAAAGAAAAAGTCTGCCAACTAATCTTAATAGAATTTTATGGATATGACAATCGTGCATGAGATGATCTTGAATTTTTCAAACATTTACGATTAGAGTTATTCACACAACATGAATTATGCTCAAACATAAATATTTACTTTTTAAAGTGATCAACTATGTATTTGCCCAATCCCTCTACTACGGACAGGATGTGACACAAGATCAATTTTCAAGCAGACTTTGAATTCAGAGTTTTCCTTCTCCTAGACTGGTTGCAGTTCCCCACTGTGACAAAGAGAAGAGATAAATTCATGCCTTACCCAAGGCAATTAGCAATTAGCAAGATGATATTTTCACTGTTATATAGACTGATGGAAAAGTAGCTTCTTATAAATGATTTCTTAACTATGACTTTTACAGGAAATCAATTATAAGTATTTCAAAATCGACAGTCACTTTTCAATCACCCTTTATCGTTGTATATGATGCATCATTGTAACTGTATGTATTTACCCAACCCCTCCGCCCCTGGTAAGATTCGACATGAGGTCAATTTTTAGGTGGAGTAAAGCCGGTTTGAATTCATAGTTTGCCTTCTCCTAAACTGATTGCCAAACCAAGGTTAAAGAACACAGCTTCCCTACTATTTACTTATAGCTGGAGAGAGGGCAGTTGGATTCGTGCCTTTCTCGAAGGCATTAACGCAAAGTGGAATACAGTCTCGTCAAGGATTTAAACACCGGTCACCAATTCTATTTCCTGTGCCCGTGGTGTAGTCGTTATCGCCGTAGGAAATGAACACGGCGATACGAGTTCAAATCCTGGACGAGACTGATTGCATTTCACATAGCACTAATACCCTTGGGAAAGGTATGAATCCAATTATTCTCCCTCCAGCTATGGGTAAATAGTAGGACAGACTAGGTTCTTCAGCCTTGGTTAGGCAACTAGTCTAGGAGAAGGAAAACTCTGAATTCAAACCTGTTAAACTCCACTTAAAAATTGACCTTGTGTCATATCCTGCCCGAGCGGAGGGGTTGGTAAATAGTACCAATTCTATTTCCTACAACGATACTAATTTCGTTTAGCGCATCCCTTGTGGTTTCAAGTATTCTTATATAAGTAAAAGTTGGCGACCGTAGGCGAGGGCGACCCGAAGGTTTGAGGGAATTAATAAAGATAAATAAAACGAAAATAAAGCAAAATTAAATTAGAATTAATATAAAAAATGCAGAAACTCGCAGAAGCCTCTGACAGGAAAAGGGACGACACATGCGCAAAGAAGGAACCCTTTCAGCAAAAGAAAGAGGGTCTGTTATCTTTCGGCAATGACCAGCAGAGTGATAACACTTAAATCTATCTTGCTACTGGTGGAAGGCACCACACGTCTGTCTTTAGACGACGCATTGGCAAACCTTTCCACAAGTAGCAACTGTCTCTTTTATCAACGACTAAAAGCACCAAATAATGGACTCATCAGAATCACAATTAAGACACCATATAACGGATTTTACAACTAAAACTGAAAACACCAGATTTAGACATATCTCCCAAAAGCATCCAACACGTTGTTAACACCTTAAATACTAAATTTGGACATATATACCCAAGAATGGCTAACAGATTTTAACACCTTGACTGAGAGATGCAACCATTTCATTTATATTCAGGAAGAATTTCTTCACCCACTGAATGGTTGTTGAACCCAGAAATAAAGGCAAAATATAAAAGATATCTTGGCCTCCTGTCTTCTTTCATCTAATTCCTTTACATCCTTCATATCCAAGAAGTTAAACCAGCAAGTTAACGTGGGGTGAGAATAGAGTAACCCAAAACGGAGTCAGATAATAACAACACAAAATACCTTGAAACATCATAGGCTCCCTTTTCATTAGCTGTATAAGAGGGCGCTACTCTTTTCCCTGGATTGCTCCACTTACCCTTGATCTGTACCTTATAATGATGAGTGTTATGCAAGGAGTGTATGATATTGATGTATTTCCCAACCCCTCTGTTACGGGCAGGATGTGACATGAGGTCAATTTTTAAACGGAATAAAGCTGGTTTTAATTCATAGATTTTCTTCTCTAAGACTGGTTGCTTATTTTAGGCTAAAGAACCTAATGTGCCCTATTATTTATTCATATCTGGGATGGGAAGAGGAGGAGAAGAGAGGGGTCCATGCCTTTCCCCGAGAGTATTAGCGCAAAGAGAACACAGTCTCGTCCAGGATTTGATCCCAGGTCGTCGATTTTAGTCTCTACGACTAAAACCGTCATGCTAAGCGCGCCTCCTGTAGTGATCAAATAAATTCCTGACCAATGATCAAGACATGTTGAAAGCACCGGTTAAGCTGTGATTAGCGCGGTCACTACTTACATGGATGATCATGACACACACTCGTGGCGTAACGGTTATTGTCGTAGCAAATGTAATCGGTGACCCGGATTCAAATCTTGGACGAAGCTGTTTGCATTTTACTCTAGGGGAAAGGTATGGGTAAATAGTAGTGCAGACGGGGTTTTTTAACTTTCATATGGCAATCCATTTAGAAGAAGGAAAACCAGTTCTACGCTTAAAAATTGACCTTGTGCCACATCCTGCTCATGGCAGAGGAATCGGGTAAATATATGTGTGTGTGCATGTAACTACTTTGTTATAACAACAAGAACTGTAAGCAATCTGGGGTCTGCGGATCAAACTTTTTAAGTAGGTTCCTGGTTAATTACTTTAGGGTAAAAGCACCGGTTCTGCTAGATCATGGTGAGAATCCGGCTCATTAGATTGATGACCACTAAAGAATGGAAGGCACTTTTAGTAGTTTGAGACAAGATATTTACCTCCCCACTCATGTGTTAGTAGCACTTGATATAAAATTGGAACCCTACCATAATAAGGAAATGTCAATGATGAACATGTAGCTCCTGGATTTTTTTTACCCAAACTCCTACGCCACGAGAAGGATTTTTACACAAAGTCAATTTTTTTAGCAGAGTAAAGCTGTTTTTGAATTCAGGATTTTCCTTCTAGATTGGTTGTCTTTGCCTTATGTACCCAAAGCTTGATTCATGTCAAACACAAACAGCCTTATCCAGGATTTGAATCCTTGACTCCGATTCCATCTCTTACGATGATAGGAAATGTTACGCTAAATATACCTCCACTGGGCTGTAGGATAACATAATCCCTTCAAATCCTTTGTCCCATGAGTCAGTGGGTTATCTCCTCTAGATCCTTCCAGAAGTAACCGCTTCTCAACTTTTCTATCAAGTATTACTGCGCCATATATTCACGTTTCCTTCCCTTTTTCATTTTCCTTCATTTCTCAAGTGACGTTATTGGCCTGCTTCCGGAGGGTATGACCTAGTATTTAGAATTCGGTATTATCAGCGGGTTTTATGATCACTTAACTTATTTACCGCGGTCTTACCGCGGTCTTGCCGCAGTTGCTGTTTTCAATCTTTCTTCATTGTCATTGTTATTTTGCCAAATTTCTATTTGTCTTAACATTTTCTATACATCCAATTTCAGCACCTTCCCTCCCTCTCTGTCACTCTCTCTCTCTCTCTCTCTCTCTCTCTCTCTCTCTATTATTGATGGGAAAAAATAGATCAAAGCTAAAAGTTACACTCCCTTCCTACCCAAGAGCATGATTCTACCCCTCTCACAGGATTTATTCAATTTCATGAATCATGGCACAACTACCTACCTAGCCACACATGCATGTACACAGACTCGCACACATACAAAAGTCCTCAGGCACATTCACATATACATATACTTAGTATATTAAAAAAAGAATCAAGACTGAGTCTTTAATTTTTATAAATTCAAATTTAAAATTTATATGAAGACGAATGCTTTGCAAACCAAATTGTACATTAAAGTGATGATGTCTACAATTCAATTATACGAGTCAATACCGAGTCTCGATACTTTTTTATCAGAAATTTTCAATGAAAGACTAAGTTACGCAATCACAACTCTCCCCTCATTCATCCGACTTCTGTCCACGCGACTTTTTTCTTATTTCCTGAAAATTCACTGTTAGGATAAAATTTGAGAAAATAGAGGACATTAAGAGAACAATGAGTTTCAGTGGTGCTTCAACCAAAGGAAAACTCTGTGGAATAAGTGTGTTGAATGCAACAAGGATTATTTTGAAGAAAATGAATGTTTCATTCATCGTTAATTTCTGTCTTGGTAAATACAACTTCAATCACGTAACTTTCGGAACACAACATTTGAGTTGTTCTAATGAAAGTGAGAGTTTGTCAGCACAAATTATGGAATCTAGGATCCGAGTTCGAATTTAGGATGCCTATGTTTACTGCACCTTTCAAAAAGACATGAATGCACTTTGTCTCCGTATCTCGTGATTAGATATCTTGACAAAATGACTTGCAACTAGTATGGCTGGCAGTGAAAAGTGAGAGTTGGTGAGCATTTAAATAAACCATTGGTCAAGTGGATAGAATGTTCACCTATGGCCCGGGAGAACGGGGTTCAATCCCGGGTTGAGTCATATGAAAGACTCAAAAAATGGTCCTTGATACCTCCTTACTTAACACTCGGCATTATAAGGTACGTATCAAGGGTAAAGTGGTGCAATCCAAGTAAAGGAATAGCACCCCCAACACTTCTGTGTAGTAGCTTTTGAATAGGGAGCCTTCGGGTCGTCCTCGACTACAGTCACCAATTTTACTTTCTTACTTTCCTATAACTACCTTAACTGCCCTGCAAGTATAAAAAAAATCTTAGTCAAACTTGTTATGGATAAATCAATATATACAAAGTCTATAATCCACTGCTAGCGTGACTGAGCGGACTAAGTCACCGGTTTAAGGTACCTGTCTCTTTGGGGGCGTCGGTTAAAATCCCACTGCTCTCATTGATTTTTTTTTTTTTTTTTTTTTTTGCAAGGCACGTTATATGTTATCGACACAAATGGGAAAATCAGCGTCAGAATTCAAATTCGGGTCGCATTAATGCTCTTGGGGAAAGGCATGAACCCATTTCTTATTGGAGAAGACGACAAAATGAACAACTCTGAATTCAAAACCTCTGATTTTAAATTGTGTGGCCCATTGGACAACATCGATGCCATAGGGAGAGGAGACCTACTGCTAGTCTTCCACACAACCTTCCCCCAAACCTAATGCTAGTCTTTCGTATAAAATTACTCGGGCCTATATATATATATATATATATAAACGCACAATGTGCACATGCATACAAAGGAGTGTAAACACTTACTAACATGAAAAAAACACGCACGCACCGACACATAGACATACACTTCCGTGCACGCACACACACAATATAAAAATTTATTTCTAAGAAAAAAGCAAACCGACCACGCGTGGCACTTGATTTGGTCAGAGTGGAAAAGGGAAAAGAAATCCCAGACAATACGGCACCAAAAAACTACCTCTGACTATTTGCCGAGAACTATTATTGGGACCCTCATTACGAATTCGGGGACCAAACTGTAAAGGCAAGAAAAAATAGCCAGCAGAAGGGTTTCGTCACTCGCTTCTTGAACAGCCGTTAATAATTTAAACAGGCAAGAAGCTTCCTAAGAAATAAAAGTAAAATTGAACGAAAGTCGACGAGTGAAATTCTACCAAGTTAAACAACTGAAAGAAAATTCAACCGAGAATTCTGCTGAAAAGATAACTTTACTGAAGACTCGAAATTAAATGAAAACTGAAACATTTCGATAAAACTAAAAAGAAAAGAAAAATACTCAAATTCAAAGAACTTTGTTTCCCGAACACTCTCAGATAAGTTCCTGCAAATTACACTAAAATTTGCAACACTTTATTTTTCAATCCCTTTCTTTCTTGTTTCTTTGTATAAAATTCCTTTTTAAAAACTTATTGTCTGTGTTATCTTTTCGAATCAGTATTCGAACTAGAAAACTGCGGAACTTACCGTTTGAACTTACCGTTTAAAATTAGACGCTAAAGCCCCCTAAAAACATTACCCAGTTAAATACTAAATTTAGCTGTTAGCGTCATTCCTTTATATCAAATTTTTTCCCCTTTAGATTTCTTTATATTGCAAATTTTATTCTCTCCAAATTTCTTTATATTGCAAATTTTAACCTTCAAAATTCCTTTAAAAAAGAAACAGTGACACTTGCTCATACGAAAAAGCACACCGACATGTGCAGATATACGTACACAGAGACACACATACGTATATACACACGCATGCGCACAGACACAAAGGAACATGAACACTTACTAATATGAAAATCCACACACATATGCATACACGCATACACACATATGCAACCAAAACAACGTCGTTTAACTGGGGCTGCAATATCTTGTTAAAGGGAGCAACGACAAAACACTTGGTGATCGTTTAACAACTTTATTTTAACAAGTGAGACGCCCTGACTCGGGATTGTAAAAAAAAAAGACAAGGGGAATAACCCTTGATCCTTATTATAATCAGTAATTGTTTACAGATGCAACACACACATATAAATTGGCATAAACCCTTAGTGATGTGTTTATGCACAGACATATACTTCTTTATAAAACCATACATACGTACACACACTTACGCGCGCAAGCACACACAAACACTGAGGCATGCCCCCGCACACACGCACCCACTCAAAGGAACATTTAATAGTTAACGTGAAACACACACACACACCTCGACACAAACCGACACAACCCCCTACACACACACACACACACACACACACTAGCACATGCATACAAAGAGAATAAGATCAATAGAATAAAAGATGTAATGCATTAATCTAACACGTTCAGAAACAAAAGGCCATGTTTGTATTAAATCATCCAGGCCACACACGATCAGCTGCAGTCACACGGAATTTCCCTAAACACAAGCAGCATTATGCATAAACACATTCTCAGAAACATACTGCACACAGCTATCTATTCACACGCGCGCGCACACACACACACACACACACACACACACATTAGGGATTTCAATGCTCAAATAGACGACACGTACATATCAAATACATTAACGCACTTATTTAAGTGAACTTCTAAGGAGACACATTAACTGCAACAGTAATCACACACACACGCACGTACACATACGCAAAAGACTTGTGCACACACACACACACACACACACACACAGTTGTATGAAACGAAGCCATAAGAACCTTTTGTCCAGCTTTCTTTCACATGTCACAAAAGAGGGAAAAGAAACTCAATTGACTCTTGTCTAAGTTTCCTGAACAGCTGGGTCCTCATCCCTTTCTGTAGTTCAGCCTCTTACCACAAATAAAGCCTAGGGCTACCTCCCCTCAGAATACACTCTGCCTTGGACAATGTTTAACCCAGATATCACCAAAAGTAAAGACAGTCTATCAATATTGACATAAAAGCGTTCACAAAATTAGTAATTACTAATAATTGTATAGATAATTATATTGATCAATGTTGCCAACTAATAGAAAAATATCTGCTGATATTACATAAACTATGTCGAATATAATTAAACAAATACAGACAGACACACACACACACACACATATATATATATATATAGAGAGAGAGAGAGAGAGTGAGTGAGTGAGTGAGAGTGAAGCTGTGTCCGTCTGTTTGCGTGTCCGAAACAAGTTTCTTATGAGCCTTGACAAAGGTTGTTTTTACTAATTGGAGTTAGCTAATTTGCATAATTTGGTTAAAAAAATAGGTTATTCATAAAAAAAAAGAATGGAAATGAATAACTATTTTTGGTCGTTGATTTTCAATATTATCATTTCATCGTTTTGTGTTGTCTTTTTTTAATGATTGTTTTGTTGATAGGTTTTATAATTATAAAATAATGCGATAATGTTTATCATTATAAAATGATGTGAAAATGCGATAATGTTATCAACCTTGACCTTATGTTGACCTTCTCGCGAAGCCTTATTGTAAATCAATCCGCCTATTTTAAAAGTTAATTAAATTTTACTAAAAAATTGATTAGATATATTTACCCATTATTGTGAGTTCTTTACTTCCTGCAATCCACAAGTTTTCCTTTTAATTTTATTTCAGTTTTATATTATTATTATCATTGTTATTATTACTATTTACTCATTAGAGATTTTCACATCAGCTTTAGCTGATGGTTTTTCACTGGAGTCTGAGTGACAGCATGTCTGCTCAAGTCTCCTGGACTCTTCTCAGTATTCTGGCCGTTCTCAATAATGTAGTAGTTTGGATGGTCTCCACTCGTCCGCCAACTTCCAAGTCTTCCAGTCCCTTTAGTAATCCTTTAGTTACTGTTCCAAACGCATCAATTACAATTGGTATAATTGTCACCTGCATGTTCCATATTTTTTTTCAATTCCCTAGCAAGTTTGAGGTACTTATCCTTCTTTTCACATTCTTTCAGTTTTATTCTGTGGTCAGCCGAGACAGCAAAGTTGACAATTTTGCAAGTTCTCTTCTTTTTGTTGATTATTATTAGGTCTGGTCTTCTGGTCGAGATTAGGTGATCCGTGTGTATGTCAAAGTCCCATAGGAGTTTATGTGTGTTATTTTCTCGGACAGATGCTGGGTTGTGCATATATCATTTGTTTGTATAGTCAAATTTCAATTTCTTTCACATCTCCCAGTGGATCACTTTGCCGACCCAATCGTGTCTAGTATTATATTCCTTCGGCGCTAATTTGCCGCATTCGCTTATTATGTGATTGATGGTTTCATCTCTGTCACCGCATAGTCTACATTTGCTATTTTGTTGCGTCTTATCTATTCTCGCTTTGATATGATTGGTTCTTATGGTGTTGTTTTGTGCTGCTATTAGGAGAGATTCTGTTTCTCTCTTAAGGTTTCCTTTTCTTAGCCAGATCCAGGTTTTGTCGTGTGAGATGTTGTTTATTAGTCGTTTAAAACGTCCATAGAGTTGCTTTCCTTCCCATTTTTGTTTCCTAGTTATTGTCATTCTGTTGTCCGTCGTGTTATCATTATCGTTTCTGATGGCTGTAATGAGTCCTCCATCGTGCTTTTGTATATAGTCTTCGAGTCGTTGTATCGATGCGTCAACGCTATCTTCAATGCTGGCAAGTCCTCTTCATCCCTCTTTTCTTGAAACATATAAACTGTCAACGTCGTCTCTGTGGTGTAATGCCTTATGCATTGGCATTAGTTTTCTTGTTCTTTGGTACATTTGTTTAAGTTCGTCTCTGGTCCACTTCAGAAAGGGTCCGGGATATCTAACGAGAGGTACAGCCCAGGTATTTATTCCTTTGATAAGGTTTCTGCTGAAGAGTTTTGTCTCGAGTAGTTTTCTAGTTCTCCTGAGATATTCTTCTTGAATTTTGTCTTTCATCTCCACTTGTTTGATGGATGTCAGCCTCCAAGATGCCTAAGTATTTGTAGGTTTCGTTTTCTGCAAGCGTTCTAATCTTGTCTTGATTTGGTAGTTCCATTCCGTCAATCCTATGTTGTTTGCCACTTTTCATTACAAGCATTGCACATCTTTCTATGCCAAATTCCATTCCTATGTCCTGACTGTATATTCTAACTGCGTGTATTAGAGTTTCCAGTTTTTTTTTTCATTTTTTGCAAATAGTTTTATTATTATTATTATTATTATTATTATTATTATTATTAAAATAAGTTCATGTTTCATTTATTACTGTTACTTCTACGTGTTGTTATCAATTCTTAATTCGTGCAATTATTTGGTATGTATTCACCCAACTCCTTATAAGGCATGGTTTGTGTCTTTTTATATACTTTTGCACATTGCATGCAAGGATTGGGGGGGGTAGTCTCTCTCTCTCTCTCTCACTCTCTCTCTCTCTCTCTCTCTCACACACACACACTCCATATATATATATATATATATATGTATATATAGTTGGCAACCCGTTAACTCGTTAAGTTTCCGTTATAACAACAACCTTTTATGCATACATAGAAAATTATTTGCCTCCCCCATCTGGGAATGTGATGCAGATTATGTTGCATCACCAGAAAATTATTTTTGTCCCCCATCGGTGAATGTGATGCCGATCATTATGCTGGCTAATCACCAACTCAGAAAGGAAAAAGGAGAGCTTTACTCTGTACTCCAGAAAATTATTTGCCCCCCCCACCACCACCACCTGTGAATATGATGCGAACTAATTTTAGCGTGAGAAAATACACTTCTACCAACAGACCCCACTTCAGACTTAAAACCCCTCTCCACTGGACTTGATGTCTCCCTCGCCATTTGTAATACACTGGCAACAATCATGACTGCCATTAGTTTCAAGAGAAAATAATAAAATCTACAAATAATATGTGCTTAAAATTTATTTGTAAATCAATTCAATTCTTTGTTTCTTTTTTGCAAATTCATTGATAAGTTCATTGTAAAAATTATAAGCACCACGTTTTACATCTTCTTCAGAAGATCTTTATCCTTTGATCGTTCTTCAGTTATGGAACACTGTGTATTTACATGCTTTTAATTAAGAAGACAATCTCTCACAGGAAGCAGATGCGGCAGGTATGGTCAGAATCAGATGTACAAATTTTATTACATCTACCAGAGCTTGGTTTAGTTCAACTTCCTGTATTATGACTGCAACTTCTCGGATGCTTGACGCTTGCTTTGCGAAATCTGCAGCATAAACTGATTTCACCTAACATTTTAATTCATCCAAATCCAATCTTTTTATACATCCAATCTTTTTATACATCCAAAGTTGAAAACATCTCCATCGGAAATTTTTTTTCGTAAGCGGGAAAAAAAATTCGGATTTAACAATTCAATAAATCTGAACTCTCTCATAGTTTTAAATCTTTGCTCAACCTGAACAATAACTTCATCCAAAATGCTGTTCAAAACTGAATAATTCAAGTTTTTCATGAAAATCTGTCCATAAGTCATTGAAATAGGCAAGTCTTTGATTTCAGATGCACGAGACAACAAAAATATTATAACTTCAGTCAAGATTGACTGCTGGCTTAATATGACTGGAAAGCAAACAAAAGAATCCTTGTTTTTCAGTGGCTTTCTCTTTGTGAACCCCGACACCCACTCTATTCTATCTTTTTTTTTTTTTTTCATGCACCATTTTTGCATTTTTGTGACTTTGTTTCACCCACTCAGTTTTATGCTCAGTCTCTCATGTTCCCTACTTAAAGGCAATAGGGAAACTGCTAAATTCATTGTTTTTACTTGCGTTTTTTTTTTATTTACACTCTCTTAAAACAATTATCCTAAGAAATGAAAAAATGAGAAATACAAAAAAAATATAAGTACAAAGAGGATAGAGAAAATGATCAAAAATTGGTTTTATATTACACAAAATTATTCTGGAAAAAATTTAAAGCATGTAGTGCATGTGTTACATACATAGACCTTTTGTCCCGGATATATATATATATATATATATATATATATATATATATATATATATATATCGGAATTAGCAATATTTATAAATAAAGAGTTCTCAATATCAGTGATAGATGATACATAGATCTAAGAATAATATAGACTGATGATTGCATAAGAGAGAAACTGACAGTGATAGTCACCAAACGCTGATGACTGTCTACGCTATCCTAACCAAAGTAACATATAAAACGGCACGACAAAGTCAAAATCTTTCTCTCTCTCTCCAATTCAGCCACAATAACCAGAAGCATACATGAATGTATGTGTGTTTCCTGATAGAGGGGCTCTCGTTCTAACAAACCTCGTGTCGTAAGTCTTCACACTACAATTTCTATTCTATTAAGAACTCTTAACTGATATTAAAAGATTCCTCAACTGCATGATAGGACTTTTCTCTTTAATGTGATATGCTGATAATGACAAAGGATAAAAAAGAAATAGCGAAAGGAATAAAACTACCAAATAATGAAAGCATCAGAACACTTGAAGGAAAAGAAAATTCAAAGTACGTAGGAATATTGGAAATGGACATTATCAAACAGCGATAGGAAAGGGAGAAAACTCCTCATGACAAGAAAACTTCTTAAACTCTACAGCAGAAATCTCATCAAAGGAACAAACACCCGGACAGTCCCGTTTGTAAGATACTCGGGACTTTTCTTAAAATGTACAGAGGAAGAAGTCAGACAAATGGACCAAAAGACCTGGGGAAGATGATGACGATAAACAAGGCTTTACATCCGAGAGATGACTGACTATATATGTGTCAGGAAAAAAGGACTCGCCTGCATTGAAGATTGGGTAGGTGCATCAGTTCAAGGACTCAAGAAAAATACAATAAAAAGAGAAAGCAAAGATTAATTACAGTTGCCAGTTACTGGAATACCAACATAAAACAAAGAGAAAAACAAAAACTAGAAAACAAAAATAGAAAGAAAAACAACTGTATGTATATTTCAAACGACAAACTGGAGCGATTTGCACACGAGAAGACCTGGACATGGCTAAGAAAGGGATATCTGAAGAGAGAAACTGAATCTCTTTTGATAGCAGCACAAAATAATGCCATAAAGACTAATTATATTAAAGCGAAAATTAATAATACATAAACTAGCAAGTGTACGTTATGCAGAGACAGAGATGAAATAGTTAATCCCATGATAAAAAAAATGCACAAACAATGCACAAAAGAGGTATAAAACTAAACATGACTGGGTGGGAAAAGTGATCCACTAAAAGTTGTACGAAAGATTTAAATTTGACCATTCTACTAAATAGTATTATACACGAGATGGAATCCGTCCAAGAAAATTCTCTGGAACTTTGAGATACAAACAGATCAAATTCCGGCCAGACGACCAGACCGAGTGTTAATTAGCCAGAAAAAAAGAGAACTTGTCATCTTGTGAATTTTGACGGTCCAGCGAGGAATACTTGATACCATATACCTGTAAATAATTCGTATTAAAATTGTTAATTGAGGTTATAATTATTTACTATGGATTATTATTAGCTACTATATAACTGTGTGCAAACAAATAATAATTATTAAATAGAAATAATAACTTAAACCATATAATTATTAATATTGGGAATACTTGAAACCATACAACTATGTAAAAATTATTTGTATTAGATAAGAATACTTGATATATAAGTGTATAAAAAAATCTCTAAAGAAACAACTACACAAAAAATGCAAATATTAACGAAAAAGAACACGATTCCCTAAAGTTGATATTAGAGCTTCTTGAATGAGGACGCGACTAGATATCATTTCGAGCACGGAACGATACTGATAATTGGTAATGTTTCCAATACTGGTTTTGGTTTGGAACGATCATTCCCTATTGTAACCTTCAGGCTGGAATTGCGAACTGTTTTTTGGGTTTTTTTTCTTTCAGTTTTTGACTTATGATTTATTTTTATAAAAATCATTTTTCAACCACTTAATTCTCTCAACTTCTAAGCGGAAAATGACAGTATGACGTATGTAATCATGTGAAAGGTTATTGGACCATAGATAAAAAAAAAAATCCTTTTCCTTTTTTTTTTTTAGGATTGACCTCTTCATTTACGTTAAAGGAAACAGAATTAGTAAAGTTTTTATTTTGTTTACGTCAGCAGCGGTTGGTCAAGGATAAGTTTTTTTGTCGAATAATTGCATTTGATAAATTTTGCATTTAAACTTTATGTAGCAAATAAACATGAGCGGAGAAGAAAAGTAATGACAAACTAGGATTAGAGTTTGGCGAAGAATATTGTTAAGTGTTAATTCCTCGCTATATTTGAAGGTAAATAAATGAGAGAAGACGATGCCATGAGGTTTCTAGGATAGATTTTAAGGGCAGCATGGAATAAAGGGTTTACGTTTATACTGCAAGTCTCGTAAGAAGGAAGGAAGGTGTTATGGAGTTGAGAAGGAATTTTAGCAGCTATTTGCCTGAGCGAAATGTGCGTCGCTAGGTGAAGGCATTGTTGAATGTGTGAGTGAGATATGGTCGCCATAGGTGTAGCAAAAGTCGTGTTCGCTGGTTAAGGACAAGAATGATGTAGTCACCCATGAATGTGTGGTCCTGATCATTTGGGGGGAGAAGTGTGAATGTCTCCCGAAAGTTTTGCCCAGGGATGAAGTAGCTGGATGTCTGGGCGGAATTTTGCTTCGCGGTTGACATAGTCAAAGTTGGAGGCGACTTAAAATGGTTCCTGTGTGTGGCGTATTGAATTCATCTAATTCATATTCAATTGGGAACCCTTGGTCTATGAGAATAGACTTAAGAGGTCCATAAATTAGATGGCTTTCCCCATGGTGTCGTGATGTTGCTGCTAAAAAAAGGAGAGCGGACAGTTAGACATCTGTCCTTTTCGAAAAGTTCTGAGGAAGAGTGTGTTTGGTGGGCCTTCCCCAATTTGGTGCTGCCCGGAAAAATGGTGCGGAAGGAATAGGATAAGTCATCCTCATTGGGTGAAAATATGCATCGACCCTAACGGTCAAATTAATTAACGCGCCAAACAAAAATACGAAGTTCTTTCTGCTACAAGAGCTTCTGTTATAAATTTATTTGTGTCTGCACCTAACATCTAGAAAATAATATTCTCCAAGTATTATAGATAATGGTATTTCTTCTATTCCTGCAATTTATTTTGCTCTCTATGAGGTTAAAATGTGACACAAGGTCGTTTTGATGTGGGGCACCCTGCAGGAAACGAATTTTGCGCGGGGATGTGTAAAAAATGTTTATGTAAAAGTAGTTGGTTCTAGAAATATTTATTCGAATCCCCACTCACAAAAATCCAATATTAATATCAATTTATCCAATGATAAACAGAAGGAAAGACAAGATCATTTACACGTGATTGGTTGATTGGTTGGTTGGGTTTTATGGCATATCAATCTTTGTTGGTTATTTAATGCCAAATCCATTTTTATACAAATAATCAGTTCTATTTCAAACAATTCAGTTTAGCATAAGTACACAATTTGTCAAAAACATTTCTATTTCAAGCTATTAAGTTCTAACAGTTCTATTTCAAACAATTCAGTTGAGTATAAGTATAGTTTATGTCAACTCACAGTTAAATGTCAAAACAGTTCTATTTCAAGTAATCCAGTTTAGCATTGTTACACAGTTTAGTTTTATTTGATACATAGATAGGACCCTATTAGGTGCTATCACTCCGAGCCAAAGTGGACCTGGGAACGATGGCAATGAAGGGGTACTCTACATTCACCAAAGCTCTAGCACTACTGGAACTTCACTATCAGATGGTTTTGTGTCATATCCAGGACACTCGTTGGGAGGGAAGTCGTATTCTACTACTCCAGCCGACTGGGAAATGGCAATATGAGAACATTTAATACATATATAATATAGAAACAAGAAGTATTAACAAAAATACACAAACGTGTCCCAACAGATAAAAGGTGTACATATTGTTCAATGAACAAGTACTATATAAAAAGGATACAAAAACGATGAAAGTCTTACTAGATGAAATTACTACAACGTAAACTTATGCTGACTTTACGTTGCTATGACGAGGCGAGAGACAACGTTCATCGCTGGGAAAGAACACCCACTTTTCAAAGACAATTATTCATTATTTCCCAACAATACTTATGCAAATATTTGTCCTTGAAGAGTGGAGACTAAATATATTCCCCGCTGTCGCGACCTGTTCACAAACGTATACATATCGGATTACTTACATCCCTAAAAACAGTACATCCGGCTACGACCGCACATGATGAAACCGACATGACCCTGACCTGCCGTTACAGCTAAAAAGGGATTAAATTTCATTCAACAACATTTACAGAGCCCGTCCGTCAAAAGTGACTCTATTAAAATAGAGTGGATTACTTCTGTAGCCTATCCCAGGCTAAAGGAGAACTGTATTTCCACTCCTATTTTTATAGAAGAACTTTTCGGTTACCCAGCAGAGTGACATACTTTTCCCTTTTGATAGATAAGCTCAGAGGTCGTTTTACGAAGCTCTAAGAGTGAGTCTCTCAAGACAGAATCCTACATCTCGTGGTCGCATTCGCCTTACTTCCAAGGCTGAATCCTATATCTCGTGGTCACATTCGCCTTACTTCCCTCAGATATACCAAAAGGTCCTTTTAAGGACCACTAGAGGTCACCGTCTACGGGTTGGGGTATCTGACGGTTCTTACGAACTCGTCGAAGCAGACGGCCTGGAGGCATACACGAAGAGGACTCTAAGATCACTCAGTCTTAACGAACTCGGTCGATTCCGTTGTCCGTTCGTTCGCTTAGTTGCGCAGTGCTAAGGCACGAGTTAGCCTTAGCTACCGCTTCCCTATCTGCGCAGCGCTAAGATACCGCCAATCTTAGCCGTGGCCTCCCGGTCCGTTTGCTCAATAGTGCAGAACTATGGCACGGATTAAGCCTTAGCTACTGCTCCCGACACGTCCGCACTGCTAAGGCACGGCAAAGCCTTAACCTCACTTACCGATACGTCCGCACAGCTAAGGCGCGGCATAGCCTTAGCCTCACCTTCCGATACGTCCGCACAGCTAGGGCACGTCAAAGCCTTAGCCTCAGCGATTTGCACGCTCGACTTCGCATGTGCTAAGGCGTGGCAAACCTTAGCCGCGATTACCCTGTCCGTTCACTTGGTCTGCAGTGCTTAGACACATTTAAATCTTACACACCACACTCGCTTGATTCTACGCGACCAAGCTGCCAACACCACATCGACACCCCCCGGTTAATCCAATGTACTTAAAAAATCGAGACATCGATCTACCATCTCCGACAACACCAATTTCGACCACGACATGCTCCAGAATTGCAGGATCTAGTCCACGTACGACTCACTGTACGGACTAGCAAACACATCGACAACCCCCCCACCCCGGCTGTACCTCAAAAACCGGGACATCGATCTACCAACTTCGACAACATCAGCTACTCGCATCGAACATTAAGCTGCCTCTCTACGACTTCGATCATACCAGCTACCGACATCAACCATCTAGCTGACGACACCAACAACTATCCACGAACTTACATCCATTCTTGTAAACTCGACGAATAAATTGTCGTATTTGTTATACTGTTATCTCGCCTTTGTTTCTTTCATTGTTCTTTTGGCTGTCATTACTCTCATGCTTAACTAAAACAATTTGCGGGGTCGACGTGCTTATCGGCTCCGCAACACTACAACAACGTACTCCAATAATTATATTAAGCGTATGAAAATTAATTCAAGTGTTATCTGTTATGTTATTGAGCCTTTTTTTATCAGTGGGTCACGTGACTCCAAGATAAATCTAGTATAAACATGCGAAATTTTGGAGGTGCCCGTGGTGTATCGTCGTAGGAAATGGACACGGCGACACGAGTTCAAATCCTGGACGAGACTGATTGCATTTCACATAGCACCTTGGGAAAGGTATGAATCCAATTATTCTCCCTCCAGCTATGGGTAAATAGTAGGACAGACTAGGTTCTTCAGCCTTGGTTAGGCAACTAGTCTAGGAGAAGGAAAACTCTGAATTAAAACCTGTTAAACTCCGCTTAAAAATTGACCTTGTGTCATATCCTGCCCGAGCGGAGGGGTTGGTAAATAGTAACATGCGAAATTTGATCTTCAAAAGTGAAATAAAAAATAGAATGTTAAAGTTTGTTGGATGAATTAGTAGTCTAAGCCGACGGTTTATTAATTCATTCATTCATTTGTTTGTTTTCTTATTTATTCATTTATTCATTTTTCAAACTTTTATGTTAATGACAAATAAAAAAGTCTTTCTTTTTTACAATAATAAATTGTTATTATAAAATTAAATTCATTCAAGAAGAAGAAGAAGAAGAAGAATTACTATCACTACGACTACTACAGCTGTTAAAAACAGCAATGACAACGCCTGTCTTGTACTTTCATTTATTCATTCATTTCTTTTTCGGTACTTATTTCGAATATCTTTTTGTGAAAATGGCTGCGATAATGTTTTCAAAAAATAATATGGAAATGTAATGCTTAAATTAACAATCAAATAAAAATAAGTTTTAGTCATTGATTCATTTTTATCTATGAATTTATAACCAATCAAAAAATAAACATCGTCCAATTTTAAAAGGCGACCATGTTGATTTTCAAGAGACAAGAAAAGCCCTCATCCCTCAACCGGAAAGTGGTGATTTTGTTTTTGTTTTTTTAAGAGGGTGGATAAAAATAAAATATGACATATAAGAAATACATTTATATGAATATGTGTTAATTAAACTGGACACATATGCGTTATACGATTAATTATTTGTTTAAATGGTGAATTAATTAAGAATTAGGGTGAATTAATTATATGTTTAAATGGTGAATTACCCAATTTATGTCCCCGAATAGATTCTGAGAAATACGAATCGACCATACGAAAAACAAAAAGAAAAAAAGATGTTCCTACTTATTTAAGATTGAACTTTTTTTATTGCATTAAAATTCATAAAAAGAAAACAATGAGGGGTTTTTTTTTTTGGTTTTTTTTTCTTATCTGGATTTTGAATTAAAGTTGTACATATATATCATCATCAAGTCGTGCTGCTAACACTGATTTCCCAAACTCTCTCTTTCTCCCCCCTCTCTCTCTCTCTCTCTCTCTTTCTTTCCCTCTCTCTCTCTCTCTCTCTCTCTCTTTACCCATATCATCAATCGCTCCTGGCAGGTCTTCTAGACTGCATCCTGTGTCCATACAGAGCTGTTGTCGGTAAGGTCTTGTTAGTCAGCCAACACTGGTACCTCCATATGAAGGGGTCCATAGGAGAACGTCTCTGATGAATATGTCCTTGCCTCTCCAGCAGTGTCCTACAAGTCTTGTTCGTTTTATTTGGATGGTTTTAGAGATAGGAGGTTGGTGGCCGTACAACAACGGTTTCGTGGGACGTTGCTTCCAGGATTTGTTCAATATAGCTCGGAAAACACACGCATACATACATACACACACACACACACACACACACACACACACACACACACACATATATATATATATATATATATATATATATATATTAAACATTACCGCGGCTATTTTTTTCCAGAGGGATATCCTAAACAAGTTTTCCGAGCATTTTTAAAGTTTCCCTTCATTCGTTCATTGGAACAACCCACTTCCATTTACTATTCCTTATTAGGGAGAGATGGCCAATTCTTTTGTGTCACCTATGTGTACGCGTGCCTCTTTCTCACAGTTTCAAGGGGGTACAGTAATTAAGTTGGTATGTAGCACTCAGTATGTGACTGCGGAAAGACAGCTGAGGCCATTTACAGTGGTGAAGCTACACTACTGGGACACGCACCAAAACTTCACAATTTTTCTCTCTCTAAACTGATCTTCTATTGAAGTTTCTCACTGTGGTGTGTACAATCAGAAATCTCATAATACAAATTTAGCTGTGAACTCACGAAGATTGAGAGCATAAGGCGTATGAGATTTCAAGGTAATTTTTGTTGTTATTTGCTATCTGGCTCCGTTCTGGATTACTCTATTCTTACCCTATGTTATTTTGCTGGTTTAACTTCATGGATATGAAGGCTGTAAAGGAATTATATGCAAAGAAGACAGGAAAAGAAGATAGGAGGCCAGGGTATCTTTTATGTTTTGACTTTATTGCTGGGTTCAACAACTATTCAGTGGGTGAGGAAATTATTCCTGAATCCAAATGAAATGGTTGCGTCTCTCAGACAAGGTGTTATAATGTTGTTTGTCGTTTTTAGGTATATATGTCCAAAATTTGGTGTTTAAGGCGTTAGCAATGTGTTAGTCGCTTTTGGCCAGATATGTCCATTATTCGGTGTTTTCAGTTATAGTTGTTAAGTCCATTATATGGTGTCTTAGTTGAGATTTTGGTGAGTCCATTATTTGGTGATTTTAGTTGTGGGTCGTTGGTAAAGGAGACGGCTACTACTTGTGGAAAGGTTAACCAGCGTGCCGCCTAAAGACGCGTTGGGCCTTCCATCAGCAGCAAGATAGATTTTTAGTGTTGTTTCTTCGCCAGTCACTGCTGAAAGAGAGCGGGTTTCTTTCTTTTGCCGAGATGGTTCCTTTTTTTGCGCATGCGTCGCCTTTCTTCCTGTCAGGGGTTTCTGGGAGTTTCTGCATTTTTTATACTTATTTTTGATTTAATTCTAATTTTCTTTTTCTATCCACAACTGGCGTAAAAATAAGGCCCTCAATCATAATATCAATTTTAAGGTTCGAACTCAAAACACCTCGTTGAAAATTCATTTTTAACATCAAGAGCTACAACACTTCTCATAACCAACTTTACTTACTATCATTAATATCTTTTATCTTATAAGTTTTTTTCTCTTCGAAGTGTGTGTGTGTGTATGTGTGTGTGTGTGTGTGTTTATTGTTCTCTCTGTTACTGGCGGGGAAGAGAGACACGATCATATCTCTGGCTTCGGTTGGAGAATAAATTGCTTGTGCAGAGTACCCTCCTCATCACATAAAAAGAATAAATGTTGGATTAATTGCCTGAGACTCTCTTTATAAGTAAAAAATCCGACAGGACTAGAAAGAATTTTAAGCCAGTCGCTGGAGAAGCTTGTAACGTGTCCCAACGTTAAACTGACCTTGGGTTATATTCAGCTACTGGTGTGTGTGTGTGTGTGTTTGTATGAGTGTAAGAGATATATAGAGAGAGGGGATGAGAGAGAAAGGGATAGAGACGATAAATACACTCTTCTTTGTGTCTATGATATTACCCAACACAACGTTTCGACCGCCTCATTCTAAGGCCTTCTCCAGTCTGGTAGTGTTATATTGGAAATTTATTGCTTTTCAGGATGGTACATTGTGTGTATCATTATCATTATTTTGTTCGCATCCTTTCTTTGAGTTGAATGCCTTTTTTTTATATTGTTTTATTTTGTTACTCGGCACTTAGGTTTTTTCGAAAATATTGTGACGCCCGCATATGGGAAAACGTATGCAACTGGTGTAAATAAACTCTTTCGTATAGTAACCAAACAAGGCCATTTGTATTTTCATCCTGTTTTTCCCCTCACCATTTTGTTTCAGACGCCGGCTAAAGTCGAATTTATCTGCAAGAGGATAAAATTCCGACATTTACGCTAAAGAGTATATATAATCAAACCTTGTCTCATGATCGGCTCCAAACACACTGTTTGTTTTGCGTGAGATAAAATCCAACATGCGGATGTGCTTGGGAGCACAAATCACGTGACTTCCCTGACCAATAATTTCCTGAAATTAATTAGTTTAGCGACGTCCACCATCTTTGTTTCGGGAACAAGTGAATCAAGATCCTATTTTCTAGAATTTTTTGTATCACGGTCATTTAAAAAATATAGGAGTGTAAATCCTATTGGTTAAAAAATTGATTTGAACGTGTTTTTCTTCAATTTTTATTTTTAGTACTTTAGTAGTAAAAATAAAAATTCCCAGAGCTACTGTGGATTATACTGTTAGAAGCCACCAGGAAATGAGACTAAACAAAACTAAAAGTAGGACTGGGAAACCAAAAGCCACAACAAAAGCAGAAGACAATTTCATCAGTCACCTGCTTGTGTGACTGAAGGCTGACCGCTCCAAACATCAACGTACAATTGAACCAATGTTGTGAAGAAAAAATGCCAACATACACTGTGAGGAGAAGACTCAGTCAAGTTCGTCTATATATCAGAATTGCTGTCAAGAAACCACTGTTGAGGAAACAAAACAATGTCAAAAGGCTTCAGTGGACCAAGCCGCACAAAGAATGGATAATAGAGCAGTGGAATAAAGTTCTTTGGACTAACGAATCAAAGTTCGAAATTTTTCGTTCAAATAGAAGGGTCGATGTGCAGTGAAGATTTGGTGAAAGAGCTGCAACCCCCTATATAACACTAACTGTAAAGCATGGAGGTGTTATGTTATGGTGTGGGGATTTTTGAAAATTTGGGGATTTTCACCTGGTGAAAGGCAAATGGAATCAGACTGGCTCTCGCAGCCAACTGCAGCATCACGCGTTCCCATCAGGAACACATCTTGTAGCTCAAGGATTTGTACTCATTCAAGATAATGACCTAAAGCATACAAGTAAACTCTGCCAACGGTACATTAAATGCAAAGAGGAACAGCATGTCCTTAAACTGATGTCTTGGCCAGCGCCATCAGCGGACTTAAATTCTATGGAACTGGTGGGGGATGAACTTGACCGAAAAGTTAGAGCTAAACAACCCACAATTGCAGCTTACCTCTGGCAACTCTTGTACGAAAACTGAGAAGAACTATCTCTAGTCTTTGGCTAAAAGAATGCCGAGAATATGTAAAACAGAGACAGCGGCCAAAGGAAACCATTTGGTTGAATCAAAAGTTTTAGAAGAATTTTGTGTTCAGTATAATAAATAAATGAAAATTATGGTGCTTAACTAGCTTCATTAAAAATAATACGTTTAGGATGAAAAATAAAAAATCAGTTATTAAACCAATATATGCTTATATAATTGAATGAGTACAACAAAAATGATAGAATATAAATTTAGTTAAGTCCTGTTCTTCTAAAAGCAGCAATCGATGAACAAATCATTTGATGAAGCTATTTTAGACATGTATTATTCAATAAGTCGTTCTTTGAAATATTCTCACTGAACCAAAACTTTTCTTCCTCTATCATCCCAGTCACACTTTTTCTCTTCCCATTTTTTCTTTTTCCTTTCTCGTTTCTTTTTTCCTGTTCTCATCTTTTCTTTCTCCTCCCACGTTTCTATCTTTTCCTCCTCCCGTCTTTTTTTCTCCTCTCTGGTCCTCATCTTCGTTTTTTTTATTCCCATCTTTTCCTTCTCATATATCTTTTCTGTCTTCTTTTTCCTATTCCAATCTTTTCTTTCACGTCTCTCCTTCCTGTTTTCTTTTCCTACTCCCATCTTTTGTTTCTCCCCTCTCGTTTCTGTCGTCTTTTCCTCTTCCCGCCTTTTCTTTTTCCTCTCTCCTTTATGCCTTCTCTTTCCTATTCCCTTCTTTTCTTTCTCTTCTCTCTTTTCTGTCTTCTTTTTCTAATCCCATCTTTTTTTATTCACCTCTCTCCTTTCTGTCTTCTTTTCCCGTTCCCATCTTTTCTTTCTCCTCCCATGTTTATGTCTTCCTTTTTTTATTCTCATCTTTTCTTTCTTCTCTTTTCTTCCTTCCTATCTTTTCTTTCCCCTCTCTCCTTTATATCTTACTTTTCCCGTTCCCATCTTTTCTTTCTCGTCTTTCCTTTCTGTCTTCCTCTTCCTGTTCCATCTTTTCTTTCTCCTCTCCCATTTCTGACTTCTTTTTTCAATTCCAATCTTTTCTTTCCCCTGTCTTCTTCCTGTTTTCTTTTTCCTATTCCTATCTTCCCATTTTCCCCTCTCCTCCCCGAATTTTCTTTCTCCTTGTCTTTTCTTTCTCCTCTTTCTTCTGTCTTTCTTTTCCCTCGTCTCATTTTTTAATTTACTGCTTAGAGCTGATGAATGTAAGAAATTTCAGACTTTTAAAGCTTTCAAAATTATAATTACTTTTTCGAATATTCCAATTTTGTTAAGTATCCTTGCATTGTAATTCAGAGCCACAGACTTTCAGCTGCTTGCTTGTTAGGCTTTGCCAGAGGTCAACTTGGTAAGGGGTTAACTTTTGGATAACAGCTGGTTATAATGTCAGTGAATCTATATCATTGTCTGAACAGTGAGCAATTGTTTCTGTTAGAATTAAGTTATAAATTGCTGATGTATATGTATAGTTCTTAACAGTCGTAGAATCTTTGTGGAAAAAACCCATTGTCGACGCCTTTTGAATAAAGCATTTTAGAGTTTTTATTGTCTGTGGAAAAGTTGTATTGATTGTTCTAGTTATTGTTGCCATTAAAGATTAATCCATAAAACAGAAAGGATATTTGTTAAAGTTATATTTTTGATACTATTTTATAACGTTTTCTTATTGTTCTTTGAATAAATTTCTCGACTTATAGAGAACTAATATGATTATCATCAAGTCGCATGGACTCTCTCTCTCTCTCTCTCTCTCTCTCTCTCTCTCTCTCTCTATCTCTCTCTCTCTCTCTCTCTCTCTCTCTCTCTCTCTCTCTCCGATCATCCATCACTCTTGGCGGGTCTTCTTGATTGTATTCTGTGTCCGTACTGAGTTGATGTAAATTACGGCTGCTTTTCTCTGAGGTACTGCTTCCAGGATTTTTTTGGATAACACCCGATATTCCTGTGTAATTCCCATCTTGCTTTTTCTCAATGCGTTTTGTCAGTCTCAACGTGGTGCAGCAATATAATAGTTTGGCTACTGCTTTATTTTATCAGATTTGATTTCCATTTGACTGATAGCTTATCAATAACGTTCCGTGTCTTCGCTAAGTGTATGCTGACATCACTTCAGATAGATGAGATGTTGCTACCAAGTTATGTGAACAGATGCACTAACTTTAGAGGACAGCCACTTAAAGTGGAGATGGTTCCTTTTGTTTAAAACACATGAACTCTGTTTTGTTAGCATTCACGTAGTGGACAATGCCTCCTACCGTAGTTGGAATCTATAAATTCGGCAGTTAATGTTTGCTCGAATCTGATTGGCTGTTTTAAGGTTATGCCATTAGCTCCCGCCCCTACTGTTATTTAAGTGATACCTGTCAAGGGACTTCCCTCTTATTTTGGTTTTTTCAGCACGATCAGAAAGCTCTACCTGGCTCCCTCTTTTTTGCTTTGTGAGCTCTTGTTTATTCACCTTCGACTTTAGGTAGTTTTTTTCTTAAGCAAGGTGGCTTATTAAAATAGGCCTATCTTGTCACTTGGGCTTAGCCTCTTTTTTCTTTACCGGGTTTTTTTGGGGGGACTTGTTGAAACAATAAGCCTACTGCTGGCTATTTGTGGTTTTAATATGCTGTCCCCTTCAAAAGAAAGTTGAGTTTAAGGTCTGGAGGCAGTATTATTGGACTTTTTGCCAACAAAGGAAGCGGATGGCTCAGTCAGAAGATATGGTAAAAGCCTCCGTAGGCTCAACAGAAGAAAATTTGAGTTGAAACAGAAAGATATTCATCAAAGAGGAGAAAGCGGTAGTCTATTCGAAGTTCACTTAAAGAAATAGTAAACTTCGTTTTCAACAAGTTTACACAGGAAACTAGAAGAACACGGTTGTTCAGGTTGATTCTACACAAGAAGGAGACGCCGAGAAGAAGAATAAACCCTAAAAATTGACTCCAAAATAAACTTTGACATAAAATACCAAAGAAAGTTATTTTATCATTAACAAAAGTTAAACTGACAGTAGGCGATTGATGACATGGCTTCGAGCAAGTCAGTCATTGTATTTCTTTATATCCTTTTTTGGGGGGTTATAATATTGTCGTTACTTGAACATATGTTATTTTTGTGACTTTATTCAATGTTTTTGACAAGCATAGGGAAAAATATGCAAAGCCGGATTTTGTAAAGTTTATTTCTCTTGAAATAAATTACTTTGTGGGAACTTGTTTTTGTTTTTAAGAAATATAGACACACTTCTCTTTCAGATAGAAAGTAAGCTTTCACATTCCCTTTTTTATCTCCTATGTTTTTTTATACATTTCTCTATCTCTTCGCCTAGCCTGACAGTTACTGCTAGATTTCAAAGATTAGGCTGGGATAAAGCCTAGCATATTTTTTGAATTGAGCACATTTCTCACTCGTTTTAGGCTGGTGTTTTTGCCAAAAGTGCTATATCACCTGCGTATTCTGTATTCGTCATAGTTTTTGCGGGATATCGTCTGCTTCTTGCTTTTTCCAAAGTGAAACCATTTTTTTTAGATCTGTTTGAAGAACGTTATCTTGGCAAAGTATCAGTAAATCTGGCGCTAATGTATCTCTATGCAAAACTTCAGTGATAATGTCGAAGAAGTCTTTGTTTCCACCCGTTAAGCGAACCATTGCCTTGGGGTTTGGGGGGGTCTCGTTTTATTTTTTGTAAAGTATCATTATAGCTGTAATTTCTTTGGGAAGAGCATATGCGAGTAGTATTTTCTCCATCTTTTCTCTGTGTATGGAATCGAATGCCCAGGAGAAAGCAACAGTGTTGCGCGTATTCCTTCGATGATTTGACTGATTGTCAGAATCTGAGAGGTTGTGAAGCGTTTCCTTCGAAAGCCATTCTGAGTATTCATTTAAAAAATCCTTCGATTTCAGGTCAGAAACGGCCGAGAAGCAATGTATTATAACCCTTAACAGCTATAGCAGTAAAGTTAGGCCTCTATAGTTCTTTCTTAGGGAAGGGAAGGATGCATCCTTTCGTCCATTTCTCAATTGAATTTTGTTAATTGACTGTATTGCATAATCGGAAAACTATGTCGCCAAATTTTCTTGTCTTCCAAACTTCATGGAGTACTATGACAAGGGCTGCAGCTTTTCTATTTTGAATATGTTTTAAAGATTATGTCAAGTTCTTCCTCCATAATCTGTTTTAGTTTGGTGTTTAGTTTATCATTAATAATTTTTGGGATCGTTTTCTTTTCTTTTTTTTTTTTTTTTTTTTTGTGATTTCAGTAAGGTTTCTGAGCTAATTCTTGAAACATTCTTTCTAATTGCAAAGTCTTTCTTCTTGAAGCTTTTAGCTTTGCTTTCGAGGTACTCTTCCTTTCGCTCACTTCATTTACTTTTCCTTTCACTCACTTCATTTGTGATTATCGATCTTCAACTGAATTTCATATTTATTGATTTGGCCTTTGAATGCGTTCAAATTGTTCTTTTTGGTTTGTGTTGGTTAGTTTTCTCAGGGATTTCTTAAATTTCTGCGCATTTTGCCATTTGTTGGGACGGTAAGTGTTGTTTCTATCAGTCAAATTATGCAGAACTGTTGGATAGACACACACATACATACACACTCATACTATATATATATATATATATATATATATATATATATATATATACGAGGTTCATTGAAAAGGTTCAAAGCCTCACCTATGACCTTTGTATGGACTTCACTTGCACAGCAATTAACACAGAAATCTAAATTAGATTTCCAAGTTTTATAAGGAATGGTAGTACGTTGCAACAACAAAAATGTTCAGTTAAGGCTCTTCTTTTTGAGTGAGGCTTTAAAAAAAAATATATATATATATATTAGTTCAGAAAAGTCCAGGAATGTTTAACACAAATCTTTGTTCGTAGACATCCTGATGGTATATGGAAAACAATTTATTTTTCAAATCTTTTTTTTTAGTATTGTTCAAAGATCATTGTACAAGAATTCATTTTTCAGAATTTTAAAGATCATAGTTATGAGTTCTTACTTAGCATAAACACGTATATCAGCTATTATATCCTCACCATTTCAGCAAAATTATTTTAATAGTTAACTTGTAGATTTTGCATGTTTTTTGTATGTAATTATTAGTGTTGGATATCGACCAGAAGACTCCTTTGACATGTCGCATAAGTTGCGTGGGTGAAATAAAAGGATATGCACCGGTTTCCTAAAGTAAGCATAACGCAA
Organism: Sepioteuthis lessoniana; assembly: GCA_963585895.1. Taxonomy (NCBI): domain Eukaryota; kingdom Metazoa; phylum Mollusca; class Cephalopoda; order Myopsida; family Loliginidae; genus Sepioteuthis; species Sepioteuthis lessoniana. The sequence goes on along the minus strand of OY757923.1, from coordinate 96,853,775 downwards.
GTGTTTCCTCAGCGGAGGTGCTGCGTAAGTTGCATGAGTGGCTTGTTAGACAGGAGGCGTGTCCACGTGTAACGCGTAGATGGAGGTTAGAACCATGAGGATTGCGTGGGCATCCGGAAAATTATATAAACCTGGGAAGATTTAGACCCAGAGACAACAAAGAATGCCGGTAGAAGAGCTACTTGGCGTTACGCCGCTCTGGGCGCTTGCCTTGCGCCAGACTGCCCAGAGTTGAGTGATAGTGAAAAACCTGAGTTATACGAGACTCACGAAAGCCGAGAAACGAGTAGAAACGAAGATTATTTTATGCCTTGAGATAATGTCAGACTCGCGAAAACAGAGAAGCGAGAAGAAACTAGGAATCGATGCCTTAAGATGACCCTAAGATATACTTGTGAAAGTAGAGAAACTAGGAGAAATTAAGATGCTTCAATGTCTCGAAGCGGCCCTCTTCGTCTCTCTCTCTCTCTCTCTCTCTCTCTCTCTCTCTCTCTCTCTCTCTCTCTCTCTCTCTTCACACATACGTTCATTTTGGCTTATAAAAGGAAAAGAAAAAAAGCAAATTATATTTTTTTACATTAGTGTTACTGTTATTCTTTCTTATTCTCTGTATAGAACACTAACTGAAGAAAAATTCAACGTAGGGTAAGAGGCCAAGACTTGGGCTGCCGCTGAATATAATGACAATAAAATATTCCTTAGTACTGATGAAGTAAATGCTTTCGGTCGGGCTAAGGTTATGCAGAAAAACACACACACACACACACACACATACACACACACACAGAGGAAAATACGCCTGGGAACGCCCGTTGTGCAATGGTTTTTACCGTAAAGAAGGATATGAGGATTCAAGTTCAAATCCCCGACAAGGCTGTTTGCATTTAATATAGCGTTAATATCCTTGGGAAAGGTATGAATAAAATGATTCCCCCCTCCAGCTATGGGTAAATAGTCGGGCAGACTAGGATTTTTAACCTTGATATAGCAACCAGTCTAGGAGAAGAAAAACTGAATTCAAAACTGTTAAACTCCGCTTAGAAATTGACCTTGTGTCACATCCTGCCCGTGTGGAGGAGTTGATAAATGAAAATGTGCAAATTTGCCTGTTTTTTACATACAAAAAGAGATTAATTTCTGTATTTCATTATTCAGAAAACAATAATAAAATTTGAAGGGAATAATGTCCATTTTCTATAGTCTTACAACATAAGCAATTAAGAAATAAAACACTATCCAGGAACAAAATTTGTGTTACATAGTGTTATTAGCTGAAGTACAATTCCATGTTGAATAAAGTTCAAGACTTGGATCTCAGCTGGTTATAATGACAGTAAATTTACCCCTAAGAATACGGAAGTAGTAAATGTCGTTTTCATTATATTCAGCTTATGTAGATCTTCTGGACACATACTCTTGAAAAGTCCTTGAATTTTTGTAAAAAAAAATTATAGTTATTCTCAATAAGATTTTATATCGTTGTTTAAAACCAAAATACATCGTACAGGGTTTATACAGACAATGAATTTTTCCGATTATAGTTTTGACCTCTTAGAACAACATTCTGTACTAAAGGCTTTCTCATGGTGCAGTTTAGAGCCAGAACTAGAGGCTGATGTTAAAATGTTTCAATTTCAGAAATTTTTGAAAAAGAAATTAAGTTAACTCTTTATGAAAAAAACTCAAAATGACATTTTGACCCCATACTTGAGAATAATAACATGTTAAAAGTTGAATAAATAAAAATGTGTTGCTGTTTTTTTTTGTTTTGTTTTTTTTTTTGTTGTTGTTTGTTTGTTGTTGTTTTTTTTTTTTTTTTTTTTTTTTGGTGTGGGGTGCATAGGCCCTGGCAAATATCAAGATACAGTGGATGTTAAAATTCCTGAAAAAGATATAATCCTCATAATGTTAGAACTTCATTAAACAAAAATATATCTGGGTTTTTTTTTCAAAAAAATACTCGATGGCGAGTAGAGTTAGTCAATGACAAAATAAGTTAAACAGCAAACATAAATATTACTTATCTTGTGTGAATGCATGTATTCAATTTGATCTTTAAGGTGGGAGGATAAACTTGACGAAGAAACAGTTATATGTTATCCAGGGTAAAACATATGGTGACGTCTTTATATTAAGAGACAACCCAATTGTACACCCTCTTTAACAATAACAACAAAACAAAGAAAACAAGAGGAAGACAAATCTTTCACTTTTATCTAACTAAATTAGTGTTCCTCAGACGAAAGTGCAATTTTCAACACTCCTCCTCACTCATTGTCAGACTATTCTATTAATTTACAAACTTTTAATAGTTCTATTAGCTTCACAAATTGTGTGCAAGTCAGTCCTTTTGTCAGTACATTCTCGAACATTCACTTACTTTGACAATAGTTTTAATTTTTATTTCCTCTCCAATGTCGATACATTTTGCTCGTCTATGATACTGTGGATTTTTCGCAATACAAATCGTAGATTGTTTGTCCTCACAGGAAATTGCTGGGCCAACATAGGTTTCATTAAAGTTGTATTGGAAACGCTTATAAAATCCTTTTTGAAGAAAGACTTGTTCACTGAGAGAAGAACAACAGTTTGCTATTCTAACTACAGAATTATGGATTGTAAAGTATTTTTAGTTCCCCCACATTTTGGGTGGAAGAAAAGAACAAGACTGTTCTTATTGGCATCAGATTGGACAAAATGGTAGGTTTGCTGCTGCTATTGTAGTGGAGGAAAAGTCAAGGGGTTTTTTGGGGGAGGGGTGGAAAAAGGAGAAGGAAGTAAAATTTCGTCCTCTTTCCTCGATAACTCATCGAAAGGTAAAGATGTGCTGGAGATAGTTCGTTGCAGAAGTTTTTTCGGATGGTCTAGCAGAGAAACATGTAGTTTCTGGAGATGTTTGAGTTGAAACTCACTTTTATGGTCTAGCAGAGAAACAGGTTGCATCTGAGAGATGCAGGCCGGGACATTTTTGAGTTAAAACGAGCGAACTAGAAGTTGCCAATTTATTTAGGAGCTATCTCAAGGAAAAACAAACCAAATAATTCAGGTCTAAAGGACCCGTAGATTCTGAATAGAAAGAAAGAAAGAAAGAAAGAAAGAAAGAAAGAAAGAAAGAAAGAAAGAAAGAAAGAAAATAAAAACCTTCCCCGCAGACAAAGAAAGAAAGAAAAAAGGAAAGAATAAAGAATCTCTAGAAAAGAGATGTTTCCGTAAACAATAATAGATAACATGAATTAAGAAGTTTTGGCTTTCTCCTACTGGGAGAGAAAAATGAAATAAAAAAGGGAATCGGTTTCAGTCGTTTACAGGGCAGTAAGATACATGTAATTTTAGATACCATTATTAATGTTACCTTAGTTTTATGTTTTGTTAATAAATGTATGAGATATGTAATTTTTGCTTATGTTTTTAATGTTGGTTTTGTTTTATGTTTTGTTAATGAATTAATTATTGCATAGGAACTGATATGCAAGCCACTAGCTGTAGTCTGTTTTTGTCCACTTTAAAGAATAAAGCCTTTGTAACTTGTGTAGTGAGTGTCTTGGTTTGTTTGTTTGTTAGCTCTGACTAATTTATTTTTAGCACTGGGACCTTTACATCCTGTAGTTCTTTTGTTTTTGTTTTTTGTTTTTTTTTCTTGATTTGTTTCAAAGTCGGTTTTTGGTAACGACCCCAAAATTTCGACACACTATATCCATACTGCCTCTTGTGTTGCACTTATCAAAGCCATATGTTCCGTTTCAGCTGTAGATAATGCAACACAATTTTGCTTTTTACTTCTCCAACTGCCAGCAGCTCCACTTAGTTAAAACAGATGGATTTTTGGATATGAATCAGGGATTCGCTTGCCAGGATGATGTCATCAACATATACAGCCTCTATGAAGATATCTCCTCCCGAGGTCTGTGTATAAATACATGGGTCATTTTCATTTGCTTGAAGTGCTGCCTTTTTTAGTTGAGTGTCCAATGCCACATTTCAACACCTTGTCAAAGCCATATATTCTGCTTCAGTTGTAGATAATGTAACACAATTTTGCTTTTTACTTCTCCAACTGACAGCAGCTCCACATAGATAAAATAGAATATCCTGAGGTTGATTTGCAGGCATCCAGATCCCCAGCCCAATCTGCATCTGAATTCATTGTTACACGTACCCTTTAAGTAACTCGTTATATGTTTTACAGCCTTCCAGTGTTGCATTGTTGGTTGGGATCTAAATCTTTCTCTATTTCCAGCAGCAAATTGAATTCTTGTTGGCAAATTAAACAAACATCCAATCGCTGATTAAAATATTTCCTGATTGAACAGCTCGCTGTTTTTTCGCTTTTAATCAACTTTATACCAACTTCAATTGGAGTTCCTTCCCATTTTTCCATTTGGAACTTCTCCAGAATTTCTTTGCTGTATTCCGGTTGTCCAATCCATATTTTTCCTATTTTTGGATGAGTGATTTTTACACCCGAGAAATAGTGCAAATTTCCTATGTCCTTGATGTGAAAACTTTGTGAGATTAGTTTGATGAATTCTTGGATGTGAATCAGGGATTTGCTTGCCAGGATGATGTCATCAACATATACAGCCACAATGAAGATATCTCCTCCCGAGGGTCATTTTTTTGTTGCTTGAAATACAACTTTTTTTTTGTTGAGAGTCCAATGCCTTATTCCAACACTTCGGACAGTTTCAGACTATAGATACTTCGCTTTTTCGAAGCACTTCTAATGTATACACACACATATATATATATATATATATATATATATATATATATATATATATATATACTTTTTATTCTTAAAATAAAATCCAACTAAATACCCAGTTAGGTTACACACCCACTTACAACCAATAACTTTCTGTCTACAGGGTAATTCAACCAGGTCCTATACTTTATTTGTTTGAAATGAATTAATTTACTTTTTCTTTGCTTCTCCCCGTTATTTTTTTCTCGGGACTGGAAATTGCTTCTTTCACAGTTAATGGGTCATTTAATCTTTGAGTAATGTTTACCCACTCAGCATAGAGCCATGTGGAGGTTTTCCTAGTTCTTTTTCATTTCCTTTGTTCGTTTACTTTCCGTGAATTGTCGTTTTCTTTATCCTTGTTGATATTCTGACATTGACTTGCTACAAGTAATTGCTTTTTGATTTCCTTTCTCTTTTGTTCACCTTGTGAATTTGTTTCGTTGAAGTTGACATTTCTGCAATAGAAAATTCTCAATCTTTCAATCTTAATTCCAATGAAGATGTTCTTAGCTTTATAATTCATTTTATTTCCATCATCCTTTATTATGTCAGCTTAAACACTACATCCAAAAACATTTCACGTTTGGTTTACTGTATGTCCATAATTCATATGGTGCCATTTTTGTACTGCAGTTGTTGGGATTCGGTTTCGAATATATGTAGTTGTCAATAAAGCTTCTGCCCAAAATCTTAGAAGATTTGAATCAGATAGCATTGTACCGACAATTTCTGTTAAAGTCCGATTCATCCTTTCAGCCACAACATTTTGATTTGGCGTCTTAAGAACAGTGTGTTGATGGTGTATACACTCTTTTTGTAAGTAGTTTTCAGATTCTCTTGTAGAACACTCCCCTCCATTTTCAGTGTGTAGTGCTTTCAATTTCTGTCCGTTAGACCTTTCAACCATGTTTTCCAATTCTAAAAACTCCGTTATATTTGAGCATGTACAAATCTTGATTTATCATCAATAAATGTGACAAAGTATTCAGCTCTACCAAGCGATTTTGTCTTAGTCTTTTCATATTCCTCGCTGTGCACAATTTCAAGCAATTCGGCTGAACTACTGTCACCAGATTGTGGAGGTGGCCATAGTGTAATGGTTATCGTCGTTGGAAATGGTTACAGCGACCCGAGTTCAAATCCTGGACGAGGATGTTTGCATTTCACATAGCACTATTACCCTTGGAAAAGGTATGAATCCAACTTATTCTCCCTCCACCTATGGTCAAATAGTAGGGAAAACTGAGCTCTTTAGCTTTGGTATGGCAACTTGTCATGGAGAAGGAAAATTCTAAATTCAAACCTGTTAAACTCCCCTTAAAAATTACCCTTGTGTCGCATCCTTCTCGTGCAGCTGGGTTGGGCAAATCTATACATGCGATAGATTTTGGATGCTTTCTATCCTCCAATGATACACAAAAGTTCATATTTTTAGTGACTTCAAAAACCAAAGCCAGTTATTAGCTGATCCCTTGCTAGTTTCTGCAAATTATTCTCTCCAAGATGACCAAAACGTCGATGCCAATTTTTTTCTTTTTGTTTCAGCAGCACGAGTCGTTTCTCATTCTTCATCAGAGTTCAAATAGTTTAACTTTCCCCTTTTGGTAGCTATTACAATTGTTTTTCGTTTTCCATATAAAACCTGACAATTTTTTCAGTGAATACAAATGTTTTTTCCAAACTCTGCAGCTTTTGGTACACCGAGAAAGTTATATGACAGGGAATATACAGAATCTTATTCAACCTGCATTTTTGCCACTTTCCATCTGAAACCTTTATGCACAGCTCACCTATGCCAATTCCCTTGGCTTCGATTAAATAACGATTACCCAGGGTTGTTTCCTCTGCTACACCCAGCTTACAAAAGTTTAGAAACTTTTTCACATCATACACGCGATAAATATCTTCAGAGTCCACAATCCAATTCCTTTTTTCCTGGGAGCCATCAACGCATTATTTGCAAATAAACCAAAAGTACCCATTTTCTGAGTTACTAGGATTTCTTTCCGATTTCATTGTTGTATAGGTTTTCCTCTTTGAGAAATCCCCTTTCCAATTCGTATTCTTCGTATCACTACCAAGTAGTCGACAGTCAAGTTTCATGTGTCCAATTTTTTCATGGTAGTAAAACTTTGGTGCATTTTTGTTAAAATGACCTTCAGACGCCATAACCTTGGATTCAGCACTACCTTTTTCCTTTTCTTTAAACTTCATCGTTCAGTCACCAATGCCAAATAAGGCACATCCTGACGAGCTTCAAGTGATGTCACTAGCATATTCTGAGAATCAGGTAGGCTAGGTAAAAGATGTACAACTCGATCCTCTATTTTAGTAGGATTGCCGATGACTGACAACTTTTCGAATATTTTCAACATTGATTTAATAAATCCGTTAACCGAATCACTTTCTTTTAATATAAACGATTGTAGTATCCTCTTCAACGCTGACTTTTTTGCTCACATTTTCTTCTGAAATTGGTCTGTTCATTTTTTTTTTTCACGCCACGTGAAGGTTGTCAGGATCCCCAATTATAAATACAAAAGCGACAGTTCCACTGACAGCACAATCGTCGCCAAGATACAGTCTTTTTGCAACAGGTATTTTGAGTATAAGTTCGCATCTGTTTTCGGGTCAGAAATAATCTCTGTCTCATTATATTCCATAAATTCTTATCCATGGTATTTTGCATTGCATTTTCCAACTCGCGTAATTCGCCCATTCAACAACACAAGATTAATAAGCTTCGTTTCCATCGCTATATTCAATCTTACCATTTACAACTTGGTAAAACTCTCTCCTACGAGCAGAAAATTTAAAATGGCGGTTAAGATGCCACGAGGTGACCTTCCACTTCTGTATGTTCTGACCGCATAACCTTTGCCAATCAATGACGAAACCTTATACTTTATTTTGTGTGATTGCAGGCATTCAACTTGGTCTTCAAGATGGAGGATAAACTCAACAAAAGAACAATTATGGGGATCCAGAAGATTTGGTTGTTGGTTATTTGTTTAGGTTTCGTAGGTTGTATCAGACTCCATTTGTTTTCTTCTCTACTCCATTTAATTCGATGGCTTCTTCTAGATCTGTGAAGGCTGAAAAAGAATTACTGAAGGAAGGAAGAAAGAGACGAGGATACCATACAAATGGTTGTCAAGTGGAATTGTTCTTAGGCTTAACAGAGCCATTTGGTAGTCCATCCTAAACTGTTTTGCTTTTTCCAAGGTTATTTTTACTGTCTGAACCATACGTTGTATGAATTCATTCAATTTTGGTTATCTCGGGCTTGATGGGATATGCATGAACTCCCACTCAATAGTAAAACTGTAGAATTCATTTGACACAAAGTATCCGGCATTTTCTGTGTATAGACATTCCAGTATATCATGGACAGCAAAGATTGCTTTGAAATATTCTATGCAGTTTGTGTTTGTCACAGTCTTCATTATTTTAATGAATGGCATTTTGCTGTACTGATCAGTGACAAGAAGGAATTGTTGGCTGTTAAATCAAAAAATATCGGCTTTGGAATGGCCTGGTTGGAATCATAGTTTCCTTAGCATTTTTTTCTTTGATGTTCCTTACATATGTCACGTGATCTTACCATGTTTTCAATATCTTTGCCCATTCCTCTCCCATAGACGCTATTTCTTGCCTTTAACAGGCATTTTTCTATGCCTTAGTGTGCCTCATGGATTCTCTTTAGGACTATGTTTTGCATGCTTTTTGGTATAACTATGCATTCACCTTTATTCACTAATCCATCTTGCACTAACAAGCATTCTTTCAGAGACCAGCAGTTTTTTTTATGGGTTTAGGAATGTGTTTTACATCCTCTGGTCACTCATTAATTATCAATTGCTTTAGCATTTTTAATTTCTCATCGTCTTTGTTAGTTTCTTGCAAATCTGTTTGTTTCGATACTGTTATGTTGACTGAGTGTGTATACTTTGGTCGAATTCTATCTCCCCACTTTGTGTTGGCTGTGTCCTCGATAAGTAATCTAGGATTTTCATTTCTATCTCTGGTCTGTATATGATTTTTGCATCATATGGTTGCAGTCTTAGCAAAATCCTATGTAGTCTTGTGCAATATTTTTTATTTTGAATGTTCTCTAAAGGTTTGTGGTCAGATTTAATTTGGAATTCTTTTTCCATATACATATGTGTGGAATCTTTCTCAACTAAATACCACTGCCAGTAGTTCTCTTTCTATGTTTGCATATCGTGATTCGGCATCAGATAGTCTTTTACTTGCAAATGCAATGATTTTCTTGTCATTTATCAGTGTTGCACCAGTATACTTGAGTCAACTTACTATGTTTGCGTTTGGGTTGAAATATGCTAGACATAGATTTTCATGGATGGATTTTTTAAAATTCTGAAGTACCTTTTCGTGTGTTTCGTTCCAGTTTTAGTCTGTGACCTTTTTCAGTAAAGACCTTTGTGGTGCTATTTTGGAGTTAAGTTCTGGTATGAAACGTCTTAGATATTGAATCATGCTTAGGAATTGCTGGAGTTCTTCCCGGTTTATTGGTTTAGGTTTTGACTTGATCCTGTCACATTTGGGGGGGGAACTGAGGGGGAACCGTTTTCGTGCCAAATAAGATCATAGAACTTAATCTGTTTCTGTCTTATTTAGCATTTATCTTTGTTGAAGACTAAATCCTACCCTCGTGCCGAATCCATTGTCTTCTTTAGATTCCTGTCATGTTCTGCTATATACACAGATATCATCTGATATACCAATGGCTCCTTCGCAGTATTCCAGGACTTGGTCCATTTTTTGTTGAAATATGTCCTGCGACACCTTGAGACCAAATGGACATCTTAGGTATTTGTACCTTTCAAACAGGGTATTAAAACATACGAGCAGGCTAGATTCTTCATTTAGATGTATTGCCCAGTATCCTTGCCTTGCATCTAATTTTGTAAAATGCTTTGCGCCAGCTAGTTTGTGGGAAATTTCTTCCAGAGTCGGGGTCTTGTAATATGTTCTTTTGATGAACTTGTTCGGTGGCTTTGGATCTCAGCATACTCTTACCTCACCACTTCTCTTTCTGCTACACGCAACTACATTCACCCAATCTGTTAGTTCGTTTAACTTTTTCAATCACGCCCAGGTTTTCCATTTTGTGTAATTCTTTTTCTAGCTCACCTTTCAAATGGACTGGGTATTTCCTTTGGGGTTGGACGGCTGGCGTTGTGTTTTCATTCATGTATATTTTTTGTTTTCCTGGAAAATTACCGATATCTTGTAATCTGTCAGAGTACTCGTTTGCCAGGTCCTCTATGTTTTCTATCTTTTGTGTCCTTTTTTGTTACACTACAGGTAATTTGTACCAGTCCTAACTGTATGGACGGTCTTAGTCCTAATATCACAGTGTCATTCTCGCATATATAAAATGTCGCTTGAATGGTTGGTGAGTCCTTGTGCTTAATTTTCAGTATTATTGACCCATATTGAGATATTTTCATGTCGTTTACTGCCCATAGGGTAATTACCTCCCTTGTTATGGCGGTCGGTTTTCCTATTTTGTTGCTGACGTCTCGTGGGTATATTTTTTTGTAAATTCTAAGTGGAATTATATTTCTGTTAGCTCCAGTGTCCACTTTCATTCTTATTTTGTGTTTGTCTCCACCAAAGTCTACACAGTCTATGTTTGCAAATATCTCTTCTATGTTGTTTTCCTTCACTGTGAAAAGATAAAGTCCTTCTTGCTCAGATTTTGTTTCTGTTCAGTAAGCAGCGTTCACGTTTTCTTTTTGGCTTTTTTTTTTTTTTTTTTTAAATCATTCTTGCTATCATGCTTGCGGTGAAATTTGTGTGGGCTTCCTTTTCTCGCTTTCTTTGGGCTATGGTTTTTCTTTTATCATACGATTTTTGTGAGACAATAGTCCTCAAAATGGTGTAGGACGTGGCACATTCCACACTCCTTGTTAAAAGCGTAGCAGTCTTCCTTTTTTACGTGACATTTTCCACATCTTGTGCATTGTCTTTTGTTTTTTGCTGCTACTTCGTGGTATACTCCAGCTCTTATTTCACTCGCTTCCTTGTAGCGTGTGTTGTCCTTCCTGGTCGCTTCGTTCGTTCTTATGTTTCAATGGCTACTTTTAAAGTGAGACTCGGTTTGTTAATTAAATTTCTTTCTTCTTCACACTTCATCCCTTTTATTAATTGCACCTGAATCCTTTCCTCTTTGTTGGCATTGAAGTCATATCTCTCTGCTTTGGTCTATAGTCTGTTTAAATATTCGTCTATTTTGTCCTCATTCTGTTGCGCTTGACCCATTTGTTCGATTTTTGAATCAAGTGTGTCTCAAAAATCTTGAACACGTTTTCCGAATTTTCTTTTTGTTCGGCTGTGAGCAGTGCATTATTGATCATTTCTCGACCCTTTGGTCCTGGGATCAGTAAGTTGTGTTTTAGTCTTTCTTGCTCATTATTAATTATAAAGTAGGAAGTCATGAAGTCGACCCACTCACTGAAGGCTTTTTACTTATTCTCGTTTGACCAGTCCAAAGTGGGTAACGGAATGTTTGTAGTCGCTATCTTTCCTATTGTTTTTTTTTCTCAGTTTCAACTTGTTTTCTTTTTTTTGCGGGGTGGGGGTGAAGTCTTTTCTTGGTAATGTTCTATCTTCGCTTTTCTTCTTTCGAGCTCACCGCTGCCATCATTTAATGTTCTGTCTACTTAGTAGATTCAGGTAGTAAAGACACGAAGACAGAATAAATGTACAAATTGTTTATTCGAGTAGTTACAAGGAAACTGAAGAACTGCTATATTATGCAAGGATGGCAACCCTGCGTTAGAGAGCTCTAGTCACCTTATTACACATAGTGACATCATTTTTTCAAGAGGTTACACAACCGTGCGCTCTCTTATAACAATAACAACAAAACAAAGAAAACAAGGGAAAGATAAGTCTGATTATTTTATCTAACTTCATAAGTGTTTCTCTGACTAAAGTGCAATTTTCAACAACTTGAAACACGTTGTCTTTTATGGGCTTTGGCACTATCAACATTTCATTGAAATCCGAAAGTTTAACCGGTTTTTCTGATTCTTAACAATATACTTATTTAAGATTTGCTCGTTTTGTTTATTTTGTGGAAATTTGTTAAGGAACTAGTGATCCTGTTTCACCGAATATCAGCAGTCCCTTGGGGGTCACGTGGCGTCCACTATAAAAAGAGCTCCAACTGAAGATTCTTCCTCTTTATTCCACTCCCACCGCTGTTAGCAACAGGTCCATTCGTAGCAGCCCTTGACGGCAAACGTATTTGGTACCTTCAACACACAGCCAGGAGCCTAGAGCGACGAACGCACGTGCTGAGTGAAAAGGAACAGGATACACAGCTAAGTTCCAGCAGGCATTTTTATCCGCAAAACTTTACCTTATAACTTCACCTTACACAACTTCTCCTTACACCTTATAACAAACCTTCCCTAACCTTACTCTTATACGCCTACCACCTATCAGAACATTGAACTCTTTTTTTGAACTCTTACATATTCGTTGTTTGTTCCATTTGGTGTAAAGCCCTGTTTGTTGTTTGTTGTATATAAACTTTGTTACACTAAAAGTCGTTCGTCTTCTTTCTTCAAAAGCTGCCACCCATCTCCCTACTGCTGTTGAAGTACGGTTTATTCTTTTACAAAACGTAGGAATAAACCGGGCTTTTCGGGGTTTATAAAAATCCCCATAATTTTGCTTGATACGATTAGCATTAAAGTTCAGTTCTCCGGTATTTTCTCTGGGCCACAAAATTTCAAATATTTTTCAACGGTTGAACATCATAAAAAAAAAATAAAATGTTTATATCTTCAGTTATTCAGAGTTTTTCGGGAAGTGTTGGATATAATTTTTAAAATGCCTGATTTAAACGGTTCCCATCTCATATTTTTGATCTTTACGTCAGCAGGTACAGAGGTTGTTGAAATTATTTTATTTTAATGGGAACATCTTCTTGGAAGAGACATTTATAGTCGTCAGTGCAATAAGGAAATGACGGGATTTTTTGGAACTGACACCGCCTGCTCAGAAAATAACTCCTTGCCATAGCGCAGAAAAGTCGTGAATTGAAAAGTCCGATGAATTTTCGTAGGATGTGCTGGTTTTTATACCCTACTGTTTCCTACAATTAAAAGAAAATAGTGAATAGGTAGTAAATCCCTCCGAAAATTTTACTGCTGTGCTGGACCGCTCCTGGAGAAATATACTGTTCCCTGTATCTGGGAATTTGTGCTGTCTCGATTTTGTCCACGAGGGGTCCAACAGAACTACCCAGCTGAGCTGTATTCTTCTTAGAGAAATATGCTGTTCCCTATGTCTGGAAATGAGTGATGTCTCAACTATGACCACAAGTTGTCCATCACAACTAACCCGCTGAGCTGTATTTTTCTTAGAGAAATATGCTGTTGCCTATATCTGTGAATTTGTGCTGTCTTGACTTTGACCACGAGGTGTCCATCAAAACTACCCTGCTGGGCTGTATTCTTCTTAGAGAAATATAGTGTTGCCTATATCTGTGAATTTGTACTGTCTCGACAATGACCACTGGGGGTCTATCAGAACTACCCTGCTGAGTTGTATTCTTCTTACAGAAATATGCTGTTGCCTATATCAGAGAATTTGTGCTGTGTTGACTCAGACTATGAGGTGTACAATGAATTTGTTGTCCTATACAAGTGTTGAAAAAATTGCTGTATGAACCCCCATGTGTGTACATTATTCTGTTTTCTTGACGGAAAAGTGAACTGGTTTTCCCAAGAAAAGTTTTTCACCTAAGAGACTCTTGCAAATATTTTTTCCATTCATACAACACCCCTTTTTTTGAGTTGTAAGTACTGGCTCCTTTGTTCATTGAAGACATATCAGTTCCTTGTAATTTTTGAGTGGCCCAATGTTTTTTCAAAACAATTTTATCATTGTTATTTAATTCCTTTTTTTGACTGGTTGCCAAAACAGCAATTAATTTTTGCAACTCGTGTTTTTCTTCAAAACTTTGTAAATCCTTTTTTATTTACTTTTATTTACTTGGTAATAAATCATTCTTAGTTGTACGCACGAAACACGTTTGTCTTTTTATTTTTTCCTTTCTTTTTTTTTTTTTTTTTTTTCAAGTGTTGTTTTATTTTCCGTGAAAGGATTCGTTGTTTTTAAATAAAAATTAATCCTTTTAAGGTGATTGCCTGAGCAATCAACTGAACTAGTTCAAATAAAAAGGCTGATGTTAATTTTTGAAATTGGAAATTAACCTGGTAAGACATTTTGGACCCACATTAAGACATAATAACAACATTACGCCAACAATTGTTTGAACAATTTGAGATGGATCATCAGCTCGCAAAAAGTTGTCTGCTGAGATACAATAATATTTTCTTTACTTCATAATGAAGAATTAGGCAAAATTTTTGATTAGCATCAAAAGTATTAAACACAGAAAAGAAAGTATTTTTCATTTAGTTTTGAAATTTTTGATGTAATGACAGTAAGTGAAAATCCATTCTTAATTTATTATACAATGAAAGTGATGTTGTATATGACTCAAAAGTATGTCTAGTTATATCTGGGCTGAATTTCATTCAGACCATTTTTGGAGCCATTGCTAAAAACTGCTGCCACGGTATATCTTTCTTATTACCAAAAGCCATACAATTCAAATATCAGATCATTTCTCCCAATGTTGATCAAGTATCAACTGTGTATCTATATGATCTTTGGACCAACAACAAACGTTTTTATTTAAGTTTTTATTTTCATTTACTATGGTCATCTTACAATTTTAGTGGAACTTTGGATTCAGCACCTAAAACAATTGATTATGATAAGGAGAGAAGTTCTGTTTCCATTATAATTTTTAATTATACCATTTCAATTTCGAGGTAATTTTTCAAGACAAATTAATTACACTCTTCATCATCACTCCCTGACCCCATTAGGTAAAAACAGATATTTTTGAAGAGTACCTTAAGTCTCAGAGTCCACTTTAACTTTTTTTAAAGTACATTTGTAGTGGTGAATAAAATAAAGAAAATAAAAATAAATTTTTAAAAATGCAGAAACTTTGGGGTTTTATCATTTCATATATTTGTGTTCAACTCATTTCAGATATAACATTTTTTTTGGGAGATGGGTAGGGTAGTCTTTGGCTGCTGCCCTTACAGTAAAAATTATTTTGTTAGTGATGGGACACTTTAATTCCAAGATTTGTGTCTATTAATGACTTATTGGAGATAATTATCCATGAAGTCTTCTGATCGCTGCAGATGTTTTTTGTAGATTTATAAGCATTCATTTTTTAAATCTGTATACAAATATATATTTTCCTCTCTCTCTCTCTCTCTCTCTCTCTCTCTCTCTCTCTCTCTCTCTCTCTCTCTCTCTTTATACATGTGTGTATGTGTGAGTGTGTTCATTTGTAAACATGCACATCTACCCAAGTCTAAATAAAAGAGAATGTTTTACATTGTATTTTTTACAGATGAAACATTGGCCCAGTTAGAGTCAATTTCATACCAAATCATTATATTTTGTGACAGAGGTGCTGAATGAAAGGGCCATGCAAAAACCAAATGAAGATACAGTGTTTTAAAATGTAAAAATTTTTCGCAGCTAATATACAGATTTTTTTCTTGAATACAGTGAAAACAATGAAATCTAAAAGTGAAGTGGACCAAGAAGATAAGCCAGCAAACAAAAGTTAAGGAAATTGGAATTTCAAGAAGCAGCATCTCAGAAATCTTCTTGAAATTCCAAAACACTGGAAGTGTTTCGGATCAACCGAGATGTGGTCACCCTCGAAAGCTGCAATACTGGATGGTGTGGAAACTAATCAGGACAGCAAAAAATCATCCAAATAAGATTGCTTGACAAGTGATGAATAAGTGCATGTTGTCTAATTTAGAGTCTGTAGATACCAGTAAATGCATCCGATGAGAATATGAATTGAAACCAACATTAACCAAAAAGCATTTAAAGGCAAAGATTAAATTGATTGAAGAGCTATGAACTATGGGATGTAGATGCTTGAAATGAGATCATATTCAGTGATGAAACAAGAATGGAACTGCATTCTAATTAGTGAGGATTTATCAGGAAAACTAAATGACCCACATCACATGACGAAAACAGTGACGTTTGAGGGTAAGAGTCTGATGCTTTGGAAATACATAAAAAGTGATGGTTCAAGAACGTTAAAATTGAAAGTAACTTAAAGAGTGCCAAATATATCCAGTTGCTGAATGACAATTTGTTACCAGACTTAAATGAAGGTTGATTTTTCAGTTCCAACCAAGTTTGACTAATGAACGTGTTACCATATAGAAAAATTGATCAACTGAGAGTCCTGACTTAAATATCATCTAGCAAATGTGGAAAGAACTAAAGTGGGGAGTTCATCAGAAGAATCTTCGCTATCTTGAAAAGTTGTGGGAGTTTGGCCACAGACAATGGTATCTCATACCTGAGCAAAAGGTGAAGTATCTCTTCCCAGGCAAATTGAAGCAATTTTTCAACCAAAGGAAAACCACATAAAATATCAACAATGTACAGTAACTTCTTGAAATGAACGTTATGTAATAAATTTTCATGATAGACATTTTTCTTTTTTAAAACCTTCTATCTTGATTGAGATGGCTGAAAACTTTTGCACAACAACTTTTGAAGGTAGTTTTGCATCTTCCCTCTCATTCAGACGCCCTATAAAAAAATATAATGATTAGATATGAAAATGACTCCAGCAGGGCCAAATCTTTCATTTATAAAAAGAAAACAATGCAAAACACCCACTTACAAGTTTATGATTTGTAAACAGTAGCCAAAGACTTTTGCACAGTATGGTATACTTTTTAGAGATACAAGAAGAAAAAAAAGGACTGCTGAGCAACTTAAATAATAAAATGATGATGCCTGGAGGAGTCAGTGCCGATTCTCAATATTTTTCATCAAGTCTCAACATTTTTTGATCTGCTGTTTTCAGTGAAACAGAAGATTATGCAAGTGAGATGCTCTACATACTCACCAAACCTTCAAATCTGTGCAATTTCTTATTACTTTTAAAACTGAAAATCTATCACAAAGATAAAATTTGAGGACATGGAGGACTTTTTCACTTCATAGAAAAAAAAAGACTTTCAGAGGAACTTTGACCAATGGCAAATTCACTGAAATAAGTGTGGCGAAAGCCAAGAGAACTATTTTGAAGAAAACTATTTGAAGAAAATTAACATTTCATTCATTGTTCATTTGTGTTTTGGTAAATACAATTTCAGTCTCGATATTTTTTAACCCACTTCATATGTGTGTCATTGGAAATTTTCTGCAGAACTTATAAAATTTCCCATTTGATTATTGATAACAAAATTATGGATAATCAAATCTCTTAAAATTAAACCCATGAAAAATGAGGATGGTTGATTTTACAGCATGTCAACACATGTTGCTAAAGTTTTATTTTTCAAGCAATCATAGGGCTTGATCGAACTAAAAAATCATTTATAAACAACTGTAATCTCAAATAACTATTCTTAATACAAATAAGTTGTAATTATATGGTTTCTAGTATTCCTAGCTAATACAAAAAATTTGTACAAATTTGCATAATAAGCAATCATCATTTGATGGAGTAAAATAGATATAACTGGAAAAAGAAGAATTTCAGCTAAGTTTATTAAACTGAAATTCTTTTCATTATATTTTCATTATACATGCAGAATTGTAAAAATACATTATTGGTTTACAGATATTTCATTTAGATTTATTTTGGCAAAAGAATCTTTCATTCCATTTGTTAATTTTATTCATGAAAACTTGATTGAATATCTATTTTTATTTGGTCATATCTAAATATCAATTTGTGCTGCCTAAAATGTCAGAATATATTTATGATGTGGTACAAAGACTCACCAAATGAAATGAAATTGAAGTATGACGTGGACACAAAGGTTTCCAGCACCTACTTGAAAACAAAACAAAACAAAACAAAACAAAAACAACTAGAGACATTTTTCTTGAAAACTTTTACTAAATACTAAATTTTTACTAAAAAAATAAAACCAGTAAAACATCGGGGCATTTTTTTCATACATTAAATACATTTCTCCAACATAAGACAAGACTGTGTAAATCATGAAAAGTTTATGATCTCTTTGAGTATCACATTTCTCGAGACACGAAACTGCATCTGAAGGTAAATAATCATTTCTAGAATTCTCGGGAAAGTGAGGTTTTCCATCAATCAAAATTGGGCCACATCTTTAAATTTTACTGTGGAGATGATTTTTCAATTTACATAACAAAAAAAAAAGTTGCCAGGAGCTTAGGGATGTAGTGAGAAAGATGCACTTGTACAATCCTGTCCTGACTGTAGGGTTTCAAATATGCCAACTGCATCACTCAACCCTAGAAAAGGAGATGTCCAGGGTATGACACTAAACTGCATCTGATGATTGAGGCTTCAGTCCTGGAGCTTTGGAGAATGAGGAGAAACCCTTTGTTACCATTACTCCCAGATCCACTCTGACTCAGAGTGGTAGTACTTGTTAGGGTTCTATCAATGGGTCAAATGGAACAAGTATCCTGGGTAGGACATTTAACTGCATCTGATGGTGAGGCTTCAATCCTGGAGTTTTGGAGAATGAAGTGTACGTTTTTATTACCATTACTCCCAGCTCCACTCTAACTCAGAGTGGTTGTACCTGTTAAGGTGCTATCTATTGGTCAAGTAGATTTGTTTGCAAATTATTTGTATTATATATGAATACTTGAAATAATATAATTGTGTACAATTAGATTGAAATACTTGAAACCATATTGACAGTGGGAAAACAAATGATTATTATTAAATAGAAATAGTTACTTGAAATCATATGATTGCGTAAAAATTATTAATATTCGATAGGAATACTAGAATAAATATAACTACAATTTATTTACTAATAGTTACTAAAAGCTATAACTCTTAACTAATAATTATTATTACTTGAAACCATAAAATTCTATTCAAAAAAGAAAAATAAAGGCTGACCTCAACATTAAATAAGTCACTAAGGGTTGACATACCGTAAAACTAAAAAAAAAGTTAGGAGAAATTATTTTCCAGTTTTCTTATATGCAATTTCTGTCCAGAAAATTGTCATGAAATTATTTTTAAGCTTGAAGAAATTATTTATCAATTTTTTATTACTCATTATTTTTTTTTTCTTATGGGAAATACTAGCTTAAAAAATTGGTTATGGGAATCCTCCATCAAAGGAATCTTATTAAAATGTTTAATTCTTTCATAAATTAAGTAACCAATACGTTTATATAAGTGTATTATGTCTCTTTTGTATTAAAATAATACAAAAAATGTTGAAATAGAGGAAGCATTCAAGGGAAGTAACTGCAAAAGGCTTGTGTTAAAAAAATAATCTAAGGGAAATGACTCCGTAAAGAAAGAAAGAAACGCGTTCTTTGTAAATTGTCATTTGTTATTCGATATCAGTCAACTTTTAGGTCATCATCAGGTGGCGAAATCTCTGTGACAATGAGTGGGGAAAATATGTGATATGGAGAGCAAAAGTAATCACGTCAGAAGACATAGTTTTTTTTTTAATATTTTGCCATATGAATTTAAATAAAAGAAAACACACATACACACACATGCATGAATATATAAATATGAATATAAATACTTCTGCCAGAGTTAAAGTTAGGGATTAACCTAAAATAGAAATAAATTATATATATATATATATATAAAATAATGATATAGTTTGCTATATTTATGAGTGAAGTATGCTCAGTATCGGTGATAGAGCATACATATATATTAGGGTAGGTTGATTTTTAACTTTTTTTTAAATATCAAAAAGAATAATGCACTGAAAGTTGTGTATATACCTATTAAATACTCATACCAAAAATTAGATCTGAATCTTCAACGGTTTTTTGATAATTTGGCATGAAAGATTTTGAATAAACACGTACTGAAAAGTCCTCGATTTTGCCAGATTTGGCTTAAATATTGATGTAAAAACCAAACAATTTCAGTATTTAAATTAGGAAATCTTATTTTGTTTTATGGAAATATAATAAATAAATTATAACAAAACTTCAAATTGAAAATTGAACCCCTACCCCACCCTGCTTTACCTGTGTCGAATCTAAAATGCTATTATTCAAGCAGTAATATTCGAATATATTGAAAAAAAACTTTTTCCTGATATGAACTGAAATACAACAAATAAACAAATATGGAAAACAAATAGTTGTGTAATAATTTTTAATATATGGAATCAAATAGTTCCATATATGAGCCCTTAGATGAAAACGCTCAATTGTTGGCACAAAACTTTTGCAAGTATGTGCTGGTGTCTTGCTTCAAAGCCATACACGGATTGAGAAGCCTCCGTTACTAACTTTGTCAGAAAAGTCTAGTGTGAGTGGTGGCTCACAGACTCCATTAAATCAGTCCAGTGCACAGCTTTAAAGTTGATCATTGGGATCTTTTTAAATCTTTTCTTGACTGACTTCCCTCTTCTGAAAGAATATAAAAAATAATGTGAGTTTAATTTTTAAATGCAATTTGTTCTGCTTTAATAATATTTGGTGAAATCAGATGTAATCTTTAAAATGTTTCAATAAATTGGCACAAGTACTGTTTTACATGAATAAATATTAACTTACTTAATGGCCAAAATTCTTTTTATACCCTCTTCTCTCACTTCAGGTTCATCGAATTTCACCATTTAAAATAAAACATTCTCCAGAAGTAATGCAAAGGCATTATACTGGAGGTTTTTTAATGTAATCCTTTGAATCTCAATTAGTTGCTTTCGTATCCTGTCAATCATATTGTAAATATAAATTTGCTGGTGATGAAAGAACATTTAGGGTACGCGTGGGATCCACCCTTTCAAACTCACAACATCAAGAGGAGGGTGTTCCGCAAGGCAGCATCCTCTCCGTTACTCTCTTCTCCATAAAAATCAATAACATTGTAAAATGTCTAACCCCCTCAATCGACTGTGCTCACTACGTCAACGACTTCATCATATTCTATCGGGCCACTCATATGAACATAGTAGAGCGACAACTTCAACTAAACTTAAACAAAGTAAATAAATTGGGCAAGAGAAAATGGATTTAAGTTCTCCAAGTCTAAAACTAAATGCGTGCATTTTTGCTCTCTAAGGAAAATGCACAATGACCTTCTCCTAAAAATTGATGCCTCCGAAATACCAGTCGTTAACGAATACAAATTCCTCGGCATAATATTCGATAAAAAACTTTCATTCATCCCACACATAAAATACCTAAAAAACAAATCAACCCATGCCCAACAACTTCTGCGAGTCATTGCCCACACAGAGTGGGGAGCTGACCGTCAAACTCTAATTAAGTTATATAGAACTCTTCTCCGCTCTCAACTCGACTATGGCATTTTCGTATATAGATCTGCCAGGAAATCATATCAGAAATAACTTGACCCTATTCACCATGGAAGCCTAAGACTGGTATTAGGAGCATTTAGAACTTCTCCAATTGACAGCCTATACACCAAAGCTCACGAAGCACCTCTACAGATCAGAAGTGAAAAATTAGCCCTCCAGTATTACACCAAACTTAAATCTTCTCCCTCTAACCCAGCCTATGACTGCACCTTTGATCCAAAATACAGACAATATTTCGACCAAAAAGAAAAATCAATTAGACCATTTGGCCTCCGTATGGAGCCTATTCTCAAAGAAGCCACCATTCCTCTAGATAATATCCATAAAAGCATCTTGCCACAAATACCACCTTGGATCATTAAAAATCCAAAAGTTAACAACCTTCAACTGAATCAACTCCATAAAACAAAGACACATCCTTTCACCTACCAAGAAAAACATCAAAATATCCTCCAACAGCATCCTGACTATCTATGTATATATACAGATGGATCCAAAGACCACAATAAAACAGCATGTGCAGCAGT
This sequence comes from Sepioteuthis lessoniana, assembly GCA_963585895.1. Taxonomy (NCBI): domain Eukaryota; kingdom Metazoa; phylum Mollusca; class Cephalopoda; order Myopsida; family Loliginidae; genus Sepioteuthis; species Sepioteuthis lessoniana. The sequence goes on along the minus strand of OY757923.1, from coordinate 96,832,062 downwards.
CTTAAACAAAATAATAAAAACAAAAGCTCTGCCAATGGATAGTTCTATTTTCACAGCTGAGGCATGTGCAATAGACTTGGCTCTCAACATTATCTCGAAAGAAAAACACAAAAAATTCATCATATTCTCAGACTCACTTTCTGTCCTATTATCATTAAACAACAAAAAACTAGAGCACCCACTTATCAAACTACTTTGCAGACTACACTCAACATCAAACAAAGAAATCATTTTTTGTTGGATTCCAAGCCACATTGGGGTAAGAGGAAATCATAGAGCAGATGCGGCAGCAAAATTGGCTTTAGATTTTACCCCTGACAAGTACAACATCCCATACACCGATCTGAAACCCAAAATAAATAATTTCCTCCATAAAAAATGGCAACAACACTGGAATAGAAATACCAGTAATAAACTATTTCAGGTCAAACCCTTTTGGGGAGAATGGCGCCCAGCCTTTCGAAAATCGCGAAAAGAACAAGTAACAATAACGCGATTGCGTATTGGTCACAGCAGACTTACACACTCTTTTATACTCAAGCAAGAACAGCAACCACAGTGCTCGACATGCCAAACACTCTGCACAATCAAACACGTTCTCCTTGAGTGTAAAGTTTTTAATGACACCAGAAAGCGCTATTTCCACGCAAATACCATGAAGGACTTATTTGAGAACGTCCACATGTATAATGTTTTGTCATTCTTGAAAGAGACCGGGTTATACCAGAAAATATAGACTTAGTTACAATCCTGAAAACACAACAAAGTAATCAACAGAAAGCAAATTATTGCTGAATAGAATTATGCTTGTGTTGGTAGAAATAGTAGTGAGAAATAATAATTAAAAAAAAACAAATAAAAAAAAACACTATCATCACTAAATAAAGTAATGTCACATAGAAATACTTGCAAATACTTACTCATATGCGAGTAAATGAGTTGTATGGTTTTAGTATTGTATGATTAAACTATGTGTCTACAAACCGTACATACGTGTAAACAGGCTTTGGCATTAAATAACCCATAGAGGTTGATATGCCATTAAACCCAATCAACCAACCAACCAACATTTAAATGCAATTTTGCAAAAAAACACAAAATTTTGGAAAAAAATATTTCGTGGGGTAATTTTTGATGTTATTTTGCAACTTTCACCGCATTATTCTTTTTACAGTTCCAAAATCGACCTACCCTAATATATATATATATATATATATATATGTATATATATATATATATATATATATATATATATATATATATAAATTAGGATAGCAGAAACATCCTAACTTGGATATATATACTCTATCTATACATTATGACATATATATTTATAGTGGCGCACATATGAATATATATATATATATATATATATATATATACGCATGCATACATGACTATATATACCCATATATATATATATATATATATACACATACATACACACATATATATATATATACACATATGTGTGTGTGTACATGTTTGTGTGTGTGTATATATAGATATATATGTGTGTGTGTGTGTATGTGTGTGTGTGAAAAAATAAGAGGAAAAGTTGATAAACCGAAACACAGACAATGGATTCAATTGATATTTTGTCTTTATTCCATCAAAGACTTCATCAGAATATTGGTTATCTCAATAGCATTTAGCATAAGAGGAAAAAGATAAAAAGAAATGGAAGGGTCAAAAGAAGAAGACACAAAAAAGAAAAAAGAAGGAAAAGATAGAAATACAAAAGGATTTACAAACAGAAACAATCAATATAATTAAATGATGACCGAAATGGCCTTTTCTCCTACATATCAGATTTTAAACATACAAGGCGCATACGATAAGTTGCCAGACGTTTTTGTACAGGCATTTAAAATTGTTGTAGACTCTTGAAAATTAGTATATTAATGCTATACATTTTATAAGATGGCTGACCAATTTTTATGATTTCAGGTTTAAATGAACAGCTACAGCAGCAATTGGAATACACCCTACTAAAACCTGATTGTCACAGCTGGTGAATTTCAAAAATGCAATCTGACACTTCAGAAGAACGATATGCAATAAAATTCTGTTTTAAACTTGGAAAAAATGCTACAGAAACGTATGGAATGCTTCAGACTGCTTTTGCATCTTGCATAAATCGAGCATCAGTTTTTGAGTGGCATAAGAGATTCAAGGAAGGCAGGGAATCATTGAGGGATGATGAGAGGTAGGGGAGGAGTAAAGAAGTCAATACACCAGAGTTGATTGGCCAAAGGGTTAGGGTTACTATGTTGAGGTTTTAAGGGAGTTCAGGAAGAGATTCCGTTGGAAGAGGCCAGCACTCTTCAAATCGTGTCAGTGGCATTTTCACCAGGACAATACACCAGTCCACAACTCCATCCTTGTCACAGACTATTTGACCAAGATGGGCATCAACACAGTTCCTCAGCGTCCCTACAGTCCAGACCTTGCTCCCTGTGACTTTTGCTTATTCCCTAAGCTCAGAGGCTGTCGTTACGAGACAATTGAGGAGATGAAAGAGGCTGTGAAGAAGGTCATTGACACGCTCACACAAGAGGACTTCCATGGGGCCTTCCAGAAGTTGTTGGAACGGTACAACAAGTGCATTGCAGTTGGAGGAGATTACTTCGAAGGGGACAAGAGTTTCATGTGTGTACTATCAATAAAAGTCCCCATACGAAAAAAGTCTGGAAACTTATCGTACGCACTTCATAATTTCAGTTTTTCTCAGGACACTTTAATTAAACTTATCCATTGTAGAAAATCTCATTGACTGTTAGAATATGCAGTCATCTCTCATTCCAATAATACCATTAAACAACACCCTGGCTTTTTTCATATTTCATCTTACTTGGCAGACATTATTTTATGTGATAATATTATTGAAATTGAAAAAAGATTTGAAAAAATGTTATAGCATAAAAAGCTAAGATACTTATTTCCTTACCACGCTTCCATACTTCTAGATGATTTTTCCTTTAGATATTCCATGTCTTGATGAAATTTGATATGCTTGACACTAGCTGTAGCCTTTCTTCTGTTTGCTTATCCATTGCCAGATGTTTTCAAAAATTAATCATAGTCCTAACCAATTGCCCCTGTTGTCACTTTTCAGATTTGTATTTCTATCTTTTCCTTCTTTTTTCTTTTTTGTGTCTTCTTCTTTTGACCCCTCCCTCTCTTTTTATCTTATACTAAATGCTACTGAAATAACCAATGATGAAGTCTTTTATGGAATAAAGATGAAATATCGATTGAATCCATTGTTTGTGTTTCAGTTTATCCATTTTTCCACTTATTTTTTTGCACCTTGTCAGATTTTTCCTATCTACCACTTTCTCTGTATATATATATATATATATACACATGTGTGTGTGTGTATGTGAGCATTTAGTTTGGCTTCTTTGTTTTAATGGCATGTCAATCCTCATGGATTATTTAATGCCCAAGCCATCCTTACAGATGAAGTGTAGTGGTACTATCAAGAACATAGCTTGCGGGGGATAAGGCAGTTCATAACTTTCCCAAAGGGACATTAGTCCAAAAGTGAACTGAATAGCACATAGTTCAAACTTGTAAACAACAATGTTGCAGTTTTACATTGTGGCCACTATGCCACAGTGATTTTTCTCTCTCTCTCTCTCTCTCTATATATATATATATGAAGATATACACACACACGTATTCAAAAGGTATTGAGACTCATGGAAACTGTATTTACCAAGATAGAAATGAACAATGAATAAAATGTCAAATTTTCCTTCCATTCTTTTGGATATTTTAACTTTCTGTTTATTTATACTTATTATTCCAGCAATGTTTTCCTTGGTTGAGACACTTTTGAAATCCTTCTTTTGATATGAAATGAACATATGCCATTGCATTTCTTTTAATGTCTTCCATGTCCTCAAATCTTATTGGGCCAGTCAGCTGGGGTTGTAGAATACACAGACTGCATCTTTGTAGTGGAGTAAGACCCCTCTAATGAGTGTCCTGAATATGACATTAAACAATCTGATGGTGAGGCTCCAGCCTTGGAGTCCTATCTATGTGTCAAATAGAACTGTTTGAAATTTAAACTTGGAGCTAACAAATAAATTATGCTAAATTGTATTGTTAGAATTAGAACTGTTTGATCATTTAACTGTATGTAAACAAATGACTTATATTTAATTGACTTGTTAGTGATACATAGCAATACTTGAAACTCTTTAACTGTGTACCAAAAATAAATTGTTAGTGTCACATAGAGATACCTGAAAATATTTCAATGTGTTAAAAAACTATTTTTATTAGACAGCAATATTTGAAACGATTTAAGTGAGTGCAAACAAATGATTAATACAAAAAAAGAACTATTTGTGGGTTGGTTGGTTTGATTTCATGGCATATCAAATTTTTTAGGTTAAAATTTTTTTCATCATACAACGTGTGGAAGCACGTGCGATACCCTAGCCTCATCAGCCGCCATTCAGGGTGATAACACAGTTTCGGTAGCTTAAGGCGGTACTGCCACACCTGGCGCTACCGAACAGCTTTTGCCACCGGCTAGGGTATTTAAAAAAAACAAACCTATGTATACATAAGATCAACTAAAAGCGGACATTACATTAGACGTTCGTTCATCTTCATTTTGGTGCAGTTTGTGATTTAAAAAAGCGTTTACTTACGGCCGTTAGATGTCATAGCAACCGTTTCTTGACTTTGCGTAATTACACGAGAATGGTGGTTACACGTGTATAACATTCGTGTTGAAAACCTTTCTATATCCGTTATCTTTTCGATTCGTTTTCTTTCATTTATGCGTTACTGCCCAAAAGCACTCGAGACAAACGTTATATATAATTCCGCTAAAAGATATTATTTGTTGATCAATGGGCCCTCAAGATGGGTGGTGAGTAAAAAGAAAGCTCGTGGTCTAAGTTAGTCCAGGTAGCTATCTGATTACCTTTGGGCCACTAAATTCTTGGCTTGCAAAAAATGTCTCCAGGACGCTGATGGTCAGCAATGGGCTTGTGAATACTGTGGGGGTAAACCGGACTCATAGGCCCATCAATCGATTTACATTCTCCGGCAGGAGAATTACGTTCTTCGCACCAGCGCGCCTTATTTAATGCCAAATCCAGTTCTATTTCAAACAATTCAGTTTTGCATAAGTACACTGTTTAAATACCAAAATAGTTCTATTTTAAGTAATTCAGTTTAGCATAAGTATGCCGATTAGTTCTATTTAACCCATAGATAGGACACTATCAGGTCCCATCACTCTGGGGCACAGATGACCTGGGAGCAATGGCAATGAAGGGGTACTCCTTATTCTCAAAAAAAAAAAAGTTCCAGCAATACTGGAACCTCACCATCAGATTGTTTAGTGTCATATAACAGGACACTCATGATGGGGTGTCTTACCTCTCTGTAGAGGTGCAGTCAGTGTATTCTACAGCCCCAATCAACTGGGCAGAACTGTTTGTGTAAGAATATTTGGAACTATTTACCTGTGTGCAAACAAATGTTATCTTTGATATGCCATAAAACCTGACCAAACCAAATCAATCAAATCTTATTGACTTTTCAGTTTAGAAAACAAAATAAAAAGAACAAGTTGTAAGTAGGGGGGATGTCTAGTGAGCATGCTGTACCAGCACAATCCTGCCCGGACAGCAGGACTTAAAATACACCATTTTTTCTTCAGAAGAGTAAGAACCCCACAAAAAAAAAGAATGTTCTGTGTGTATCTCTAAAATGCAGCTAGTGATGAGGCTCCAGTTCTGGGGCTCTAGGGAGTGTTGGAGTACCTTTCATTGCCATTACTCCCAAATCCACTCTGACCCGGCATAGTAATACATGTTAGATTTACTTGACCTATAGATAGAATCCTGATTAAAAATTATTTATATTAGAAAGGAATAATCGATAACTGTGAGCAAATTATTTCTATTAAGAATGATTAGTTGAAGCAATAATTGTTTACAAAGAATTATTATTATTATTATTAGTTACTTGAAACAATAGAATTGCTTGCAAATTTTTGGTGTTAATAAGGAAAACTTGAAATCATATAACGGTGTTCAAACAATTGGTTATTATTAAATGGGAATTGTTACTTTTGATGAGATTTTTGGTATTTGTTGTGAGAGTCTTAGGAAATGAATTCGATGTCCCAAGTACCAAATACTGGGTGAGGCTGCATTTCACTTCTTACGAATGACCATTGAAAAGGCATGAATCCATCATTTCTTTTTCCAGCTATTGGTATTATAATGGGACAGACTGGGTTCTTGAGGCTTGGTGAGTAACTTATCTGGGAGAAGGAAGACTGGATTCAAAACCGCAGTACTTCACTGAAAAATACATCAACTGCATCTCTGCAGTGGAATAAGACTCCTGCCCAACCAATGAGGGCCCTGTCAGCTGGGGCGGTAGAATACACCGACTGCATCTCTGCAGATGAGTAACACCCCTAACACATGTCCTAGATATGACAGTAAACCATCTGATGGTGAGGCTTCAGCCTTGGGGAATATGGAGTACCCCTTCATTACCATCGGTCTCAGGTCCACTCTGATCTGGAGTGGTAGCACTTGAACTAGAGATCAAATAGAACAAACTGTGTGCAAACAAATGACTGATATTCAATTGTAACAGTTATCTAGCAATACTTGAAACAATTTAACTGTGTGCAGAAAAAGAGCTCAGATATCTTTCAGAATGTTATCTCCAAAATGTATTTACAAATCATATATATATCTAATATATGTATAAAGAGGATTCGGCATCAAATAACTTATAATGGTTGATATACCATAAAACTAAACCAACCCAATCCACTGAAAAACTGAAGATGTCTAACATGGTGAAGAGGTTGGGTAAATATACACTTTAGACCATAATAACTGTACATAAATTATTAGCATGAGATAAGAATACTTGATTTCATATAACTGTGTGCAAATAGATGATTCTAGACAAAAAAGTGGAGCTGAAAATAAAAATGGAACATATAATTATGATTACAATCAAACATTTAGAAATTAATTTATGGAGGTGCTTGTGGTGTAATGTTATTGTCATAAGAAATGGACAAGGCGACACAAGTTCAAATCCTGGACAAAGCTGATTGTATTAATACCCTTGGGAAAGCTACTGATCCAGTAACTCTTCCTCAGCAAGCTATGGGTAAAATAGTAGGACAGACTGGGCTATTTAGCCTTGGTTAGACAACAAGTCTAGGAGAAGGAAAACTCTGAATTCAATCCTGTTAAACTCTGCTTAAAAATTGACCTTGTGTCACATCCTTCCTGTGCAAAAAGGGTTGGTAATGTATACATTTAGAAATTAATTAAATTTCCGCCTTTAATGAATCTGTAAAATGTTGATATGCAGTTAAGCAAAGAAATCAAAATAAGCTAGCATGATTCTTTATTTCATGGAAACATTTCATTAAAAAAATATTGAAAGTAACTTCATAATTCCTTTCCAACAATAAATGGTCGAAAAAGCAGTTTAGATGTCAACACATAATCACTTAGTTAAGTTGCTGACTTCTGCACAAATCTTCATTGAAATTTTTTAAATTCTTCACTTAAATTTTGATTCTTTTTCATCCTATCTTGTATGCCTCAACAAAAAAGCAACAGGACTTTCTTTTCTAACTGATAGAAATGTTGGTAGAGGAAAATCCAAGCTACAAATAGAATATGACTTTTTTTTAAATAAAAAAATACTAAAATATAGCTATTTTGCAACAAATTTGAAATTATTTACATTTAAAATCCACTTTTATTTTCATCACTTTTTAGTGATTAAAAAACACATTTTATTGGTTTTTATTAAAAAAAAAGTAAAAATGAACAAAATTTATTTTAAAAGAAAAATGTAAAACCAAGCAATCATCTGGTGGGCCATACTCAATACTATTACAAAAGATAATGGTTGAAAAACTTTCTCTTCAGATGGAATGTCTATCATGTAATATACTCCCACCCTTCCTAAGAAAATTATTGTGGATACCCATGGTTTCTACTATATATATATATTTAGATTTTTTAAAAGATTTTTTAAAGTTTTATAAGAAGTGATAGTGTGTTGCCACAACAAAAATGTTTTACTATGTTCTTTTTTTAGGGTCAAGCTTAAAACAATCTTTGTTTCTTTGGTTTCTTTGTTTTAATGACATATCAACTCTTTTTAGGTTATTTAATGCCAAAGCCATTCTCCTAGAAGAACAGTAGTGGTACTATTTAACCTATAGCTGGGAGGATAACGGGGTTCATACCTTTCCCAAGGGTATTTGCCCGAAAGTGAACGTAATAGCATGACTGGAGTACGAACTCGCGTACTACGATTCTGCAGTCCATCGCTTTAACCATAACACCACGAGGACACCCCCACAATCTTTGTGTGTGTGTGTGTGTGTGTGTGTGTGTGTGTGTGTAATGGAGACTTCTATTAAAGAACTATGAGAGTGTTTCTAAACAAGTAAAAGTGGTCATATACAAAGGTTGGCAGCATAAAAAGTTGGTTGCTTTTATGACAAATCAACTATTGTTGGGTTATCTAATGTTTTTTAAACATTAAAAAAATGTTAACCCATTTTATTGATCTTTATATATAAAAAAAGGAAAAATAAACAAAATCTTGCTGCAAATGTTTAAAAAATATTCATAAAACATGAAACAATTAAAAATTACATTCTATAACAATAGATTGATATACATTACATTAGATTTAATGTTGAATTAGATTTACTTATTTTTCAACAAATACATCAAAATTTTTCTCTTACTTTCCTTGTATTATATATTTCTGTTCATGTCTGCATTGTTTTTATTATAAATATCAACTTTTTAAATCCTTAGCCATTGGGTACTGCAATACCTGAAATTATAAAATTCACAAAAAACAATCATTCACTAAACACAATCCAATTTCACTCCAGGATACAGACTTCATTTATTCAATTCAAATAAAGACAATAAATGGTTGTTATTTTAAGCTTTTTATTAGTAGCATCTGGTGCAATTTCCCTGAGCTAGAAAAAATATTTATAAACTATGAAATAACAAATATTAATTATATTCCATAACTATATATAATATGTAATAATCCATTAATATATTATCATTATCATAACTATTATTATTAAATTATTATCATCATATTTTACTCCAAGTGAGTTTTTCACACCCGTTTTTAATGGTGTTTTTCACTGGTGCCAAAATAACAACAAGTCTTCTCAGATCTCCAAAACTCCTTTAAGTATTCTAGCTGATTTTAACAGTGCTGTGGTCTGGGTGGTCTCTTTCCTTGGGGACCATTCCAAGGGCACTAATTACTATTGTATTGCAGTCACCCACCCACCCATGTTCCACAGATTTTTCAACCCTCTAGCAAGATCCAAGTTTTTGTCTATCTTTTTGCTTTCTTTTCTTTTTACTCAATGGAACAGCAAGATCCATTAGATGACAAGTTCTTCTTTTTATAAATTTATTAATTCTATAATTATCATTATCATCATCATCATTATTATTATTATTTCCATCTGTAGACTGAATTAAATTTATTTCAACTTTTATTGAATGAATCAGTTTCATCTTGCAAAACAAAGAGCAACCAAAGCGTTCAAGAGAGAAATATCTACGGCTGAAATGGTTGCATCCAGAATGACGTGGCTGAAACATCTGCTTACACCCAATTATAAGACTGGCAGTTCCCCTATCTTTCTAAGCCTTTCATGATTTCAAATTGGTATTAGATATTATCAGCTTCCAACTGTGGCTGGTTGATTCAGGAGCTATTTTTAGCATGAGAAAGGTCATCAAAGCAACTGAAGTATTTGAAGTTCATCATTCACTTCCTTTTCTGATTTCTTTTAATTGCTGCTGTTAATAAATAAAGACTGGCCTCTTGAAATAAATAAATAGAAATATTGACAATCTATACAGGAGGCGTTCTTAGTGTAACGGTTATCATCACAGGAAGTGGAATCAGCAACCAAAGTTCAAATCCTGGAGAAGACTGTGTTTCATTTCATGCTCTTATCAAAGGCAAGAATCCATCTATTTTCTTGTCAGGTGAATAGTACAGAAGATTCAATACTTTTGTATGGCAACCAATTTAGAAAAAGGAAAACTCTAGTGGATTGATGTTTTATAACATATCAACCCTTCTGTCAAATCCTGAATATATATATATATATACATATATATATTTGATTTGAATGAGAATAGTTTACTAGTAACTTTGTTTTTAAATGAGTTTGATGTCTTTTGTTTACACATGTTTAAATGGTTTCAAGTATTCCTATTTAACACAAATAATTCTATTTAATATTAATCTTTTGTTCGCAAACAGTTGAATGGTTTCATGTAGTGTTATTTAACATTATGTTACATATAAATATTTGATAAATAGAATTACTAAATAATTTGCACATAGCTGCATGGTTTAAAATGACTACTACTAATAATAATCCTTAGTAAATGGTTGAATAGTTCTATTTGACTCATAGATGGGACCCTAACAAGTACTATTACTCTGGGTCAGAGTGGTCCTGGGAGTACTGGCAATAAAGGGGTACTACATATTCTCCTACATATTAGACTGGACATTGGCCAAGCGGTTAGAGTGTTCGCCAATGGCCCGGGAGACCTGGGTTCAATCCCAGGTCAGGTCATACCAAAGACTCAAAAAATGGTACTTGATGCCTCCTTGCTTAACACTCAGCATTATAAGGTACGGATCAAGGGTAAAGTAAAGCAATCCAGGGAAAGGAGTTGTGCCCTTCCCTACACCTTGGTGTAGTAAGCTATCGAAAAGGGACCCTTCGGGTCACCCTCGACTATGGTCGCCAACTTTACTTTTACATATTCTCCAAATTCCAGGATTAGAGTTTCGCCATCAGATGCAGTTTAGTTTTGTACCCACAACACTCAAATTTTTGTTTTGCTCAACACAACTGACCCTCAGCACTTTAAGACAAAAAGGGTTGCCACAAGAGCAAGTGGAAGAATAAGGTCAGGAAAACATATAGGTGCAAGAGTTTGACATGACCAGCCAAGTCATCAGATCAGACTTTTCTGACCATATGTCTTTCCCAGTAAATGACAATGACGAAGTGTTGCAGGTGACATGATTACTTTGGTTGCCAAATCACGGAGGGCTCAGACCATCATGATCTTATTCTGAAGCCTTATAGGTCACCACCCATTAGTACCAAGTAGTGTCCTTCTTCAGAGTTGGGGTTAGCCTCTGCAAAGTAGCAGTCAGAGTAAGCTACAGCCCCAGCTGACATGATGGAAAACTCTGAATTCAAGCCAGCTTTACTCAGCTCAAAAATTGACCTTGTGTCATCCTGCTAGGAGCAGAAGGAGTGGATGAATACAATTTACACAGCCACTAAGTAATTTTGCCTAAAGTGAAATAAAATGAGAACAAAAAAAGATCGTTTCAAATAAAAATTATCAGAAATTTTATCCTTCATCTTGATAATACTGATTGTTTTTCATTGCAATTCTCTCAAATCACCACATCCGCAACAGCTAAAAACAGTGGTCATCATTTAGGCCACCACAACAAAAATGGACGAGAGCATTTAGCATCATTCAGCTCACCCATTCTACAGCATAAAATAACGATAGGTATGACCAGCTTCATTTATTTCACAACGGACTGAAAGAGTGTGTATTACTCAGGTCAATCTATTTACAGCAATCAGAAACAGTGGGCATTACTCTGTTCCCAACTTCTTCAACAGACGTGGACGGTGAGGATCACACTCTTTAAGATTTCTTCAGAAGATAGGAAGAATGCCCATTACTAGCATCACCACTTGTACTGCATGTAATGGTGAAGCTCACGTTCTGAATATTTCATGGATATAGCTTGAGACTGCATCTGATGGTGAGGCTCCAGTGTCTTCTCATATTCTGGATTATGATATTATACCACATTTGATGGTGAGGTTTCACGATCAGATATGCTCCAAGTATGACACTAGACTGCATCTGATGGTGAGGCTCCAGTTCTTGACATATCCTGAGTTTGATGTTAAACTACATCTGGTTTTTAGTTTCCAATGATGGTGATCTAGGAAGAATGGAATCATCCATTAATTTCTAATACGCCTAGTTTCACTCTGTTTGGGTCTCATCTAAGGGTCAAATCAATCTCTCTTTGAAACATGCATGAAAGGATTTTAAACTACATTAATATATTGGCTCTTAAAATATTAATATTGCAAGTAAATATGAAGTATTGTTTAAATTGATTGTGAATATATATTTTTGTAGTCATTATATTGGAGACCACAACAGTTAAATTGAGTTCAGCATAAAATAACCCAATAAGGGTTGACATGCCATAAAACCAACAAATAATTATTTGTGAATTATTTGCATTCTATAGGAATACTAGAAATCATAATTGTGAATAAATTGTTACCATTATATAGGAATACTTGAAACCATATAAATATGTTCCAATTATTTATATTAAGACGAGTTACTTGAAGCTATAATTGTTTGTAAGTGATTATCAAATAGGAATTGTTGCTTTAAACAATATATTTGCTTTCAAGAAGAAAAAAGAAAAACATTTTTTGGATTAAATAACCCAACAAGGGTTGGCATGCCATAAAACCAACAGACCAGCCTATTTTATGCAGCCAAACAATGTATATGACCACTTTTACTCAATTAAAAACACTCTCATATTTATTTTGCACGAGTCTCCATTCCCTATATATATATATATATATATATAGCAAGTAGCAGAAGCCATGAGTATCGGCAGCAACTTTTCTGGGGAGGGAAGGTATTTTATGATAGGCATTTTATCTCTGGGCGAAAGCTGCAATCACTATCATTTGTAGCGTTATCAAGTATGGCCCACCAGATGATCCTTTAACCCATGGTAGAACCCTTTATCTTAACTTTCTTAAATGGTCAACAGAATCTAATCCCCAGGTTTACAGGCTTCCAATAAAATAATAAAAATGGGCAAATTAAAACATAAAAAAAAAAATCTCAAGATAATGAAACTTAAAATAAGAAGAGAAAGTTTTGATTTCAAGATGGAAAGGAGTTTAAACGAAATATTCAACAAATTGAACATGTGGAATATTGCATGTATGGTTCAAGTGGCAGAGGATAGAACAGTAGATTGTAGAAATTGTAAAGCTGATTGGGCTTAGGATAAAGTCATCCTCAACCTCAAATTGTTCTGACTCGCTCTCCATCCATCCCTACAATCCATTGCTTTTGGCAAGTCTTCCAGACTACATCCTGTGTCTGCACAAAGTTGATGTAGATAAATCTTTACTGGTTAGCCAACAATTATATAAAGATTCATAGAAGAATGTCACTTATGAGTTTGTTCTAGCTTCTCCAGCAGTATCCCACATGTCTTGTTCATCTCACTTAGACAATTTTTGAGATGAGAGGTAAGCAGCCATACAACTGTTGTTTTGTGGGGTCTTGCTTCCAGGATTTGTTCTTAGTAGTATTATTGTATAGTTCCCAATCTAGCTTTTTCTCAATGCATTTTGTTAGCATCCAGGTGGTGTATCCATACAGTAGCATTGGCACGATTACAACTTGGAAGAAATCTGGTTTCATTTTATCAAATAGATTAGACTTCCATGTAATCGATAACTTATCAATAGCAGTCCACGTCTTTTCTAGTCGCATATATTAACATCACTTTCGGTAAATGAAACACTGCTGCCGATATATGTAAACTTGTCTATTAGTTTCAGAAACTCAGAGCGGAGATTGCTCCTTCTCATTTAAAACACCGGTACTCCGTTTTATTTGCATTTGCATGGACACCTGCTGGCTGATTCAGACTATGCAGCAGAGATTCACCATAAGTTGGTGTATTTGCAAGATGTGCGATGTCATCTGCATAATTTATGTCTATTATAGTTTCTGCAGTATATCATCTGCTTCTTGCTTTTTTTTTTAGCAAAAAGCCATTTCCTTTTATTAGATTTATCAATATTCGAAGTAAATAGTCAAGGCAAATTATAAACAAATATGGTGCTACTGTATCTCCTTGCTAAATTCCAGCAACAATGTCAAAGAAGACTGTGTCTCAATCAAATGAGCCAACCTTTAATTTCATGTTTCTATAAAACCTCATTATGACTGTAGCATTTTCTTTGGGGAGACCAGATGCTAAAAGTATTTGCTCCATCTTTCCTCTTTGTATGGAATCAAATGCCAAGGAGAAATCTACAAACAAAAATGTTCCTTCAAGATTTTTTGCATAAAATTTTTTGACTAATACTCTCATTTTAGTAGTTGTGAAATCTATTTCAGCATATATCATTCAACAAATAAGAGGCAACCAGTTCATTTTTTATCTCTTGTAACATATTTTATAAAGTTTCTAAAAAGATTTTCTCCTTATGATGTCAAAACTAGTGGAGAACAAAATTCCAAAAATAAATAACATGAAAGAATTTTATTTGTCTTATCACTTTTGTTTATTTATACACACACACACACACACAAATAGCATTTTCTCTTTTAAACATATTTGATTAAATTGGGTTTTGTCTATTTTATAATTGATACATTCGAGTTTTTGTATGAGTTGTTTGATGTATAGATGAAATGAATTTTAAAAGGCATCATATTTTTCCCCAAGTACTTTTGGCCCCAGCTGGAGCCATCTTCAGAGGAAAGAACAGTAAAATGACAAACACATTGATCAGTTGTATGGATCTATATAAAGAAGGAATAAAACAAATGGGAGGGAATTCACAGTAGAAAAAATTTTACTGGAAATAAGAGGAAAAATAGGTGGGAAAAATGTTAAAGGCATTTCAGAAATGTGGCTGCTATAATAGAAATTGATTTTCTTTAAGCAAGATTTGTTAATCCTTATTTATAGAACTTTAAGAATTTGGAGTTTTTGTTTTTTGGGGGGTTTTGTGTGTAACAAGGAGGATTTTTAGTTAGAATTTTTCTGTATTTGGAGAAGGAGCACAAAACATGGAGCCTTTTTGAATTCATTCCATCCAGATGTCCAGTGACTTATACAAAGATTTGAATGGAGGATGGTGTGTGTGTGTGTGTGTGTGTGTGTGTGTGTGTGTGTGTGTGTGTGTGTGTGATGGAGTTTTGAGTTGAATTGGATGAATGATGGCAGAACAGCTTTTATCATTTTTGATGTCTGTGCCCAGTAAAGATTTCAAACAAGCTATAGATTTGAATACAAATCTAGAGATAATGCATGTAAGAAAGTTCAATGATGAAGAAGTTGGCTTCACTGATTCAACTTTGGTCTGAGATGCTGGAGATGGGTTTTGTCAAGCTTACTGATAGCATTATGGAACTTTGCTCTCCAATCCTAGCAAATTGGAGCAATTTGCTCAAATCTATCAACCAAAAGCTACAAGCTGGCTTTCATATAAGAAAAAATTCACATAAAAACGTACTTGATGCAGAGCTGGCATAAAACCTATTTGAATTATGAATTCTTGAAGTTTGTTACTCGAAATCTCATGTAATGTACACAATCATCAGACAGAAAAGTCTGATGATTGTATACCCCACATGAAATTTTGAATAAGAGACTTTAAGAGTTCATCATCATCATGTCGTGCCATCAGCACGGATCTCCCTGACCTTCTCCCACCACCCTTCTCTATCATCCATCGCTTCCAGTAGGTCTTCAAGGCTACATACTTTATCGGCACAGAGCTGTTGTATATAGGTTCTAGCTGGTCATCCTGCCTTTGCTTGTCCATGTGAAGGGATGCACAGGAGTATGAGACTTATGCGTTCATCCCTACTTCTCCAGCAGTGTCCCGCATGTCTGATTCGTCTAACTTGGATAGTTTGTGTGATGGGTGGTGAGTGGCCGTACAGCTGCTGCTTTGTAGGGTGCTGTCTCCAGAACTTGTTCAATAATGCTTGCAGCATTCTTGTGTAGTTGCTGTCAAGCTTTTTTTTATTTAGTTAGCGTCCATGTAGTGCATCCATACAGCAGTATCAACACAACCACTACTCGGAAAAAACTGTGTTTCATTTTATTGGTCAGATCTGACTTAGTTTCAGCGAGCTTCCATTTAATGTGGAGATGTTGCCTCGTTGATTAAAGCACATATATTTCATCTTGTGTGCATTGACATTGAAGCCTATGCCTGCTGCAGCTCATTCCAGACTATGTAACAGGGTTTCAGCTGGGGCGGTTGTATTTGCCAGAAGCGCTATGTCATCAGCGTAGTCCGCGTCCATAATTGTTCGTGCAGAGTACCTACTGCTTCTTTCCTTTGTTAGCTTGAAACCGTTTTCTTTCATTCTATCAATAGACATTCTAAGCATGTAGTCTAGACAGATGATAAAGAGGTATGGGGCTAATGTGTCTTCTTGCAGCATACCTGCTACAATGTTGAAGTAGTCTGTGTCTCCATCCGAGGAGTGGACTTTTACTTTCATGTTTCTATATAGCATAATTATGGCTGCAACGGTTTCTTTGGGTAGGCCATAGGAGAGTAGCATTTGCTCAATCTTTCCTCTGTGTATAGAGTCAAAGGCCTTCACGAAGTCGGCAAATAATATTATTGCCTCTAGTTTTTTTGCATGTACACCTTCAAGAATTCAAAGAATAGTCAAAACTTGTGACATCATGGATCTATTTCTCCTAAAGCCATTTTGGTTCTTCCTGAGTATGTTCTCAATTTTGGGTTCTATCTGGTTGTGTAGTAGAGCATTGTATATCTTGGCTGCTATAGATGTAAGGGTTATACGTCAGCAGTTCTTGGCTAATCCGTGGTCGCTCTTCTTACAGAAGGGGAGAATGCATCTCTTTATCCATCTGTCAATTGTGTTTTGATTATATATAGCATTACAGTGTCAGAGCAGAGTATGTTGTCGAATTCCCTGGTCTTCCATACATCTGGGGGTATTTCATTAAAGCATACTGCTTTTCTATTTTTTATTTTTTCTTAGTACTGAGTTGAGTTCTTCTTGCGTAAACTGTCCTAGTTTGATGTCTAATTGTTTGCTAATAATTCTCGTGATTTGTTCATGGGTAACTTTCGGAGGGTTTCCGAGTAAATTCTTGAAATATTATTTCCATAGCTGTATTCATTCTTATTGACTAGTAGCTTTCAGTTTAACTTTCACAGTGGTCTTCCTTCTGCTTCCTTCTTTTACCTTTTGCCATGCTATCCTAGATTGTCAATCTTCAACCGAGTCTCTTATCTTATTGATCTGATTTTGTATGTATTCTG
This sequence comes from Sepioteuthis lessoniana, assembly GCA_963585895.1. Classification (NCBI taxonomy): domain Eukaryota; kingdom Metazoa; phylum Mollusca; class Cephalopoda; order Myopsida; family Loliginidae; genus Sepioteuthis; species Sepioteuthis lessoniana. Next base: position 96,814,814 of record OY757923.1, on the reverse strand, counting down.
TTTGTTCTTTTAGCTTATTCATTTTGTGCCTTTTTAAGGTTCAGGGCATTGGTATTGGTTGGGTTCTTTCTATTGCATTTGGAGGGAGTTTTCATATCCGCACGCTTTTTTCTAACCACTAATGTCTCCCATGGGACTCTAGGTTTAGCTCTTTGTTTAGTTGGTATGCATTCTGTTGCCACTTCTAAGTGGGAATTGACAAAATTCTCATATTCATCATTCGGAGCATGTGTTTCTGTCTTCTCCTGTTGTGCATCAAATTTGTTTCTTAGTGTTAACGCATAATAATCTCTAATATCCCTGTTATTAAGCAGGGACCAGTCATAGTATTCAGTGGTTGTTGTTTGGGCCGTATTCCTTCATAGGCTCAGTCATATTTTTGCCGTGGCAATTTGGTGATCAGAAAACAAACCCCCAAAAGAGGAATATATCTCGCAATTCAATGCGCTATTATTCCATTTCTTATTTAATAAAGACAGTCTATTGGTGCTTTAGTATTATTTGCGTAGGTGTAGGTCCATAGTTTTCCCTCCCTTTTCTGAAAGTTTGTATTGAGGCATGTTAATCTATTTTGTAGTGTGAAATCTGTCAGATGTTCCCCATTTCTGTTTGACAAGTTGTGTAAGATGAATTTGTGGTTTACGTTTTTAACAATTTGGGCATTCATGTTTCCACCAATGAGGAGAAGGTTGTGTTTTGGGATGCTATGAACAAGGGAGGATAACTCATTATAGAAAGTGATGAGGTCAGTTTCTTCACTAACATTGGTTGGGTTGTAGCTGGAGATGATTGTTACACTGAGATTGCCATTAAAAGTATCTGCCATCATCCTAGGTTGTATTTTCTCTATGCTATTTAGTGATTTTAGGGCTTGTGGTGCTATAAGCATACCTACACCTCCTATCATATCATCGACACAGTTTTTCCATGCAGATGCAGTGGCTAGTGTCCATCCATTGTCAGTATCATGATATTTAATATCTTTGCTATGAGGGTATCTGTGTTCTTGTATGCATATTATGTCCATGTTATGATCTATGGCTGATGCTGTCAGTTCTGGTAGTTGTCCCATTCTATTTATGGTTTGAATGTTGAATGTCGCTATTTGTATTGTGCATTTGCATTTTAGTAATTTTTTTAATTGTGTATCAAGAGTTCATAATTATATAAAATCAGTGAGTTTACAAAGAGTTCATAATTATATTAGTGAGTTTACTAATTTTAATTGTGTGTGTGTATATATATATATATATATAGACTGCATTTTCTCTTTTAAACATGTTTGTTTAAATTGGACGGACGCTTTGTGCCTGTTCATTCTATCTTTGATCCATTCAAGTCTTTGTATGAATCATTTGACTTTTAAAAGGAATGAATTTTAGAATATGTCATATATATATATATATATATATATACATACATACACACACACACACACATCCACACACACAGGATTGGTAAACTAATTGCTAGATAAAAATCAAAACATTATATAATATCTAGAACAATTATTGATCAATCTTTAATCAAATGCTCTCAAATTTTAATAGCATTAGGGTTTGGTTGGTCTCTTTATTCATCAATCTTCATAGGCTATTTAATGCCAAAGCCATCCATGTAGAAGAACAGTTGTGGAACTATTTAACCCATTGGGATAAGGGGTTCATGCCTTTCCTAAGTGTATAATAGTGTGACTGAAGTTTGAACTCACTAGGATATCACAGTCTAACCATATTTACCAACCCCTCCACTCGGGCAGGATATGACACAAGGTCAATTTTTAAGCGGAGTTTAACAGGTTTGAATTCAGAGTTTTCCTTCTTCTAGACTAGTTGCCTCACTCAGGCTAAAGAACCTAGTCCGCCCTACTATTTACCCATAGCTGGAAGGAGAGTGATTGGACTCATACCTTTCCCAAGGGTATTAGTGCTATGTGAAATGCTATCAGTCTCGTCCAGGATTTGAACTCGTGTCGCTGTGTCCATTTCCTATGACAATAACCATTACACCATGGGTACATTAGTCAGTATGCCACAGGGTCTTCCCTTTTAATAATGTGTGTAAAAACAACACAAAATTCTATGTTTTCAGTTTAATGCCTTTTCTTTTCTTGTGAATGACATTTCTTTACATGAAAAGTAAAAGAACATGAAGTATCAAACAGAATTTTGAGTGGTTAAAATTTGAAATCATTTGAATAAGAATTGGTCAAGTTATTAGATTAGAAAATGATATCAATTTTACTGAAACACTTTTTATATATATAAGTGTGTGTGAAGTTATAATACAATAAAAAAAGTAATAAAAATCAGTTTGTAGTCAATAGAAGAATATTCTCCAAGTTTACTGCAAGACAAATCAAAAACATCTATAAAAATTGTTATTTAGTTTCTTTTCTATAAAAAGATATTTTCACAAAGAAATTCAATATCTTTGAATTTGTTCATGGGTAATAACTTGTATTAGAAAGAGTTTACCTATCTTTTAAAGACTATCAAATGCTTTGTGCAGAGCGACCAAATTTATATCCAATTATGATAATCCTCTCCGATTGGCTTCATCAGTTTTCTATATTTTAAATTTGAGAATTAGAAATTATTTTTACAAGCTGAAAATTCAGCCCCCGGTTAGGATTTTGAACTACCTCATAAATTTATTTATTTCAGTTTTTATTACAGCAATAAACACAGGTACAACAGCAATGAAGAGCCATAGCTATAATATTTTTGTTGTAGCAACATACTACCAATTCTAATAAAACTAGAAAAAATAATTCAGGTTTCTGTTTTAATCTCTGTGCAAGTGAGGCCCATACAAAAGTCAGAAATAAGCAACTAATCTAAAACCGAGGTGAGACAACTTTCTGAACTGCCCTCATATGTTTTTATGAGAACTGATTTCTTTCTCTCTCATACACACATATACATATATATATATATATATATATATATATATATATATATATATATATAGTGCATTACTGGATGAATGCAAATTTTGCCTTTACTATTTTCTTCTTTTTCGCAAGAACTGCAGTCAATTCAATTCTAGTTGCACACAGTATAACACAATGAATTTGATTATAGTCACACATGATATTACACTATCAATTTGACCAGAGTTGCATATAGTGAAAATATTAAATCCAAACTTTTATATCTTTTTGGTCTGACAGATAAAATAGTTTTTAGTCTTCTTTTTTACAAGTCAAAGGCTGTTATCATAATAAAACTTTTAAATTACTGATAATGTAGTTCAATAAATACTGGAAAATAATTACTAAATATGATAAACTAGAGTATTAATCAAAATAACATAAACATTATGATCCTCTTTAGAAGTTCAAAGATTGATCCGAGTCTGAGAACAAGAGAAAATATTTTTTATCTATTCATATAAGGCCCAATTGAAAAGTTACAAAACTGAATTTATAATTTTTAAAGAATTTTAATTTCAATGAAGATGTGAGCAAAACTGATTTAAATAATAAAAAGGTAATGTTGACAATTCCTCTTGACATTATCTCAGAGTCAATTTGATAAAAAAAAATATCATGAAGCCAGTCTTGATACATTTAAAAAAAAAAAAAAAAAAAAAAGTTTTTTGATGAAAGTGCATGTGTACTATCCTCCATACTCACCCTGCTAGCTCCATCTGACTTTTTCTTGTTTCCTAAACAAAAAATCCATCGTAAGGATAAATATTTATTTATCTGATTGTTTATTATGACTCCAAGAGTAATCTTCCCTTGTTAATATCTTCTCACATCAACAATTAAAAAAAAAAAAAAAACACATAGAGAGAGAATCTTTACACAGAACAAATATGCAGTAAATACAATATCTACATACACATCAAATTCTAAAATGCAATTCATCCAATAATTCACAAAAATACTTTTTAAATTCTTTTTCTTGAAGTTTTTTTCTGAAATGACCGAATTCAATGTTAAATTTTTTTACCCCATTTCTATTTTTGATCTGATTAGGCAATTTATACCAAAAATATATTGCTCTATTAGCAAAAAAAATCCAGTTTGTTAGTAGACTTGGTTTTTGAAATCTGTCTTGACAGTAAATTTCCATTTCAAAAACAAATATTGAAAAAATGTCAACCATAATTAGAAATTCCATTAATTATTTTCAAAGTTTCAATTTGATCATTTCTCACTTTTCTTTCTAATAAAGTAGTTAATCCTAATTTCTCTAATCTTTCCCTATAACTGTAATCTTTTACTTTTTTGATTATTTTTGTCACTCTTCTTTTTATGCTCTCTAATCTCAATATAACCAGCCCCTCAGCCACAAGCAGGATGTAATATAAGATCAATATTTAAGTGGAGTAAAGCTGGTTTGAATTTAGAGTATTCTTCCTTCTAGACTGATTGCCTAACCAAGGCTGAAGAACCAAGTCTGCCCTACTATTTACTCATAAGTGACTGAAGGATAACAGATGAATTCATGCTTTTTCAAAGAGCATTAGCACAAAGTGAAACACAAACAGCCTCATCCAGGGCTTGAACTTCCGTTGCTGATTACATTTTCTCCGATTATAATCGATACTAAACTCAGCTCCATAATTCATTTTAAGGGTTTCAGGATATGGAGGACATTAAAAGAAATATGATGATCAAGAGTTTTCAAGGGACTATGACAAATGGCGGGTTGGTTGTTTGGGCTTTATGGCATATCAACCTCTTATGGGTTATTGCATGCCAAATCCTCTTTATGTATATATATCAAATATATATGAATTGTAAGCACATAATTTGTAGTTTAACTTTTTTAGACAAACCAGAGCTCACTTATTTGCACACAGTAATACTTGGAGCTATTTTAGCTAACACCAGTACTTCTACGTAATGCTAGTAATTTGTTTCCACACAGTTACCTGATTGCAAGAATAGAAAATACATCAGTCTATATTTTTATAGGAGGCCGATTATTTTCAGAAAGTTCAATATCTCCTTAGGGTCGATAATTCTAAATAGTTTGTTCATATTGTCAACATTATAAAACCTTCGTCGAATGTTGGTTAGTTTTGTGCATTCAATCAAGATGTGTTTTATAGTGTACTGGTTTCCACATGGACATTTAGGGGGAGGCTTATCTTTTAGAATGAAGGAGTGAATTAACCTAGTATGTCCAATGCATAGCCGGGCAAGAGTGGTTTCTTTTCTTCTGGTATTATTCGGATCCAGCTTCCTTTCTTTTAAAATGGGCTGTACTTGGAAGACCTTGTTGTGGGGGGTTTTCTTCCATAATTGTGGCCATTTCGTTGTAATTATTTGCCTGATTTTCGGTTTGAGGTCAGTATATGGGATTTTGGGTTGTTTTTTTTTTTGTTTAAATCGGGCACCATATTGACTGCAGCTTTAGCTAATGAATCCACTTAATTGTTTCCCTGGATTCCTACATGGCTTGGGATCCAGCAGAATATCACCTTGTTACTATAATTCATGGAGCTGAGTTTGTTCAGAAGCTTGACAATGAAGGGATTATCAAGTTTTGTGTTTTTAAGTGATTGTACAACAGAGATGGAGTCTGAATGAATGATAAACTTTTGCTTGTTGAAACTAGTTTAAGTGCCAAATTTATTGCACAGATTTCAGCAGAAAATATGGAGACCTCTTTTGGGAGGCGTTTTTTCAAGGTTTTCTTGTGGAGAACTGCTCCACATCCGGTTCCATTGTTGCTTTTTGAGCCATCCGTAAGAATGTGCAAGTGATTGGCATATCTCTCCTGAATGTTGTTTAGTTTCTCTTAGTAGGTTAGGGGGATGAGCAAGGATAACCACAGGTTGCTCTAGTAGCCAAGGAGAAGAGCTTAGTTGTATGGTATTATGTATGTTTGTTGTGAAATGTCTGTGTCTTCCAGTATTATGTGTTTCATGTGAAGACCAAATGATTTTATGGACTTTTCTCTCTGCTCAAGAAAGTTTTGCCGGGATTGAAAGTGAAATCATAAGCCGGATTGAAGGGTAGGGATTTCAGTTTACTCTAATATTGTCGACCTAATTTTGTGAATCTAAGTTTTACAGGTGGTTCAGAAAAAGGCTCTGTTATATCGCAGAATTCAGATCTCTTCCAATTTACAATTTCACTCAACAAACATACACGTGGCAGGAGAAGGGTAACATTCGACCGGATGTTAACCTGACGGCTGCTGCCGAGACAATGAATAAATGTTTCTTTGCGCGAGAGGCTCTGTGCAGAACTTCCGGACGAGAATGCAAAAAAATTAATTCACATTAACAAAATACCCTTTTTCAGCCAATCATAAATCTCCCCCACCTCAGAACCGACTTGATCCAAAGGGTAACTAATTAAGCAGCGAAAATCTTCAAAGGTGTCAGACTGGCCTACCAAGAGACGAAGGGAAGAACACGCTCCGCCATAAGAACTCATATTGAACTCTGACAGATTTATGACGTACCACCCGCTGTGAACAACTGCTGACTTAGCTACAACGCCGCCCTGTTCACGATTGCTACAGCCTTCCAAGATCATATGATACCCTTACCACCCTTATACCATCATACCACCAAGTGAGATCCTTAACTTATAAACATACACGACCGTCCACGAACACTGGCTTCACACACACACATCACGATTCCTCTTTCTCTTGATATTCGTACACTACCAATTTGTATAGTTTGATTCTTTGCTTTGTCGCCTTGTTTTTTTGTTGCTTTTTTTTTTTTTTTTGTATAATACATTATTAAAAACTTTCAACCTGTGTTTGTCTTTTCCTTGCTACCATACGCTAAATATAACAGCTCTCTACGGGGGATGTTCTAAAAGCCCTTAAGACGACTCTCAATTCCTCATGGTGGACTGTAATGACTTGAGGTAGGATTTTCTGACTGCTCCATATATGTAACAGTCATAGTCAATGTTTGAGCGGATTAAGGTTAAATTTCAGCAAGGTGTGCTGGTCTGCATCCCAGTCTTTGTGGGCTATTACACGAAGGAATTTTAATATTTTGCTAGATTTCTCTTTTAAATATTGAGTGTGTGGAATTTGTACTGGTTAACGACTGTAATTTCTGATCCGTCCAGATTTAATGTAGGGTTGTTGTGCATTTTTCTTAATTAACAAAAATGTATTCAGAGTTTTTGTTTTGAACATTTTAAAGCCGTTTATCATTGCGCATTTGTTTATTTTGTTGATGGCCTGTTGCTGTTGACGTTCTTCTGTATGTATATATTTGGATGTAGAGGTGATGCAGAAGTCATCAACGACTAAATACTTATCAACTCCAGGATTCGGGCAATTGGTGATGCTATTGAATTTTATGTTGAAGAGAGTTACTAATAGTATACTCCCCTGAGGGACTCTCTCTTTTTGATTTTGGATGTTTGATAGGGTTGAACAAATACTGACTTGGAATTTCCTGTCTGAAAGAAAAGCTTTCATAAAATTTGGAAGTCTGCCTTTCAATCCCATGTTGTGTAGGTCATTCATGATACCATACTTCCAAGTAGTCTTGTATGCCTTCTCTAAGTCAAAAAATATTGCTACGAGATGTTGTTTTCGTATGATTAACCTTTTATATGGAGGTTTCTAATCTGACCACATGATCCATTGTTGATCTTCGGCTCCTTAAGTCGCATTGGAAGTTGGTAAAAAGATTATAGGATTCTATGAACCAAACTAGCCTTTTATTGACCATTCATTCCATGGTCTTATACAGGCAGCTTGTTAAAGCTCTTGGGCGATAGTTTGATGCATAAAGATTATTCTTTCCTGGTTTAGGTATTGCGATGATGGCAGCTAGTTTCCATAATTCTGAGAGTTTGCCATTTTTCCAAATGTCGTTTAATGCGTCTGTTTTGAGGCTGAGGTTTTTGGTAGAGTTTCATTTGCTATTGCAATTAATGTTTCAGTAAAATGTTTTATCAGAACTTTGCTGTTTGGATCTTGAACCAGACTTCTATTGCATAGGGGTTTAAATTCTTACTTTTCAGCCTTATTTGTTTTCTAGCAGGGAGGTCTGTTGTTGTCATGGATAGGTTGTGTGAATTTCAGTATTATGGGGAAGTGGTCAAGGGCCCTCCATGTGTAATCCATGTAGCTTGAAGGATCGGATAGAGTGATATCGATAGCTGAGTAGCAGCCGGTAGATGGATTGAGATAAGTTGGAGTTTTGTTATTTAAGATACATAGATTGTTGCTCTTGATTACCTTCTCCAGATCACTGCCCTTTTTGTTGGTTTTCAGGTACCCCCAAATAGTATCGTGACTGTTAAGGTCACCTAGTAATATGTAGGGTTTAGGAATTTGTTCTATTAGTTTATCAAGTTTTTGGTCGTTTATGGAATCATGTGGAGATATATAAATCGAGCTGATATTTACTGGTTTGTGCAGTGTAGTTTTGACAGCAATCACTTGGAGTTCACTGTCGACGTTGATTTGTTGTAGGGGTATGTCCTTCCTCAGAAGCTCTGTGTCCATCTTTGTATATGTGATTGTATAACTGAAAGTGTTTTATGTTCAACTGGTTCTTATCTTTGAGGAATGTTTCTTGAAGATATACTACTTTGGGGTTATCTATTTAGGAGTAGTAGCAGTTCTTCGTAATTAGCTCTAATGACCCTACAGTTCCATTGTAATATTTTGTTAGACATTTTTATTGTATTTAATCCGGACAGTTCCACAGAGTTATTTGGTGGTTCATTATTAGTCCTTTGTCGCGGGTTGTTTGTTGGTTTATTCTTTTGGGTTTAGTTAATTGGGGGCTGCTCTCTGTTTCTTTTCTAATATTCTGAATTTATTCATTGTTTCTGTATTTTCTGTTTCTTGGATTTTTTGTTTTCGTGTAGGTTTTTGTTTGTCTTTAAGTGTTTTTTTTGTTTTTTTTTTTTGAGAGAAGTCTGTAGAAGTGGGAGGTCGTATTGGGGATCTTTTGTCTTTTGATCTGGTTTTATTAGGAGATTTTGTTGCAGGGTGTTTTATCAGGCGTGTGGTTCGTGTTATTGCCGTTCATTATCGGTTTTCCCCAAACGGGTTTGTGTTTGGACGAATGATTCCTCTTTGTTTTCTGCAAGATCCACTGATGTAGTTGATGCATCTGCAGCTCTGGTAGTATCAAGCGAGGCTTTGATTTTATTGATGAAGCTTTAACAATCGCCCGGTTCCAAATGAATTAAGGTTTTAACAATCGTCTCATACTTGTTGTATGGAGATGTAGTATGCTGATCTGCTTGGGAATATGTCGTGGTCTTAGAGCCTACTACAAATTTACAGGCTTCATAGTAAGGAATATTATTCTGGTATCTTATACTTCCTTCTCTTGTCTCCAACTCTCACAAGATCTTGCGTAAATTAAATGATCGTTGCTTCAATTGGGACATTTATATGGGAATTGACAGCATTAATGTGGTGGTCAGGATTTTGTTGACCCCATTTCCTGCACACTTCACGCCCTCTACAATTATCCTTGTGGTGGCCATGTTTTTGGCATTTGTAACATCGCAATGGGTTGGGTATGTATTGCCCGACTCTTTCCATTGTATAGCCAACTTTTATTTTTTCGGGTATTTTGGGGGTGTTAAAATGCACTATATATGTATTCGTCTCTATTGTTTTCCCCTTTTTTTAATTGATACTTTTCACTTCAGTTACACTTTGCTTTTTTAGCTCTCTCTTTATTTCTTCAATGGTGCATATGAAGAGTTCTTTACTTCTCACAACCCCTTTATTTACGTTCAGGGATTTGTGAAGGTATGTTTTGACACTGATATTGTGAAACTTTGTCAATTTTAGTAATAAATAAATAAATAAATAAAATCAGCGTATTTCCTTTTTTCCACCTCGACAAGCAAAGTTTCAAGCAGAATTTTTGAAAGTAATAGACGTTAAGTTTGTTGATATTACTTTTTCAATTAAGATAAATTTGTAATCGGAGCGCTGTTAGATTCAATGCTTATGAATCTAGGAAAAGGTGCTTCTGTTTCATTATCTGAAGAGTCCGACTAAATTACGTTTGAATTTTTGTTTTAGAAAGAAGCCATGCCTGTTATATGTTTTTTACTGGTCCTATGCTCCTCAACCCACCACGGAGTCCAACTTGAGAAGGGAATGAACCAAGGGGGAAACCCATTCGCCTTGGCTGAGAAAGGGATACTATAGCAGTATACTCGTATTAAGAGCAAGACTTCGAGCCTCAGCCAAATTCTGGGTTTTATAACTCAATCTAACAGGGTCAAAAAGCCCTTTCCTCTTAACACAACTGACCCTCAGCCCCCGCCTTCTAGCACCTATAAGATAAAGGGTTGGGCATTGTTATGCAAGAGCAGATTGGATAATACGTTCGGGATATGTGCTAGGGGATAACGTGACAAGCCGATGGATCGACCACCCATCAGACCAAGTAAGGGCCAAAGTGGTGTGTTGTAAGACATTGACCTCTCTATCGCTGGATTATTGACTGTTCAACCTCCAGGAGTCTGTCCTAGCATTTTACGGGTCGCTACTCACAGCTAACAGGTGGCGCCTGTGGAGGGGGGGTCTTGCCCCCCTGCAAAGGTGCAGTAGGCGTGTTCTACAGCCCCAGCTGACAATACGACATGACAAATGGGAATACTCAATGGAATAAGTATGTCAATTGCCAACAGGACTATCATAAAAGTAATTAATATTTCATTCACTGTTCATTTTGTTTAGTATATACAGCTTCAGTCTCATTACTTTATGAACACACCCCAAATATATAAGAAACTGAAACTTCACAAAAACAGCAAATCATAGCAAGATTATTTTTTTAGAGCTATGCACTTGAAATGGTGTAATGGTTATCATCGTAGGAAATAGACACGCCGACACGAGTTCAAATCCTGGACGAGACTGATTGCATTTCACGTAGCACTAATACCCTTGGGAAAGGTACGAATCCAATTATTCTCCCTCCAGCTATGGGTAGACAGACTGGGTTCTTCAGCCTTGGTGAGGCAACTAGTCTAGGAGAAGGAAAACTCTGAATTCAAACCTGTAAAACTCTGCTTAAAATTGACCTTGTGTCATATCCTGCTCGAGCGGAGGGGTTGGTAAATAGGATAAAACAATTCCCATTTCATTTAGCAAGTGAATGATAATTTTGTGGGGTCTGCATTCACACTAGATGTTAGCCTTCTTATTCATCCAAATTTTTAATTTAATGGAAGTAACTATAAAATGGTAATTACAATCCTTCACTCCTTTCTAAATTGAAGCATCAATATGATCATGGACCACTTTTGTAATGCATTAGCTTCTTACTTATATAGTAGCGAGCATAAAGATAAGAACGATGTTAAGAAAAAGTTAAAATGTGAAATAACTTAGCTTTAAAATCTTCATAGAACATTTTATCAAGGAAAAATTAGGATATAAAAGGTAAATTATATAATTCCAAAATATAAAGCTCAATAAACAAATGAAAATAGCGTTCATAATTCATTAGTCTTTGATGTGTAGATCTTTACTTTCAATAACAGCTTGACATCTTTTACTGGACAAGCGAATTAATGTCTTGCATTCATCAACGGATATTTTCTCCCATTCTCCTTTCAAATTAGTCCATAGTTCTTCGACGTTTCTTGGATTCTTTTCCTTAGCTCTTTCATTTAGTAACTTCCAAATATTCTCAATAGGATTCATGTTTGGGCTTTGAGCAGGTCACTCCATAACACTAACATCCTCCTCAGAAAGAAATGTGTTAACAGACTTCGCCGTGTGACACAGAGCGTTATCTTGCGTAAATAAAGCTGGTTGATTAATTGCAGTTCTCAAATTAGGTACAACATGTTTCTTTAATAACTCTTTGTATACAGTCGCGTTAATTTTACCGTATCGTCCTCCAAATTTAATGCTGCTTTTAGTGCACTGAAGTGAATATCGTCCCTGAGGACTGCGTCAAATGAACCTTCTCCCGTCACAACTGAACAGGTTAAACTTTGACTCATTGTTGAAATGAATACAATCTCACTGTTCTTCAGTCCATATGACGTGTTCCCTGGCAAATTTTAATTGGCTCATTTTATTCTTTTTAGAAATGTAAGGCTTCGTAGAAGCTACTCGACTTTACAAATTTATTTCATTAAGTCTTCGGGAAATAGTGTGTCTTGCTGTTTTAATGCCAAGGTTAGCATTAGCTCTTTTAGAGAAAGCGGTTGCTGTCGCAAATTGATCCTTTTTTGATTCATTATCAATATTTCTGTGTTCCCTTGCAGCAGTTTCCCTCGGCCTGCCAGGTGGTTTCTTGGTTTCACATGACCCAATTTTCCCAAATTTTCTTAAAATACTAGGAATAACACTTTTAGATTTACCCACAGTCTTTGAAATATCCCCAATCGTGAGTTTATCTTCATTATGTAACTTGACTATCAGTTTTCAAAGTTCCAATGATCTCACAGATTTTTTGCCATGTTTCCAAAGCAAGAGCCGGTGTAATTTAGTAAAATTCCCAATTTTATATTCTTATCCTAAAATTTTTTTAATAATACAAAATAATCATTAAATTTTACAGATTTATTTAATCGTTCTATAATGTTTTTGATCATCTATTTTTTCGAATTTTATATAATCATTCTTATAACTTTATCAAAATAAGTTTATAGAGCTTTATATTTTGGAATTTGCCTTTATATCCTTATTTTTCCTTGATAAAATGTTCAATGAAACTTTAAAATAAAAAGTTATTTCACATTTAGACTTTTTCTTAACATAGTTCTGAACTTTATGCTCACTACTGTATATTGTTAGCAGTTCTTACCCATATTACATGAAGTTTATAAGTCATTATTAACAATAAGAAACAAAGTCAATTTTATTAAAGTTTGAAATAATCATTTATATTTAAAGTATTTTTTATAGTTTATTTACAATAGGTTACTGACTTGTTTAAACTGCATGCATGAAAGATAGCTTAAGCTTTTAATGGAGATCTTAGATACATAAATATTTTGAATAAACTTTAATCATATTATTTTTCAGATTTACAATTGACCTACATTTTTTTTTAATTGGGATTCTAAGCTTTTTTTTTTTACAGATGGGCCACCATTGAGGATAAATGAATAAATTTCGTCAAAGCAGTTCAATATCTGTCCAAAACAAAGAGAAATTTGAAGAAGAAGAGAGGCATTAGCTTTACCAAGAATGGGTAAATGCTATGACAGATGACCTTTTTCAGTCGGTGGAGCCATAAGACATTGAGGATGAGAGATAGATCTCACCTAAAAAAAAAGTCTAAGCTGGACCAATTTGTATACTTTAAAACTGTTTCAAGCAGAACTCTAAACACTTTCTGAAAATGTGGTTGAAATCAGGTTTAAAAACAAAAAAAATAGACAAGACTTACCTGCACAGATGAACAAACAGACACTTTGAAAAATATAAGATAACAAAACTTTGGAATCACTGGTTTATGAAAATGGAACTTTGTAGGAAGTTTTGTTCTTGAATAAATAAAATAAAAATTTAAACTGAAACCAGTTTAACTTTAAACTTTTCCAACACAGAACTAATGAACTCATTTTGAAAGCAAAATAAAGTTTTCAGAATAATTTTTTAAAATGATGCTGAATTCCTATAAAAAAATAAAAAAAACAAACCCTGAAATATTAAGAACAATGCTTCATATTTTACTCCAACTTAAGATCAAGTCATGTTTAACCTTTTCTGTGTGATACCCTGTCGGTAGGTCTTAGAATATGCAGACTGTATCCCTCTCGCAGAGGAATAAGATTCCTTCCACCCCGCCAAAAATGGTGGTGTCCTGGGTATAACCCAAAACTGTATCTGATGGTGAGGATCCATTTCTGGAGAGTGTGGAGTATCTCTTCATTGTCATTACTCCCAGGTCCACTCTGCCCCAGAGTTGTAGTACCTACTAGGGTCCCATCTAGGGATCAAATATATATGTTAGGGTCCCTTTTAGAGGTCAAATTGATCTGTTTAAAAATTATTCATATTCACTAGGACTATGTACAAAAGGAAAAAAAATTCAGAAACAAGTTCACAAAAAAATGTCAAGTTGAATACACATTGAACATGGTTCCCAATCCTTTCAGAATAAAATAGCCCTGGACACATTGACATGCCATTAAAATCAATCGGTCACATACCTTACTGCATAGAAACAAAGTATACTCCGTCCCATGTATAGGCACTTGAGACATGGGAAGCAAGTTAACTTTTGATAATGGAATTTCTGGAATCCTCATTTTATATGACATAATTCACACATTTCATTTTGACTAGCAAAAGTAAAAGGAGGTTGCAAGAATTGATTTGCATCTGATTAGTATGCGACATCACCAACTAGTGGGACATATTTCTAAATTTAAAATGAAAATTTAATTTTAACAAACAAACAAGATGGCAGAAGGTAAAATTCTTTCAATTTTGTACTTTGGTAATTCTGATTCTGAGAGCAAATTTGAAGGGAAGAAAACTGGATGAGGTCGAGTTTAGTGACTATTTGTCTAATAACAGAAAAACGTTTGATTGTATGTAAACCAAATCTGAATACAAAAAAATAGTTAATATGAATTAAAAACCAAAAAAATGTTTTAGTAATTATTTGTATATATAATGTGGGGTTGTCAATTTCAGCCAGTTTTAACTAATTAATTTCTCTTAAGCATGAATTTAGTCAGCATAGTGAAGGTTAAAACACTGCGTTCTACTAGATTACCAAAGTTTCCCAGTGATGATGGGCAACTTCTTAGGGAGCTGTAAAAGCAAACTGAGGTTTGTGTGTCCGACAAAGTTTATTAAATTCTCAAGCAAGCAACTTGTGTGGGACAATGGTTCACAAGCCATGATTAGTGAGTTCAATTCTCACTAAGTGCTCAAAACTTTTTGCTAAAAATCTTTATAACAAAAACAGAAATCTATCTTTGCAGATTGGGCTATCTACAACAACTGTTTTCAAGGTTCCAAGAAGGCAAAATAGTTTAAATACAAGTTATCAAAAAAGACAACTGCAGTCTTTATGAAACAAGTTGTTTATGAAACTTTCACATCAAGGGTGGCATATATAGTGACATGCTCCATATTTGGCATAATGGTTAGTGAGTTAGACTAGAAGACCATAACTACCAAGTTTGATTCTCACTAATTGCCCTGCCCTGTCAGTTGGGGCTTAGAATACACTGCACTGGGGAAAGAACCTCTCCCCCAAAAAGGTAACATTAAACTGGATCTGGTGGTGAGGCTCCAGTGCTAGAGATCTGGGAAGTGTGAAGTACCTCTTCATTGACATTACTCCTGCGATCACTCAAGCCCCAAGGGGTAGTATCTGTTAGGATCCTATCGATGGATCAAATAAATCTCTTAGTAAGTTTTTTGTATTAGATAGGAATGTAATATCACATGACCATGTGCAAAACAACTTTAACCACACAAAAAATATAAATGTACTATGTATACAATTCCATAACATTTAGGCATAAAATAACCCTAGACAGGTTGACTGGCCTCGAGCCAAACTTATCTAAGTTTAGTAGATGACAACTACACCTTGTCTCAAGTTATTTAGCAAATAAACTTCAATAATTCATATTTGATTTGAAAATGTCAAATTTTAAACAATTTAGATGTCAAAATAAAGCCTAAGTTAAAATTTTAGATAGTATCAATTTTTTTTTTTTTAAATATCAGATGTATTTAATATTTTATAAGTTTAGATAGATGAGAAGGTGAAAGCCTGGGGAGATGGCCCCCTGAGGCCAAGAAGTGATCACCTTAGCAAATGAGCAAGACCAGACATATGAAACCACACAAGCCTGTCCGTGTACCACCAATACGGCCAACAAGGGTGTGGCCTATGCACAAGGCTTCTCTCATTATTTTACGAAGGGTGGAATTGGACAAGTTTAAATCTGACTAATATTGGTCCAGAACTTTTTCAGTTATTGAGGTTTATTTGATTTACATAAAACATCAGACAGAATATTGAAAAGTAAAATTGCCGAGAAATTTACTCCAAAAATCAATTCTTTGACAGAATTGGAGATCTTGTTAATCTATTAAACTTTGTAATTTTCATTTGTTTTATATAAATATCCAAACTTGTTCACATTGTGGCTGACATACGAGACGGCGACACTGTCGCGAGTTCAAACTCCATTCACACTATTATATTCACTTTCAGTCTAATATTTTCGAGAAGGCATGAACCCATTCTCTCCCTATAGTACCACAAATATTCTGTTACAAGGATGGCTCTGTCATTTAATAACCTGCAAAGGTTGATACAATATTAAACTAAACCAAACCTGAACTTACCAAAATGCCTCAGTCCTCAAATCGTGATGTATTTTAGCAGAACATTGTTAATAACTCTTCTGCAGGGCTTAGAATCCACCAACTGCTTTGCCTACAGCGGAGCAAAATACCCTCTTTCCAAAATTACATCTGGTGGTGAGTTTCCAGTGTTGAAGCTTTGTGGAATTACCATTTTGTTACTGTTACTTCTTGGTTCATGCAGACTCAGTGTGGGAGTATTTGTTTGGGTCCCATCTATGAGTTGAACAGATCTATTTAAAAATCGTTAGTATTAACATTAAGAACAGAGTAAATCAGTAACCCAAACTGACAGTGTCTGCAGCAGAACATAACATAGAGATCATACGTATACAAGAACACAGATATTACCATAGTGAATAAGAAATAAAGTATCATGATTCTGGTAAAGGATGGACATTTGGAAAAACTCCATCAATGCAGTTATAGGAGGTATAGGAATGCTTCTCATGCCTTAAAATCATTAAATAACGTCAACAAAATCCAACTGAGAATAATGTGTGCTTTGTTTAATGGTAACCCCTGCATAACAATTGTCTACGGCTACAATCCAACCAATCATCATCTTCTACAACCAGTTATCTTCCTTTGAAACATTCCTAAACATCTTTTTTATCAGTGGAGACATGAATGCTAAAATAGGCAAAGACGAAAATAACAAATTCTGTTTACACAACTAGCCAAACAGAAATAGGGAATATCTAGTAGATTTTTCATTTGAGAGCAAATTAGCACACCTAAATACTAAATTCTAAAACAGGGAGGAAAAACTATACATGTATACCTACCCAAATAACTGTAATAATAAACTGTGAGGCATACTCCTGTTTTGAAGGAGTATCTTCTGATCACAGAATCGTCACAGCAAAAATACATCCGAGTCTACACAAAAATCAGAAACAATAAAAATCATGTTATCACTGGTCCTCACTTACCAATAAAGATATTAATAATAAATATACAGTGACTATGAGAATAAAATTGATACTCTCCAGGAGATATCTGGAACACATACTCCGAATGACGAATATGAAAACTTCATCACAGTCCACATGGAAACAGCAGTAGAGTGCATAGCAACCAAACCAAGAGCCAAATGTAGAGTTCCATAGGAGGCAATGATTAGAAAAAAAATAACATGAAAATAGCATCCTTACGTAATAAAAGAAACCCCAAAATGTCAATGTGCAAAGACTCAAGAAAACCCAGTGAAAACAAACAAAAATATACCAAAACGAAACAAGAATGCATTCAAGGACAAATCAATAATATAAGAAACTCGGTAGATGATAGACAATCATGAATAGCATGGCAGACAATAAATTAAGTGTACAAAAGGAAAAGCACCTTGACAGCAAAACTAAAAGCCACCAACCAAGAACAAATACAGAAGTGGAAAGGACATTTCAAGAATCTGCTTAGAAACCCCCTTATAATCACTGATAAACCTATCACAAAAATTATCAATTGCCAACTAGACATTGAACTAGGACAGTTTACAAAGGAAGAACTTAATGTAGTACTGAGAAAAATTATGTACAGAAAAGCCGCCAGCTTTGACAAAAGACTCTCAGAAATATGGATGACAAAGAAATTTGATGACTGACTTCTTTAATTTTGCAACGCAGAATATCAACAGAGTACAATAGAGAGATGAACAAAAGGTTGCATCCTCTCCTTCCCTCAGAAAGATGACCTCGAAACCAACCACAACTACAGAGGCATAACTCTTACTTCTATAGCTGCTAAGGTTTATGATACTCTGCTTCTCAATCATATCGAGCCAGAAATTGAGAAAATTCATAGGAAAAATCATAATGGTTTTCAGAGAAATCAATCCACAACATTACAGATTCTGACAGTCAAATAATCAAAGGAGTATGTGCAAAAAATCTTGAGGCAATACTATTATTTGTAGATTTCTCAAAGGCATTTAGTATCATAAACAGAGGAAAGATGGAACAAATACTACTGGCATAGTACTAATACTTTTGGCCTTGGCTCAAATCTATGTTTGGGTACCTCAAAGGGCGGGGAAGTGGTTAGCAATAAGTTTGGTTTTTCACTGGGTATCTCACACTAAAGAGTTTGAACTGACTTCCTACAACGTCACAGTCCAGGATGTTAGCTACTACGCCACAGGGATTACCCCTTACTTATATAACATATCAAATTTGGGAGTTGAGATAAACTCATTGCAATTGTTAGCACTGATCTTTTTGCATCTGGAACCTGATGGCTGAGCAGTTCATGACCCAGCAAATGAAGACTTCATTTGCTGGGTCACCTAAGCCCTTACTGGGTTGATGGGCAGTCAGAAAAGCCCGATCCAATTAATCGGTTGGTCATGTCAAACCCAAGTGCCTATAGGATTGTTTCGACTGTATTTTTCTAATGGCTCTTGCAGCAAACAAGTACCCAACTCTATTTTATCTTAAAAGGTGCTAGAAAGCAGTGGCTGAAGGTCAATTGCACTGAGATAGCAATACATAAAACCACTTTACAGTGTGAAAATAAGGAATTAATAATAGAATTATTATTGATAGATAGCAATACTTGAAACCCCTTATAGGCAAACAAATGAGCTGTGGCTCATGTTAACTATAAACTATTCACTAATAAATTAAATATATAAACAGGACTTGGTATTAAATAACCCACAAGGGTTGAGATGCTATAAAACACAGCCAAACCAAACTTTTGTGCCCTGGATAATGAAATTTAGAAATTAACCAATATTCTATGTAAAAACAGGTAAATTTGCACATTTTCATGTATAAAAAGTCTGAACAAAACAACAAAAATTTAAGTGTATTTATACTAAAGCTATTTAAAAAAAAAAAATGAACGAAATGTTTTTTTCTTTTTTTTACAGATTTGCAATGAATACAAATCATTTTCACCAATCAATGCCCAAATACAGTTTGCCATTTTGTAAATTCCATTACCAAGGTTCAAAAAACAAAGTTTGAAGGAAAAAAGATCTCTTCTATTCCCTTTAGATATAAATGATAAGAAAATAACATTTTTTTCCCAAAGGAAAAGAATAAATAAAAATGTTATATTATCATTTGTGAAAATTTACTGTTTCAAGTGACAAGTCTTAATAAAACAAATTTACTTTCAAACAGTTCTTGTACCTCATTTTTAGCTTAAGGGGAGATAACTTTCCATTTAATATTCCTCCATAATATGTACATACTTGACACTAAAAACTGGAAGTACATCTGTCTAAATTGTTTTGATATTGTTTCCCATCATCAGAACATCTGTTTAACCCCTTACCTAATGGATGCATCAAATACATCTTGACAACCATGATTGCAGGCTGAAAAACAGACACTGCATCTTTTTGATGCCAGAACATTAGAGACAAGATAATATTTACGGACCCTTCACATGGCCGAGCAAAGAAAGGGCAGGGTTAAACCTACATACACCAGCTCTGTGAGGATATGGAGCGTAGCCCTGAGGACCTGCCAGAAGCCATGAACGATAGGGAGAGGGTCAAGGATGTCCATGCTGATGGCACGACAGGATGATGATGATACAGAAGACATCTTTTCCGCTAATGAATGAAAGTGATTGATTTAATTTGGTTTATTTAATGGCAGATCAACCCTTTGTTGGTAACTTAATACCAAAATTTGATTTATTTCAAAATGCTTGGTTAGATTATAATCATAACTATTTTAAGTGTTACATTGTATTTTTCATTAATTGCATGATCTCAAGTATTCCTATCCAAAACTAATCATTTATATACAATTATATGGTTTCTAGAAACTATTTCTGCTTAATAATAATCATTGTATTTCTGCAGTTAGATGCTTTCAAGTAACTAGTAATCCTTAAAAAAAAATAAATAAATAAAAAAGTAAAAAATAAATTCAAGTAACTATTCTTAATACAAACAATATGCTGTTAGATGGTTTCAAGTATTTTTACCTAACACTAAAAATTTTGAAACAGATCCATTTGACCTCTAGATGAAATCCTAAAAGGTCCAAGAGAACCTGAGAGTAATGGATGGATGACTCTACACACTCCAGAAATAAAGCCTCAGCAATGAGTGCAGTTTAATGTCATATCCAGGACCCAAAATGCCAGGAAAGCAGAAGAGTAGGGAGGCACAGGAATACCGAGATAGAAATGCAGCCACTCAAGGAGGATTCTGGAGAGACTGTCAAGTAAGTTATCAGAACATCATTGAAAGCCTATACTTAACATGGAGGCAGCAACGGTTTAAATCTAAGAGAGTCAGTGTTATTTAAGGCAAGTGATACTCGTAGAATAAATAGGACTTTAATAGCTAGTACTATTACTAGCAGTACTTACCTATATTAC
This sequence comes from Sepioteuthis lessoniana, assembly GCA_963585895.1. Lineage (NCBI taxonomy): Eukaryota > Metazoa > Mollusca > Cephalopoda > Myopsida > Loliginidae > Sepioteuthis > Sepioteuthis lessoniana. The sequence continues at coordinate 96,794,172 of OY757923.1, read as the reverse complement.
AAAATAAAACTCATTAGAATTGCATCACAGAATAAGCAGCCATTTATGTGAACCTGTACAGAATAAACCTCCAAGGAAATGCACATATAATACCCAAGTTGTAAGATGGTCATGATTGAAAAATAAAAGACAGTAGGTTTGTTTTTTTTAAAGCTTAGGATAATTATTCAAATTTAAACAATTCTTTGAATTTATCTTTATAGCTAATTTACTATGGGTTACTGCTTTGAATACACAAAACATAGCATACAAAAGACTTTGGGTTCATTCAGAGATAACTTCTTCAAAAACCCCTACAAAGAAAATAAATGAAAATTTGGATTTCTTAGCCTTTTTTTTTTTTTAAGACTATGTAACTTGAGAAAAAAAAAAATCAATTTAACAGTTTCCTATCTGGCTATAACAGAAAGGATCAAAGTGGATAAGTCCGGAGAGATGCTAAACAGCCTTTTTACAGTGAGTAGGACACAAAAACAGATCCAACATAAAAACCAATCTTTTTTTGAAGAGTTTAAAACCTTTTCAGGCACGATTAACAATTTTTAAAAAGGTTGACTGAAACAAAAATGGAAGGGAAGGAAATATTTGGGGAATTATGTTTATCATAATGATCTAATTTTTGTATATATGTTAACATAAGATAGCAAATTGTGCTAAGATTTTTCTTAGTGCAACAGTGTGAAAATGCTCGTGGAGAATAAAGCAATTTCTTGTCCAGTTTATCCACAGGTTAGCATTTATGCTTACTGTAAGAGTTCGCATGTTTGACCAAGGGAGGTAAATCAGGGGGAGATTTTTTAAATTTATTTCAGCAGCTATGTATTCTCAGATAGTAAGATGAAAAAGATATTTAAGTCTTAAGAGCTTACAACCTAATTGTTTAATGACTTGAAGGTAATCATATGCTGATTAATGTAATTAAAATCTAAAAATAATTGATAGATAAATAAAGATTACTAATTATGTGATAAAATGATACATTATTTTTAATAGACTCATTGTGTTTTTACATCATGGCTTTTTTTTTTTAAACTAAAATGAAAAGACGAAATGTCTAATTACAAAATATTTTTGGTTTGGTTTGGTGGTATATCAACCATTTTTGGTCATTTAATGCCAAATACTGCTATATATATATATATATATATATATATAGATAGATAGATAGATAGATAGATAGATAGATATATATATAAAATTTGTAAACACAATTTGAAGATTCACACAGTTAAATGATCAAACAATTCTATTTTTAACAATTCAATTTAGCCTAAGTCAATAAATCTAAATGATTCCAAGTAGTTCTGCATCACTAACATTTCAATTAAACATCAGTCATTTGTTTACACACTATTAAATGATCAAACAGTTCTATCTGACCCAAAGATAGGACCCTATCAGGTGCTACCACTCCAAGCCAGAGTGGACCTGGGAGCAATGGCAACAAAGGGGTACTCTGCATTCCCCAAAGCTCCAGCACTACTGGTGCTTTGCCCCCTCTGCAATCAATACATTCTGTTTCCTTTAAGACTTTTATACACTTCAATTAAATATCAAAAATTTTCAGTATATATATATATATATATATATATAAAAAACCCAAGTTCAGCAAAAGAGCACATAAAATTTGTAGAAGAGCCTTTTAAAGGAATTACCTAAACTTACAGAATAAGGTCAATCTATAACTGGCAGTGTATTTTCATTAAAACTGAACATAATATTTTTTTTTATCTATCCAAATTCTTAAATGGAGATTAATGATGAAATGCTTTTTAGAATTCTTTGCTCCTTTCTAATTAGAAGCACCAATATCATCATGGACTGTTACAACAGGAATCCAACAGGTTGACTACTGTAAGAGTCATATTTAATTTTTTTTAAAACTCCAATTGGGATAGAGGATTAGGAAAACTAATGATTTTATGACTGTTTTATATATAACACACATAAGTGTTTGGGGAAATAAACTATTTTAGTTGAACTACCAACCAATTAACACCTTAAAATGCATTCTGCAAAAAGCTATAGAGTTTGGTAATAAATAATACTTAATAATATCTAGTTTATATACTGTTTCACAAGAAATAATGTAATTCTGGTTGCTTTGGAAGAAAATTAACATTTATGTAGAAAATATTGTTAGGGTGTTTTTATCTATGGCAAATACGATTTTTACGAAAGTTTAGCACAAGGGAACTTATTTATAGGAAATACTGTATATCTACTGAAATTTGTTCACATCAAAAACACGAAAGGAAGAGTCTCAGAGAAAGAAAAAAAATATTTACCTTTGACCACTTGAGTTTATAGACTTAAATGCAGGTACTAATTTGCACAAAAAGCAACATTACATTTCAAGAAGTTTGAAAGACTTGGCCATTTATAATAAAAAACTAAATAAAATTAAAATTTTTTTTTAAATATATATATATATATATATATATATATAATTCTGGAATATCTATTATACAAACACAGTCAGAAAATAAAATTGCAACAGCCCAAAAGATGCCAATTTTGATCAGGGTACACAATATGCATTCAAATCTGAAGATTATTTATTAAGCTTGGCAGAAAAGATAGAAATAAAGGGCAACTAGTAAGAATCCAATTCCTAACAATGGTCAGCTTAGCTATACTGCACACAGAACCCAGGAAGGTCTGGTTATTTACTCCCCAAGGAAGTACACATAGCGTAATGGTTCATGATAGGAAATTAAATTGGTGACTCAATTTCAATTCTTGGAAAAAGTTATTTGCATTAATACCCTTTAGACATGATTAAATCTGATCTCACTCCAGTTTTAGGTAAAATAGTAGGACAGACTGAATTTTTTAGTCTTGGTTTGACAAACAATCTAGAAAGAAAACTCTGCTTAAAAATTGATCTTGTATTGCATCCTGCCTGTGGCAGAGGAGTTGGGTCAATACATATCATGCCTCCCCACTGTAAGCAACATTCACCATGAGCTTAAAAAAAAAAAACAAAAACAAAACAACACAACCTTTGTTTCTCTTGTAAGGGTACCTAAAAGCAAAGATAGCCCAGCTAAAGTAATGTCGATAAATCCTTTTATTTTCAAACCTGTGAATGTATTGATTTGTAAGTGTTCATATACTGTAATCCAGTTGTTACCTGTATGTAAATTGAAACATTCAAGGTGTTGCAATTTTACTTCTTAACCATAGGATATGAGAGAGAGAGAGAGAGAGAGAGAGAGAAAATGATAAACAATCTTTATATGAGAATTACTTTTGAGAAAAATTAAAGAAAGCAGGAGTGATTGTGACACATAAACTACATATATACAAAGTTTGCACAAAGGACAAAATGCAGTTAGAGAGAGAATTCAAGGACAAATGTTTAGTATTTATTTATTATTTATTTATTTATGTAGATATATAGTCACATTTTTTTTTGTTCTCAAAAGAGAATAGTCACAAAATAAGTTTTGTCTTTTTTTTTCTTTTTAGTTTAACATTTGTGTTACATGAAACATCACATTTGTTTTTTGCTTTTTTTGTGGGTTATTTTTTGTATTTGTGTGAAGTTATGGAGGGGTATAAAGGAGTGGGAGAGAGATTTGAGAGAGAGAGAGAGAGAGAGAGAGAGAGAGAGTACCATGAGCAAAGCTTGAGTGTTGTAACCCAATGTAGTCTGTGGTGTAAATGAGCAGACAGGCAACAACACAAAACATTGGTAATGGGTGGGGAGATAGAGGAATTGGGGAAGGGGTAAGGTCAGACCTGCAGGGGCCAGTGCCACATTGGTTGATGTAGTGCAGCTTCCATTACAAGATGGTACTGACAGCAGACACATGCAAACTTGTTCAATTTCATTTTTCCAATGCATTTAAAGAACAGAGGGGCAGAAGGTTTGTTTTCGGTTTTGTTTTTTTTTAACCCCCTTTTCAAAAACGGTTTTGTTTTTCCCTTTTCAATGTGCCAGCCATAAGTGGATTCTGTGAGAAAGAGACACACAGAGCAAGAGAGGAGAAATTATATATATATATATATATATATATATATGACACACACACACACACACACACACACACACACCTCTTTCTCACAGCTAGGCTGAGCAGGAACAGTAAGGGAAGAAAAGGGGATTGAAAAGAGGGGTGTAAATAAATAAGGAGGGGGGGGAAGCAAAGAATTCAACTTTTTACTTTGTTTTTAGTAAAACAAATAAAAATGGAGTTTTCATAAAGGCTTAAATACTACACTGAATCATTCCATACCAAACAGAAAAATTGTGAGAGGAAGGGTGGCAGACAGTGAAAATCTGGATGAGCAGAGACAAGAACAAGTATAAAAAAATACACCAGAGAAGATGGAAGTAGAAAAGAAAAAAAATCACATGGAAGAATTGTACAGATTGAGCCATTTCTACTAATCACAAACAACCTGTGTGACTGAGCTAAACTGACTTAAATTATATTAAAAAAAAAGTTTCCTTTTGGATATTACAATATTATTATAGGGTTTTTACAAATTATAAGAGTTGTAATTTTTTTCCTTATATCATATCATTAAAAAAAAAAAAAAAAAAAAAAATTAAAAAAAATATCCTCACAAATATATATTTACCCCACCCCAAACATATTTCACTTATGACTGAAAGTTTAGGGTGAAAGTCAGTAATTTAAAACAAACCTAAACATTGAATAAATAAAAATAAAGAGATTTTGAAAAGAAAATGAATAAAAAGAAATTTATTAAAGAGAGAAAAAATTATATAAATAAAATCCCTATCACTCAGCACAACTACTAAAATCCCTGATTTTGTGCTGAAATGCAGGACCACATCTTTTTGTTCAAATTCTTTTTCTCTTCTATATTATTTACAAATACACACACACAAACAAAAATTGCAACACTAAAGAATGATACCAAGTTTGACCTGGATACACTATATGCATGCTAAGAGATGATAGATATTCTGATAAAATTTTAAAAATCTTTACCCATCTTCTGATATAACAATATTCATGTATATAATAATACAGGCCTGTGTTAACCTCCCCCGCTCAAGGGAGGATATACAATGTATTGAAGAGGTTTGTATACTGTTGATACACCCTTTATTTTAGAACCTGTGCACACATACTGTTTTACATGCATAATTAATGCAATCCAGCTAGATTACCTGGACATTTTATCGGAAGTAAATTGAAACCCATTCGAAGTGTTACAGTTTTGTTTTTTGCCTCGTAAGTATGTGCATGTGATGTAATGTTTTAACTTATGTAATAAACTGCAACTCTGAATACATTCATTTACTATGGAAAAGACAGAAAGAAGGACTTATGAAAATTATTTCAAGTTTACTGCCAGAAAACAAGCCATTTTAAATGCTTGGAAGATGTTTCCGTATCTAATTGTAGGAAGCTATTATTAGATTTCAGTTAACAGTACTTGTAGCACAGATTCAAGAGTGCAATAAGGTCACCTGAAGCATTTTTTTTTTTCAAACTTTATTTTTCTAGTACAAGTATCATTGGAGAACTAGAAAAGTTTTGGTAAATGGACCAAAATTTTGTTTTCCAGTCATAGTGATATCTGCAATAGAAAAACAAGGTCTTTAAGGGAAAAAAAACATCTTCAAATTACCCTTACTGTGCTTTTAATCTGAACTATAGATGGAATTGTCACTGTTTAAGACTGTTTCTTTTTAGATGAAGATATAAAGATACCAATTGTCCCTTGCCATAAAGTGACCAGTTTCTCTCTTGATTAGTGTAGTCTAGACTAAAGCCCATATTTAGAGCCCCAAATTCAATTTGTTTTATTGGAAAAAAAAAAAAGAGAAAGAAAGAAAATAATTAGCATCAGAGAAAATAGTTTCCTATTTAAAAAGAAAATTTTCTGAATAATTTTCAGTATTATTGCGATGGTCTAACTTGTATAGCAATTTGGGTAAAACCCCAAAATTGCTACATTTGTTCTTGTTAGTACAAAACTATCAGGAAGAATTTCTTAACAATAAACTCAAAGCTTAAAACAGTAGAGATATACTTAAGTATTCTATTTTCTTTTAATGTAAAATAAGTAAAATTAAAATATGAATATAAAAAAAACAAAACAAAAAACAAACATGACTCTAATTTTGGCTTGATTTTTCTTAATGATTAAATATACTGAAATTATCTCTTAAGTAATTTTTAATAATAAAATCTAAAAAGGCTTGTTAAAAAATTGCAAGAGGAGAAATGAGAATAATGGGCAAAGGATAACTCCCAAACCTAAGGAGGATCCTAACATTATTTAAACTGCTCATCACCCAAACATTTGTATACGCTACTACTGCAGTGTGGACAGTCAAATTGTGAAATCCACCCAAAACGACATACCATCAACCATAACGGGAATTTTTCTCTCATATATATATATATATATATATATATATATGTTTGTTCCCCCCCCCATATATTTAGAGATACATATATATATTATTGAAACACAAATGAGAATGTTTCATATTTTTGACATTGTTCAATTTTTTTTCTTTCTTTGAGTGAGATGCGGTATTAACTTAAAACATTTCTTTGGTGATTTTTAAAATCTTATCTTAAAATTTTCTGGTGGATATATATATATATATTTTTTTTTTTAAATTTTGTGATAATTTTTTTCAATTTTTTTTTTTTTTAAGCATTTTTTTTTATATTTTTTAATGTTTTCAGAAATAAGTACTAAAGTCTTTAAGGATGTATTAAAAAAATTTAAAAAATTAAAAGAATTTCTCTTTTAAATTCATTGCAAAAGACATCTTGAAATAATTAGTCAGATGTCTCCATGGTCCTTGTTTATTTTTTTATTATCATTTATTCTTATCATCATCATCATATATATATATATATATATATATATATATATATATATATATATATATATATAAATTGAGATGTATGAAAGAAAAAAATTATCAAGTCCCTGTTCTGGTCACACACATTTTATAAAGAGGAGAAGAATAAGAAAAGAGATGGAAGATGGCAGGCAGGAAAGAAAGGAAGGAAGAAGCTTAAAAAACAAAAATAGAAACCAAAGAATGAAGTTGCAGAATAAAGGGATCGCAAAAGAGAAGGGCTAAATTTTTTTTTTCTTTTTTTAATTGATTTACCACAATAACTTTCTATGACAAAAAAAATTTTTTTTAATTTTTGAATAAGAAGTGTGGGAGAAAAGTTTAAGGGGGGGAAAAAAAAAAAAAATTTTTTTTTAAAAAACAATTTACTACTAGATAAAAAAGAAAAAAAGTTCAAAGAATAATTAAATGGCAGGGAAAGAATTGAAAGAAAACTCCAATCAAGATTGTTTGGCACCATGTGACTTAAAATGCTCATCCAAAGCAGCAGGATCTGCATACATGGTGCCACAGCATTCATATTTGACAGCTTTGACAGGGTGATGTGTCTTGAGGTGTTTGTTGAGATTACTGCTACTAGTAAAAGTCTTGAAACAATAGTCACATTTGTGTGGTTTCTCTCCTGTGTGAATTCTGCGGTGCATTTTAACACTGTAGTTGCATGTGAAGATCTTGTCGCACAGGTCACAAGGGAAGGCTCGTTCACGAGTGTGCAACCGCATGTGTCGCGTGCGGTTGTATGGATTGGTGAAAGTCTTTTCACAGTGGGAGCATTTTAGGATACCTTCCCCTGTGTGTATGCGCCTATGTTTGGAGAATGCTGACTGGTCACTGAATGCCTTACCACAATACTCGCAGGTGTGTGGCTTTTCCCCAGTGTGCGTGCGCATATGACGTGCAAGGTCACATTTCTGCATGAATGCCTTGGTGCAAAGTGTACACTTGAACAGTTTCTCACCAACATGGAACAGCATGTGCTTGTCGGCATTTGCCTTGTGCGTGAAAGTCTTGTTGCAGTAATTGCATGAAAATGGCTTTTCGTCAAGATGGATGCGCAAGTGCTTTGCAAGTTGGTCAGAGCTGGCACCAAACGACTTTCCACACATTTCACACTGGTAGGGTCTCTCTCCAGAGTGCACCCTATAGTGCTTCTTAAGGTCACCCTTGCGTGTGTAATTCTTTTCACAGTACCGACACTGATAGGGCCTTTTGCCATCATGTGTGACCCGATGTGTCTCCAGTTCAGAAACTGAAGAAAACTGTTCCTGGCAATAGTCACAGCTGAAAAATGTCAGGCCACTGTGGAGTGTCAAAATGTGTTGGTTGTAGTCTGACTCAAATGTAAATGTCTTAGTGCATTTTGTACATTTGTAACATTTTCGACGTTTGTGTGCACTCAGATGAGATTGAAGGTTACTTTCATACTTAAAAGTTTTTGTGCAGATAGTACATTTAAGGATATCTGAAGCAGTGGGCGTAGCGGCTCCAGCCATACCATTTGCTCCTTCTGTAGCTGGTGAGTTACCCAGAGTTGTAACACCATTGGCCATAGCTGTTGTTGAATTGTCCACGTTGTTATTGTTTGACAATGGCGCTGAAGAACTTAAATTAGCCTCCCTGCCATCCCTTGCATTACTTCCGTTATATTCATTCTCCAGTTCGATAACAGATTCATAAAACTCCATTTCCAGATCATTCTCAGCCTGATTTGGCATTTGTTCACCATGCATTTTCTGACCACTGTTTTCAACACCTCGAATACCACTATCCGCACCAAGGCTAGGGACATTCACAACAGGTTTGTGGTTACTTCCAGTTGCATGGTGGACACCACCACCACCACCACCACCACCAGCAGCAGCAATGATACCATTCGGATTCACCACATTACTACTACCTGGCCTGTCAACCACAACCTTTGCCATACCACTAGGACAAGCCACATGTTGGCTTAGATTGACCACATTCTCAGCATTACGACCAGCTGCTCCACTAGCCATGCTAGCTTCACTCATACTGGACATGCATTCATTGTTACCCGTTTTTAAATAGCTGTCCAGGTTTTCATTGTAGCAACTTAGATTGAGCACACTGGCAAACCGGCTACTAGTGCTTGGGCCAACCATACTGCTTAGATTCATACTACCAATGCCAGAATTCAATGGGCTACTACCACTTGGATCAATAGTGCTATTACTACAACTGCTACCACCGTTGTTGTTGTCTGTTGGAATGGTAGGAACAATGTTGTTCATTTTCTTCTTTTTGCTTGCATCGTTGTTTCCTGTAATAAGGAAGTCGGATACACCCATGAACTCCTCTATATTAATGACTTTCTCTGGATACATAGCCATTTGGAAGAAGTTGTACGAGCTTTCCGAGGTGATTGGACTTGGACAAACTTTGAGGTTGTAAGTGTTGTTGCTAGTGTTTGGCTTTGTCAAGGGTCGTTCATCAGGGTGAAAGTTGTGTCCCCGGTTGGTATCAACTTCTACCTTCATGCTCTCTTCGTTATTCCCCTTCACAATTGAATTCAAACCCGTCTGCTCTGGAGGACCGAGCTTCCTCAAGTCAGAACTGCCTCCAAGAATTTCTGGAGCTCTACAGTCTTCTGGCCTATCAAGGTACCGACTACAACCTGGCCTGTCTTGTTTATCAGTAGACATTTGCCAGTTGCAAGGAATACTGATATGTTTGGCACCGATGTTCAGATTTTCTATGACTGCACTGCTTTTGCAAGAACTGGGGTTTCCCAAATCATGCAGATGTTTTGCTACAGTGTTACTGCCACCTGCACCCATCATGGGAGGCTTCATCTTCATAGGCTTATAGCAGGAGTTGCGTGATATAGGCCACTTAGAAACTTGTTCATCACAAACAGATTGGCCACCATTGTTATCTTCTATACATACCTTGTTAATAGAATCAAAACCGAAGCCTTCTATGTTCTCCACGCTGTTGGGATTTTTCAAAATTCCTATATTGACTGGATTTTCCATGATTCCTATATTAATCAAGTTATCCTCTCCTTGCGTAAGAACGCCAACATCAACAGGATTCTGGACAATTCCTACATCAATGGGCCGATTGGATAACCTCTTTTTGAATGGAATATCAGCAAGACCTTGTCTGTGACCATTATCACTATTTTCAAGTGTTCTTTTCCTATTTTCCATTGTGGCAAGATTTTCATTATTGTAATCACTATGGCAGTTTTTACTGGTCCCTGCACTGGTTGTTTGAGACTCGCACGGATCTAAGTGTAAAGATGACAAAAGAGAAGATTTTTGTTTCGGATGATCAATGCCTTCAAGCTTCTCATAAAAAGAGATATGATTTTTTGTCAGGCTGTTGTCTTTTCTATGATTGTCCTTACTGCTAGAGGCATGATGGGTAATATCTAACATGTTTTGGCTGAACCCAGGCCTCACTATGGGCCCAGAGAAGCAGTCGTACAAATAAGAGGTAGCCGGATCACGATGTAGAACAATTCCAGAAGAGCTAGAGTGAAGCGAAGATGCTGACGGTTCTGGTTTAACTGCTACAGCAAGAGGATCGCTCAGCCGTAATTGTGAAGGGAGACAACTGCTACTGCTTGCATTCCTGCCCATAGGAAGTTGTGATTTGCTGCAACTGGCTTCACTACCAACATCTTTCATCATGTCATGCTGTTTGTCCTCCTCAATGGGACGGGGATTGGCCATCATGTGTCAAGATTCCGAACACCAGCAACAAGAGGAAAAATGAAGAGGATAATTGAAAAGTTGGAGCAAAGACGATAAAAGACAAAAAAGAAATTCTACGATGACTGCCTTCGAAAAGCAACTTCCCAGTTATGGCTAACTATAGAAAAAGGCATGGGTGAATGTTTCCTTGTTTTTTTTTAGGCAGGAATGGACCAATTGCTTCTGTAGAGCCAGTGCAATAGCAATGTTAGGAAAGAACTAATGAAGCATGGATGAGGCTGTCAATCCAAAAGAGGTGCCTGAACCATTGTTCAAGAGAGAGAGAGAAAGAGAGAGAAAGAGTGTATGTGTGTATGTGTGTGAGTGTGATGGTCAACAATCCAAGTGCTGAACGTTTTGTTGGGTGAAGCTTCTCTTCAGAAAATCAGTGAAAGGAAGCATGAGGTAGGAACGAATGTCAGCACAGCAGGAATCTGAAAAAGTCAAAATGAAAAGAAGATTAAGTAAATCTTTGCACAGCTTAGGCTACTTTATACAAATATTATTAAAACAAATTTGATATTTCCTATAGAATTAGCATTCTGATACCTGAAAATTTAACTACAATGATTAAATAATGACAATAAATTACTAGAAACAAAAACAGAAAACAAATTATGAATAAATAAAATGTAATAACTGAATTTAAAAAAAAAAAAACACAATAGGTAATCTATTTGGTAGGTTTATACGTGTGATTGAGACTTGTGCAACACCAATGGCTTTCATAGCTTAGTTGACAGTACAGCTAGCTCTGCTTCAGGTCATTAAAGGAGATGCGAGTTTCTCTAAAAAGACTAAATTAATTATTCTCATTGCTTAAATTTCATTCTGATAAATAAATCATGCAATGGCAATTTTTTGCCCCAAAATTAGGTATTGTAAAATATCTTTGAGTGTATACAGTAAATGACACATGACTTATAGTGAGATATGGTTGTAATAAATTTTCTTTATGGAAAAATTTAAATCAAAACATGACAATGAACTATATATATATATATATATATATATATATATATATATATATATAAATAAAATGCACACACACTAGCCAAGCATGATTTTCTGTTTAAATTTTTTTTAGGCGTCTAGAAAATTTGGTTTTAGAAAATCATGGAAAAATAAATAAGGAAAGACAGGAATATATTCCAAAAATATTGCTGGCATATTGATGAGTAGAATTTTTGAGGCCAAATTTTCTCTAAATTTCTAGTCATCTAAACACGTACCAATACATGTATATACTTACTCCCAACACACACACACACACACAGGTTATGAATGAATAGAACAGATTAAGTCCTTTAGCCTTAGTAAAGCAAATAGTCTAAGAGAAGAAAACAGAAATAACATTCCAAGTGTTCTAATAAAACCCAAGTAAAATTATAAAGATAAAAGTCAAAATAATAAAATGTTAAAAATGTAATAATTTTAATTTTTAACTCATAAAGCTACTGCCAATTTTTTTGCAAAACCATAAAACTTAAATTTTACAAACTTCTAACGAAAAATATTGAATAACTTGAATTATCTTTTTACAAAAAAAAAAAAAAAAAAAAAAAAAAAAAAAAAAAAAAAAGAGAATGAGACAGAAAAAAAATAAAAAGATTCAAGTATCATCCTAAAATAATTCGCACACACAAAATCTACAAGCAGCTCAATTACTAAAGAGGATTAAGAACCATAAGATTATACTTACAAGAATATACAGTACAGAAATTCAAAATGATCTGCTTTAGAGATGAAAAGGGGAGGTAATTATATATAAAAAATAAATTAACTAGATAAAATATGGCTGCCGTGAAGAATAATGAGAAAGCAGTCTAGTGTTTACAGCGATTTTAATTAAAAATTTTTACCTGTTGATCAATTTTAAAAAAGGTATTTCAATCCAACAAGATCAGATCATAAAATGTTTATGATTAATTTTAACACGACATGTAATAAACTCTAAATGCATACAATTATTTTTGCAAAAACATGTTTACACCAAGGGAAACCTAAAAGATAATCAATGCAATTATTTTACCTCAATTTTTGCTCTTTAACTGACAATATTGTTTTATTAAATGGAAATAATTCTATTCTTTTCAGGATTAAATTATTGTTTTATGGCATATTAACCCTTGTAGGTTATTTAATGCCAAATCCTATATTTGTAAATCAATAATTTATAGGTAACATTTTTAAATGAACCAGAGTTCATTTGTTTACATGCAGTTAAATGGATCAAAGTATTCCTATTAAATACTAATAATTCTATTTAACATTATCCATTTGTTTGTAAACCATTAAATAGTTTCAAGCATTACTATTTAACACTAATAATTCTATTTGCACACACTTAAATCGTTCTAAGTATTGCTATATAATACTAATTCAATTTAATATCAATCATTTATTTGCACACAGTATAGTAAATGATTAAATATTTCTATTTAAACAATAAATGGGATCCTAACAGGCACTACCACTTTGGGTGAGAATGAATCTGAAGTAACAGCAATACTCCACATAGCTCATAACTCCAGACCTGGAGTCTCACCATCAGATGGTTTAATGTCATATCCCAGCAGCACACTCATTGGAAAGTCCTTATCCCTCTGCAGAGATACACTTGACATATTCTACAAACACAGCTAAACATTTTTCTTTTAATGCACTCTTATTTATATCTAATAGAAACTGCCAAAGAGGTAAATCTGACAGAACCCAAGGGTCATTTTATGATTAAATTTTTTTTACATGAACCTCTACCTAAATCAAGGCTTATCTCATGTAGTTAGTCACATACAAGTATTTAGAAATGCTCTGAGGTTAAGATATGCTAAAAGCACTGGTTCCCGTCAGATCACGCAAGTTAAGCCATAATCAACCTGTTCAGTACTTAAATGAGAGACTATATAAGAGAAGTACTATAAGTAATCTGAGGACTATGTATCAGATGGAACATACTTAATACTAAAATAAAACTCCTATGAATTACTAGATAGAATAACAAATTGGTTGTGAAAAATAATTTTGAAAGAAAAAAAAAAAAACAAAAAAAACAAAAAACGAAGGAATTTTACTTTCAAATCTTAAATCCAGCCAAAAATAAATGCCATTACAAGCATCTTATTTACAAGTTCTGTAGCAACATTTACTGTAGGTGCTCAAAGACAGGATTTAAAAAAAAAAAAAAGTATAATTTTGGAAAATTTGATTTGAAACAACGAGAAAAACTAGGAGTAACTCCCAACTTGAAAAATTCATTTAATAAATTAACGATTATAAATAGGAAGTTGATTTATACGCAAGTACATGTTGAGATCTACACTAAAACAAATAATCAACATGTAATTAATAGGATTATTCTTTTATAACAAAAAAAAATTTCATCACAAATGAATGCATTCTTATTTGAATTCCAAAAGAAACAAATTACTTATTCATTAGATCTTTAACAAATATATTGCCACATGAAAGGTTTAAATATTTTTTCATATACCCCTGGTTTTTATATCACAAAGGTAAGACCCCCCCCCCAATCCAGCTATGGACAAAATAGGTTAGATTTTGAGCCTTAGTGAGTAACCAGATTAGGAGAAGGATAATTTTTAAAAAATAGGGGCTAGAGTCCCAAAGTCATTCTTGCAATGACAATGCTAAAGCTGTATGAATCTTGTTCTTCCTTTGCAAAATATTAGTGGTGTGAAGAAGGGATACTTGCTGCATTTGTATACAGCTACCCTAAGGCATAGAGACTAAAGCTTCAAGATTGAGGGTCATCTTATTAGAATAAGTTACAAAATGAGATTTTATCCCAAGAACTGCAGATAAATGAAGCTATACTCCTGTTACAACTAATGAATACACAAAGTAAAATTTAATTTGGCATATTATTTGTTAAAACTTAAATGTAGATTGGAATAATTCATTACTATTTGATTTTATATGAAGAGTGTAGTAAAAGGATTGAAACTGAAGCTGTATTTACCAAGACAGAAATGAACAGTAAAGGAAATGTTATTTCTCTGCCATTTAACACACTTATTCCAATGAACTGGTCATTGCTTGAAGCATCTTTGAAACTCCATGATATCATAAACTGCTCCATTGTATTTTGCCTTCTGCTCAACAAATCTTGGAGATTACAACTATCAATATTAAAATCAAAATTAATTCATAAGAGTTACCAAGATAAATACTTTAAGTTAGATTCAATCTAAACATGAAAAAGATTCACACACACACACAAAGTATATAAGGAGAGTAGGAAAAAAGTGTAAGAAAGTATGAAAGCAACAATAAAACATTAAGCATAATACTTACACAAGCAAAGAGATAAATAATCCCTTTTGAATGGCATCAGAATTTCTTCTTCATGATCAAATGTCCTGCAACTGTTACGTCTGCCAAGTAAAAATAATCAAATATCATAAAGTCATTGTTTATAACAAAGATTAAAAAAAAGTTAAATTGAATTTTCAAAAATTCAAATACAAATTGCAATCTTCAACCTATTGTTTAGGTTTTATTCAAAGTGACATTTCAGTTTACTTTATAAGTTTTTTTTGTTTTTTTTAATACTTCAAGTCACCTTTAAAGAAGACAAGTTGGACATAGGTAAAAAGAATTCCAAAATGTCAATGAAAGGTAAGGATGTAAGCATAGAATATCACAAAAAGAATAACAAAGTAGAAATTCAAATTTAGAGAAGAAGACACTTATAAACCAAGACATTAAAGCTCTACAAAAATATTAAATAATTAAAGTACCATAGATTATAAGAACATGAATAATGCTTTGTTTCTTGAGACAGGGTTACTGTATATCATCGTACTGTAGACAATATCGATAGTTAAATTTTGGGAAGCAGATAGAAACTATTAAAAAAAATTATGACAATGTTTTTTTTTTTGGGGTTTTGCTTTTTTAAAATATATGTCAACTCTTGGAAATTACTTTAAATTGTGGAATATAATCTCTCCCAAATGCTGTCTGTATTCAGCTTCAGAGATTTTTTTTTTTTTTTTTTTTTTTAAATGGTAAGTAACTTTTGTGTCACCTTATAGAAGTTTCAATATTTAAAAATAAATATTTGTTGATTTAAAACTTCACTGCACAAACAATAATAGCAAGAGAGTCTATTAAGAGAAAAATAATCTAATCTTTTTAAAACCTCATTAATAACCAGACACAAGAGTATTGCTCATTATATATATATATATATATATATATATATATATATATATATATATATATATATATATATATATATATATATATATATACACACACACACACAAATTAATGAATTTGTTTCTAGACTTTATAAATTTGAAGATGAACAAGAAAATACCAATAGAAATTATAGAAGAAAATACTCATAAAAATTTTACAGTAATTAAAACACCAATCATTGCTTTTTTTCAGAAACAAATAATGAATTCAACAGTATTTATCAAAGTGTAGTTAGGAAAGAGTACTAACGTCTTTATATTTTGTTTGTCTCATTGGTCTTGAAGAACATTTGTATAATCATGTATATTGACAAAGAATTTTTAAAAAGTGAGAAATGTCCATACAGAATTATAACTAAATATTCAGATATTTAATTCTTTTATAATCATTATATAATTATCAATGCTAAGAGTAAAAATTTGAGAAGCAAATTTTTTTTTAGTTATAATTGCTATATACATGCTGCAAGCAAAAAAACAAAATAGCTGTGGCATTAAGAAAACCTTTCCCAAATTAGAAATAATTTTACAAATACTATTTAAAACAAATTATTTTCTTTAAAGGTTCTACAACCAAGAGAGAAAAATCTTATTAATCTTTGCTTCCAATCTTATTATTTTTGATATTATATTATAAAACAGAATTGTTTGGATTAATTATGTAAATCAGTAAATAACTGATTTACATAATTAATCCACAGCTCAAATATTACAGTAAATAACTGATCTAGTTCAAAGGAAATGAGTTGGTCAAGGCCAGTTTGTGTAGCAGCAGTAGCAGCATTAATATTTCAAATAATAAAACCATTTTTTAAGATTAAAAAAAAA
The DNA here is from genome assembly GCA_963585895.1 of Sepioteuthis lessoniana. Classification (NCBI taxonomy): domain Eukaryota; kingdom Metazoa; phylum Mollusca; class Cephalopoda; order Myopsida; family Loliginidae; genus Sepioteuthis; species Sepioteuthis lessoniana. Next base: position 96,777,520 of record OY757923.1, on the reverse strand, counting down.
AAAAAAAAAAAAAAAGAAAAAAAAAGAAAAAAGAAAGAAAAAAAAAAGGCATAATAAATCAGTGTCGAAATTTTTCAAAACTGACCAAAGAACATGCGAAAGTCATAAATTAAATGTTTTTCTTTATGATGATATATTAATGTATAAAGGTTAAGGTGAATTGATATAAAATAAATGAATAAATAACTTTCTAAATAAAACTTTAATTGAATACCAAAAGATATTTTAGTTAACTGTAATCTCGAATTTTTACCTAATACTTCCCAGAATTATTTGAGGAAAAAATTTGACTTTTCTTTAATAATCAACATTTTCGTAGTCTGTAGTCAAGAGTGACCTAAAAGCTCCCTTTTCCAATGGCTACAACACTGAGGTGTAGGGGAGGGCACTACTTCTTTTCCTGGATTGCTCCACTTTACCCTTGATACATACCTTATAAAGCTGAGTGTTAAGCAATGAAGTATCAAGTACCATTTTTTGAGTGTTTGGTATGACATAACTTAGGATTGAACCCCAGCCTCCTGAGCTATTGGCAAACACAACCCACTAGGCCAATATAGATTCCAAATATGCCAATACTGTAGTTATTTTTTTCATTTTCTTATATCTTATCTTATCTCTGGCTATTGTTATTTACATTTCAGGTCCTGCCGATCCTTGCAAACTGCCTTATAATGAAACAAAGGACAAAGCCAAAGCTATTGGGTTAAAACATTCAAAAAGACCCAAACTGTAAGATTTTATATTTTGTTGTCTAGATTTATATTTTGGAAAATACCTTTTGCAATTCCCAGGTTATCATTCTACAATCAATAAGTATGAATGATAAAAGATTAACTTCAAATCTTCCCTAAAGCTTATCTTTTATTCTTGGGATTTGATTTCTTTCAAAGGCTTTTAAAAGACAACAGATTCTGTAAAGCTGAAAAGGTTTGTGTATTTCTACATTTGATGACATTAAAAGTTTACAACATAAAAACAGCAGAGCATTGAAAACTGTGACTGAAATATTAAACTGTTTTGGTTTATGATACTCATTACGTAAAGTCTGTTTACATCATTAAAATTGTAATGAAAGAAGTCCTCACAATTTTCCTCTTCTACCAAATGATTGAATAATCTCTTATTAGCTTCACTGTTATAATAAATCCATAAGAAAGAGGGATGTTAAAAACCAAATACAAATAGTCCATTTAATTGTGGGGCAATAAGCTGTAAAGATAAATTAGGAAGAGAAACAAACTTATTTTTGATATCTCGTTAACACCTATCAACAATATTGAAGGCTATGAGAAAATCACTCACAAGAGAAAGAAATACTTCTATATACAAGTTAATGCATTTATTTGCAGACTTTATAAATTTGAAGAGAAAAACACAAACATGCCTTAATCTAGATTTGTATAAATCTCATTGATCTTAAATATGATATTTGTATAATCATGAATATTAAAACAGAATCTTAAAGAAAAAAAAAAGTGGAGGGGGGTGGTAAAATAAAATGATAAATAACATCTGTAGCAGCAGCAAAGCTTTTAATCAGATGACTTTAGATGGGGCATTACCTGCCAACCCAGTAATACCTTAACACCAGTGGAGGAATGCTTTGTAATTAAAGAAAAATTAAATCAAACAAAAACTGTTTACAATTGATAAAAAGAATTATATGAAGATATTGAGACTGCTAGTTGAGATAAACCATTGATGGAGGTGGGGGGATCACCCTGGATTAAAATTATTCTTTACAATTTTACAATTTCATTTGGAAAAAAAAAAAAAAAAAAAATTTCAAGAATTCTTCCTAAATCTCATTATATCCACCACCAACCCACCCACTGCCAAGGTAAAATGCTTTCCAAACCTTTTCAGTAAAAACATCTGAATAGTCACATCAGGGTGATGACAAAAAATATTCCCTGGCTGCTGAGATAAATTACCCTAAAAAAAATTTACTATTAAATTACAAGCATAAATATATTCATGGATGAAGAGGGGGGAAAAAAAACAAGATCTGACAGCTTACATGTAAAAAGTACTTAAAAGAAGATACAAATAAATTAGGCTTTTGTTTTATATAAGAATTCTTTTTTCAAAGCTGGAAAGAAAAGGATTTGCTGCAAACCCTTTGTTATCCTATGCAAGCATCTTTGAATGCTTGCATAGATTTGAAGAGGAGGCTATCTAAACCTTAATAGGATTATGAAATACCACATCCCATATATGGATCAGTGCCTCAGATCCATTCAGTGAATTCACTGCATTGAAACGCCAAAGGAAATCCACAAACCAAAAATGAAACTTTAAACAGATCAACTCTCAGCTGACTAGCAAGCAGCAATGCTGTCATCTTTAAGATGAGATGATTAAACAGCTCAAGCAGCCCGGAGAAGGAAGAAATGGACAAGGAAATGTTTTACATGGAATTTGTTTACTCACTAAAAAGCATAAAAACAGAAGGATTGCATTTTTACTTACATCTGACTTAGAACAAACAAATGATTCAAAGTAAAGAAATGCCTAGCCAAAAATGTCAAGTTAATCCAACACTGAACTTATAAGAACATCTGATAAATAAATTTAAAAAAATAAGTACATGAAAATTTGAAAACATCTAAGTGTTCTGTTACTTGGGGGGGGGGGGAATTATATATATGTCTGTGATTGGGGAACAAGAATATAAAGTCTCAAGTTTAGTTTTTACAGATTTGATTGCTTTGTCCCATCTTTAAAGCATAATCTTTTTTTTTTTTTGTTTTTTGTTCAAGAACTAAGTAAGGACAGAAACAGAAAATTCATGGTCACCTCGTCTCAATTACACATTAGTTATTAAAATTTAAAGTTTCTCTCAAGTCTTATTTGAAAGGAAGATTCAAGAAAACAATCTCACAAAGAAAAAGTGTACATTATAATAATTGAAAAATTAATTGAGAAACAATGTTATTCTGATCAGAAGAGAACTTAAATTATAATAAAATATGAAAGAGGAAATAAATTAATATTAAATTATTATTATTAAAAATAAATATCAATAAAAATGTAGCAGTAAAAAGTATAAATTTATGATTGACAATATTTCTATCAATTCTTTTTCATATAATTGTATCATAAAATAAATTCGATAAAAAGATGAAAGACTGAAATTATACACTACTTTAACAATTATTCATCAAAATCGTGAATAAACTACATTTTTTGCAAAATGTGGACTTTAAAGAGAGAAAAACAAAAAAGAAACGTAAAATGTTACTACATAAAACAAGGAACACACACACATTATATATATATATATATATATATATATATATATATATATATATATATATATCCGTATGGACAATCAATTTGGAAATCTGCAATTGAATTTTGTGAATATTTTGGAAAATTACAAAGAAAATAAAACAAAGAATCCATCTGAAGAAGAAAAAAAGACAAGGTATGAGACAAATAAACAAAGAACTAATTGGGGAAACAGAAATAAGACGGGGGGGGGTTCTGGAAATAAAGAATAGTGATGTGGATGTGGGTGAAAGTGTGTAGGGGGAGGGGGTTATGGTGAATGAAGCTTATCACTTCTTTACCTCACCCTCCCTTCAAAGCGACCAGCTGATGGTAGTAGCAGCCTTTGGGATGGATGCTAAAGGATGGCACTCTAACAAAGAACTCTAATGCTGCAGGTATTCCTAGATCTGCTACTGCCAAGAATTAACATTATTTACAGCCCAATGAGAAAGAGAGAGCGAGAGGGGAAAATTAGAAATATTCATCACAGAAAGCATAATTATTATTAGAAATTGTTAATAAAATAAGCTATTGCCTGTGTGCAAGATCACCTCCCTAAAAAGATTTTATTTAGTTTATTATTAAAATAATTAGATTTATTCTAAATCGTAGCCTACTTCTAAAGAAAGGTTAAATTAACTAAACGTGAATCAGTAGGGGTAGAAGAGAATTGTCTTAAAGTAAAAGAAAATGCGAACTCTTCCTTCAAAGTGTGAAAAAAATTTTTTTACACGTGAGGAAAGAGGAACAATGTTTACGGCTCCTCAATATTTCTTCTACCACTTATCATAACATGACCTGGAAACCTTCAGGGGAGGCAGCATCTTAAAATAGACTATCTTCTGCTGAGATGCATTTGCAAATAGGGTGGAATTACATACCATAGATACACTAAAAAAATAAAAATAAATCTATTACATGAATTCAATATACGTATATTCTGGTGTTAGCTAGTTAAATTCTAAGCCAGAAGGAGGGTGGATACAAATCAAGCGAACTCTGCTATAGCAGAATTGTTGTATACATTATAGAAGAGAGGGAGCGTGGCTAACGAGTTGTGGGGAGAGAAAAAAAAACCCAGAGTCGGCAGCTCATCGAGCAAAGTTTTCTTGTCTACTTCAGAAGAAATTCTGGACCATAAGCCTATGTAAATTAGAAAAGCAGCCACCGTGGACAGATTCCATGTACTCTAGTTTCAGGGAGGAGAAAAAAAATAACAGTAAAATAAATAAGAGAAAGAAGCCTTTCTTAGAGAGGTGGTGATATTTTGGAATAATTATAGAAACAATGGCAAGGAATCAAGGAAGGGGTTTTTAGTAGTAGTAGTAGTAAGTACGAGAGACTACTACAAGTTTGGAACAAAAAGGGGGGGAATTAAAACATCTTGTGGAAAGAAAATTATATACAAATAAAAATAAACTATAATAGAAGTAGTTATAAATTACCAAAATAAAGCCATTTTGGATCTAACATTTCCAAATTTAGTTAAAAAAAAAAAAAAAAAAAATTACGTTTTATTTTGAATAAAATAAAGAAACAATAAAAGAAAAGAGTAATAATCCTATGGAAAATTTATAGAGACAAATGAATACAAAAAAGTTATTGCAATTAAATAACGGAAAAGTTAAGATTTGCATAATAAATAAATAAAATTGCAAAGCCACATGGAACAATAATCAAACCCAAATGCATAAATTTGCATATTTATTAACTTCATCGGAAAGAAAAAAATTAAACATTTTTTTAAAGAGTAGTAAACTCTTAAGAAAAAAAAGTTTAAGGCGGCGAAGAGTTGAAACATCACAATCAGGAAAAGGGTGGGTACCAATGAATAAGTTGAAAACCAAGTAAAACAAAGCCATCTCTTCACATTTTTAAGGAGCACATTTTCTTTTATGCTTACTTAAAAAAAATTTTTAAATAAAAGATTAAAATTACCAAAATTATAATGAAACTTGGCTCAAGAACATTAAGAAAAAACTGAAAAGTAATTTGATAGTAAATTTAATTTACATTATTAAAAACGTTGGATTTTGTAACCAATTTGGAAAAAATAATCCTTTCTTAGAATTATTATTTTTTTGTAGTTTCGAAAGAATTTATATCGAAAAGAAAAAATCTACTAACCCATTCATTAATCACATTAAAAAAAAAAATTAAATATAAAAATTATTAATACATAAAGAAAGAATATTTCAACATTTAAAAAATTGAAGAGTATTAACGTGGATGATTTTTTTAAAAATTTCTTTGAATTAGAAAAAGAGGGGGAGAGATAGACAAAGGTATCTTCTTTGTTCAATGTGTTACTGTGAAATTAATAGATAATCAGACTTTATCGAAATATATAGAAAAGCAAGCTAAAAGATAGCAGAATCTGGTCTATGTAGACAAAAGAATAAGTAATAAAATAAATAATGTAGAACAGGCCAACATATGGGTGTGCGTAAAAGAAACTCTAAGCAGGTACTGCATTTACTTCCTTACCCCCCTAACTATAATGGAGCCTACCAAATTAGGTGGTTTAATCTATAAATAATAAAAATAATAATAATAAACTGCAACAATACCAGTTTTAAAATCTCTTCATATTAACCTACATGCATATATCAAATTATAGTTATTTTATTTAACGAAAAAGATAAAATATGCAATCCTAGAAGATACAAGACATATGGACCACTTCGCTAAAAATTTATATAGGGAGTAGTGAGAAAAATAATTATAAAAAAATAGAGAAATTTGCTTTTTTAAAATTTTAGTCAGTTCAGAAGATAGAATTAATCTTTTTTTTTCAAGTAAAAGGAAAATTAATAGGAGCAATTGGACTCTAGTTTCAAATAGTCGAAATGACAGAGAACGCAATGGTAGGAAAAAGATAGACTCCATTAATTTAGATCTTCAAAGGATTAGTTCGGTATTAAAAATATGTAAATTGCATATAATTTTCTACTCGGATATTTAAATATGCATTAAAAAATTAAGCAAAAATGCTTATTACTGAATTGCAAGCATCTTTATGCATTAAAAGCTGAGTTATTAGACTGTATCAAGCCTTGTGAGATCTAGTAGCAGCACTCGACTGGTGACAAAGAACACTACTACTTACTTAACTATCAAGTTAAAAGCAAAGAATGAGAGGAATTAGCATTTTGCTTCAATTATGCACAATCATGTTAATTCAACCTTCATCTAAAATAAAAATGGGTTGAATAAGAAGCATTTGCCAGTTTTTAAAAAAATGCATATATATATATAAACTACTATAAACCACTGCATCATCATTACATAAACAAGGAGTAGCGATGTCGTTAGTTGTCTTGTTAAAAAAGATGGAAAGGAATCTTAACCTTGTAAGCATTTAGAGATAGAAATAAAAAATCATGTAAAAGTAAGGATAAAATTAAGGAATATTTGATCGAGAAGAGAACGAAGGTGATTAGACCCAAAGAAAAAAAAACAAAAACAATTTAGTAAAAAAAAAAAAAAAATTATCGTAATTTTCCCCTTATTTTTCCTTTCATCAAAACTACTATAGCCGACTTTTTAATAGAAGGGGGAAAAAAAGCTTATTTTCTCATTTAAAAAACATACTAGAATTTCTAACCAAATAATTTTAATATAAATATTGATCTTTTTTAATATCAATAATGTGAAATAAATAATTATTTTAAATCGTTTCATAAAAGGTTTTTTCATTTCAATGTTCTGTAAAATCGATTAATATTTCTAGTTGAGTTGTTGGAGAAAATAAAAGAATCATAAAAGTCCGAGTTTAATATGCAATTATTGGAAAAAAAAAAAAAAAAAAAAAAAAAAAAGATAAGTTTTCTACTTTTTTCCACTCGAAAAAAAGAAAAAATATAAAAACAATTCGAGTTTTTGAGAGGAAGGAAGGGAGTAAAAAAATAAATAAAAGTACAGATCCTGGGTGGAATATGAGGTACAATGAATAGAAAATGAACCCTCACTTTGTAACCAACTTATTTAGAGTGTACTGAATGGGCGACAGTATCAAGAAAAGAAATAAATAAGAAATAAACTCTTATAAATATCCATGATAGATAAATTTTAGAAATTAAACAATAACTTTTTTTTCTAATTAGAGAGAGAGTATAAATATAATATATATATATATATATATATATATATATATATATATAGGTGGAAAAAAAATACCTACCAGATCTACGTATTTCAGGTTGAAGAGGAAAGGCGTGTTAAAAAAAAAAAATTGACGTAAGTAAATATATAGATAAAGAATTGATTTCCCCTAAGAAAGGACAAGAAGGTTGAAAATTTTTAAAGAAATCAGGATATGCTACTTGCCTTAGCAAAGGGGAGTGCTTGTTATGTTCTCTTCAAGTCGACTTAGATTTAGTAGTAGCAGCAGCAGCAGCTTGAACAAATTGGCCAGTTTACTACACATTAAACGGCCATTGTATTAAATCCAACACACACATCAATAAATAAATAATCCATCACATATACAAAAGAAGAAGTCTAATTAAAACCACTAAAAAAATAAAAAATAAAAAAAAATAATAATCCTAGAATTCTCTCTTGGGAATCGAACTCTTATATCTTTCTCTAATTTGGAGATTAATATAGCTCCAGGCCAATGGCCGAATTTTCGTAATTCCCCCCCTCCTCTTCTTCGATGGTCAAATAAATTAGATGTTTATATTGAATAATTTCTTCTTTTATATCCCACAAAAAAATCGGACCATAACTACTACGCATTTTACATTCCCAAATAAATTAGCAGTTTTTTTAGACTCATCTCACATTCTTCGAATTACATTTTTTCTTAGCCATAGAGTGTTTTTATTGCCATCTTTGACTTTTAACATATTCTTCCGCCTATCAAATTAATAACGAACTTATTGTTAGATCTTCCTAATTTAAAATTAGGATAGAAGTTTAGTTTTCTCGGAGATTTTTCTTAACAAATTCTGCATAAATATATTGTATTCTATAGATGAGTAATAAGCTTCCTTCCATTTCAGAAATATTATATACATCGCTTATAAGATTGAAAAAGCAATATTGCCAAAAGATTCGCTCTTATAATGAAGAGAAAAAAAAAAGCCTTAAACAGATTCTGTCAATCTTTTTACCTATCTAAGGTTGTTGGTTGAAGATGTTAATCGCTCTCGATTCTATGTGGCTATCTCTGAAAAGCCAAGAAAGGAACTTACCGATGAAAATCCCATGTAAAAAGCACACCATGATCTCATAAGAAATTCCAATGCTTGGGAGTGTAGTTTGATTTCATACGTCACCGGTGAAGGACACAATGTGTCCGCTCTAACTAATAATCCGGTGTCTTTCTCTTACTGACCAATGACGAAAAGGCATACACAATAGTAACTACACTCCTCCTTAATCCTGGTCTCTTTCGTTTCCTCTCCTTATCTGTAATCCTAGACGAGCAGTGAATGTCAATCTTAAAACCATGCTATCGAATAGTCATTGATCCGAGAGAATAACCATTGGCCCACTTGTAATTTCCTTATGTTAATTCGTAGAGTTAGTGCTATTTTCTTCTTTTTTAAAGTTATACATCAAATCTATTCATTCGGGTAACTACTTCTAAATAATTGTCTTTTACGAATGAAAATGAATAGAATCATGTGAAAGGAAAAAAAATAAACGCGTTCTTCTCATATCATTACTGATCATAAAATACGTACTTTATGGTCAGCTCTTTTTTATGATTTGCACTTAGAAAAGTGAATGTTGTAATGTACTCTGCAGCTAGAAGAATTTGCGACAACATTTTTTTTCTTTGAATTAATTGAATTGCGGAGGTTTGTGAAGAGTCTAAGAAGAGAGAGTATGCATGTACTACTGTAGTTTATAATTGGATTATTTGAGCAGGAGAAAGATTTTTGAATAAAATTATTGTGCAAAGAATAAAGATAGCAGTTTAATGTTAATTCTTGCATCGAAAAAGCTTGCTTTCAAACCCCACACCACGACACCCAGGGAACTTAGGCCGGAAGGCAACCTTTGCTTGGTTAAGAAGGGATAAAAGCTAAAACTAAAAAGTATTTAAAGTAAATGACTGCTTTTTGAAAAATCTTGTTTTCCTTTTTGAATTAAAGACTTGTTTTTCGTTGAAAATTAATTTTGCTGATTTTATAATGATATTAAACAAAGAAAAATATTTTTGAAAAACTATTGGATTAGAAAGCTTTTAAGCAGAAAACTATTTCAAGGACTAGTGACAATTGCATCATTTTTAATTAGGTAAAATTTATTTAGAACTTCAGCTATCTAGAAAAGAGAATATTTAACCATAGTTTAGATTGTAAAAAAAAAAAAAATAAAGTTTATAATTTATCTATGTAGCAATCATTTTTCAGTAAAATTTACTGATAAAGACTACTCAATTAGCTAAGATTGTTTTATTAATAGAAACTATTTAAAACTAAACTAACATGAAAATTTGATTCCAAGCTTTAGGAATAATTTCATTTTTTTTGCTAGTTTCATATTTCAAATATTCAAAATATGACTGCAATGAAAGTTTTTTTTTTTAAGTAGAGCTTTAAAAAAAAAAAAATAAAAATAAATAAATAAATAAATAAAATAAATAAATAAATAAATAATAAAAAATCAAAATAACTTTAAAAGAGAAAAAAGAATTATAAAAAATTATAATAATGTATAGGAGCTAAGCAACTATTGATGAGAGGTTATTGTGATCAATTTAGTGGAAAATATTCCAAAAATAAGAAAAAGCAGTATTTGTTTAAAAATTTCTTGAAATCTTGGGATATTCGGGAGTGGATGTAAAATTTAAACCTTGCCAAGTATTATACCCGTGAAATTTAAAATATTGAAATCATTGTTTCTTCACATTGTCACCATTAAATAGTTCTAAACCACTGAAAAACTTTTCTTTGTAAAGAAAATAGTTGCAACATTTAATATGTGAAATTCATATGCAAATGTAACAATCATTATGGAAAAGAGATAGTGTTATTCAATGAAGAAGAATAAGTTGGAGAGTATTTGCAATTGTTTTCCATGTGCATACTAGCAGTATATCAAATAAACAAAGGCCATAAGCTCTTGGTAGTGGGGTAATAGTTAATGAGCTAGTCACACAGAATCAATTATTGAAAAGTTAGCCTGATCCTCACGAGGTACACCATACTTCTGACTTTAGACCAAATCTAAGGTGGGAGTTCTTATGGTTAACATGTTGGACTGTGACATCTTAGTAAGAGTTCAAACTTCAGCTCTATTACATTCAGACTAATACCTTTGAGAAAGGTATGAACCACCTTATGGTAGGAGTTGAATAGTATCACTAGTGTTCTTCTACAGGGATGGCTTTTGCATTGAGTAATCCATGAAGGTTGATATGCCATTAAACAAAGAACTGGAACCAAATCTTAGCTTCATAGCTATAAACAAAGAACATATTTCCAGTGAATTATTCTTACTGAATCTTTCTTTAATATTTTATATTGACTCATTGCTAATATTAAGTCACTACAAATGATTAGGGCTATTTTTCATACATTGTGTATACTGTGAATTTTCATGCATATTTGCCTTAAAGATTCCTTCTCATTTGTTAAATATATTTGTTATAAATATATGTGTATCAGTCACTTTATTTGGTCATATGGAAGTCAGACCTGACTGATAACATAAAATGCAATTTTTCCATGCAGCAGTCATGTCGATACTGCTATATGGATGCACTACATGGACACTAAACAGATGGAGAAAAAGCTTGATGGCAATTACACAAGAATGCTGCGAATAATGTTGAACAAGTCCTGGAGGTAACACCCCACAAAGTAGCAGCTGTACGGCCACCTACCACGAAAACTATCCAAGTTAGACGAACAAGACATGCAGGACACTGCTGAAGAAGTGGGGACTGCCTCATAAGTGATGTACTCTTGTGGACCCCTTCACATGGACGAGCAAGACAAGCAGCTTGAACCTACATACAGCAGCTGTGTTGATACAGGATGTAGCCTTGAAGACCTGCCAGGAGCGATGGACAATAGAGACAGATGGCAGAAGAGGGTCAGGGAGATCCATGCTGGCAGCACGACACGAGACAAAACTTGAACTTGCATACCATATGAATTGGTTTTTGTGGATGTTGGCGTAAGCAGTTTTCTCAAAGAAATGTCGATTAAATGGAGCAGAATTTTCAATAATTCTGCCAAACCTTCCTCTCAAAATATCAATAACAAGAAAACATCAAAAATAAACTTAAATGAGTGACCTCTTGCAAACAGCAGATGCTGGAAGCGACTTAAGGCCTGTAAGACCGACCAAACAAAGCTTAGTAAAAGACAAAAAAAAAAAAAGAAAAGAAACTAAGCCAGTTTAGTATTTAGGTGGGTGACCACTTCTAAAAAGCAGATATTGTAATGTAGTGAAACTTTCCTCACAATGGGTAGTCTCAATTCTGATACAATTAACGAAAATCAGGTCGGCTTATAACCCCCTCCTCTGTATACTTCAGGTCGAATTGTTCTGGGTGTGTGAGAGAAACCAGTAGTCCGCAACAAATTAAAAAAAAACCAAAAAACAGCAACTACTCCTCCGTCTGCTGACATTGCTGTTTTATGCAAGAGCCGGCATATGGAAATTTACATACGATGTAGATTTCTTCTCGTGAGAGACGAGACCGTTACACTATAACTTTTGTCTCCAAAAGTGGACATTTTTTTTACTACACGACATGCAAGACATAGCCGTGCGCGCGTTGATCCTGGAGGTGAGTTACTTCTCTCGGTACTCTCCCCCCTGATTTCATGATCACAAATGTGGCAGCCTGGCGGCGGCTGCTTTCAACAAAGGCACGGAAGAGGGTTCTGCCTCGGCTCCCTCTTCAGGTAAATTGTCTGCATCTTCTTGCCCAGTCGGCTGGGGCTGTAGAATACACCGACTGCTTCTCTGCAGAGGGGTAAGACCCCCCTCCAACGAGTGTCCTGGATATGACACTAAACAATCTGATGGTGAGGTTCCAGCAGTGCTGGAGCTTTAGGGAATGCGGAATACCCCTTCATTGCCATCGCTCCCAGGTCCACTCTGGCCTGGAGTGGTAGCACCTGATAGGCCCCTATCTATGGGTTAAATAGAACTAACAGCATACTTATGCTAAAATGAATTGCGTAAACTGAATTGCTTGAAATAGAAACGTTTTTGACAATTAAACCGTACTTACATTTAAACTGCGTGCTTATGCTTAACTGAATTATTTCAAATAGAACTGTTTTTCGACATTAAAACTGTATTTACACTTAACTGAATTATTACATATAACTGCTTGAATAATTTGAAATGGAAATGTTTTTGACAATTAAACTGTACTTATGCTAAACTGAACTGTTTTCAATAGAACAGATTATTTACATAAAAATGGATTTTGCGTTAAATAACCTACAAAGGTTGATATGCCATAAAACCAACCAACCAAACAAACTGCATCTTCGGCGTCACACAGCAGGCTTTCTGTCTCGCTCTCATAAGGTATGTCATCAGAGACTTCTTCCAGCAGGTACAGATCCTTCACGTGGCGGGGTATTCCGTCCACCAAGGTTTTTGGACTAATCACTTCGGTCACCCGAACCCCTTCCGAACTTTGTGGTACATCGATTCTGCGGCATCTTGAAACACATGCGATCTCCGACCTGGTAATAGCTTTGTCCGGGGCCTGAAGACGTTAACGGGGCGTCAACCCCTCTTACCCTCACCTCGTAACGATAGATCTTGTTGGCGTGCGCGGTGGAAGGCGACACATTGTCTCTGGGTGTAACATTGCCAGTAGACAGCCTCCTCGATCGGACAGTGCATTCTGGCTGCAATACGCTTCACCGTGCAGTGACATTGCTCTGCTATGCCGTTCCCGGCTGGGACGTACGCGCAACGAAACCGAAGGTTAATTCCCCAATCGTTCGTAAAAGCCCTAAACCCCCTGCCGCAGAAGGCCGTGTCATTATCTGTAAGGAGCTCATGTGGTAGGCCGCGTTCAAAAAACACCGTCTCCAGCTGGCGAATCACGCTTGCCGAGTCTTGTCTCGACAATTACCTCCAAATTGAGAAACGCGATGGGCCACAGTCTGCGAGTGTTAGGAAATGGTGGGCATCATAGTGCGTGATGACCATTCCTAACCACTGTCACTTACCATTTACCTCCAGTGTTCCTTTTTCTCCGTGAACTGGTGCTGGGTCTATGGACTGGCATGTTTCACACGTTCGTATGGCCAACTTGACGGCTGCTTTTGTTGTCGCTGGGAAAATTCTCCTTACAAAGTCGTGCACCGCACTCCCGGGTGTCCACAGCTTCTGTGAATGGACGTGATTTGTTCCGGGTCCAGCTCATCCACGTGAATATCGCCGATCAGTGGGTCTGGTACATTCTCCCTCTTCATAGCGGTGAACCACCGCTGAGGCACCCTCGTTAGTCGGTCGGCCATATTCTTATTTGACAGAACCAATATCACGTCCACAGTCAACTTACTCCTCCAGAGTGTTTAGCCGCCTTCTCATAAGCATTTCACAGGCTGCCTTGGTACGCACCCACGTTCTCCCAGTCAGTGTCCGATACCCAATGGTGCACGCACAGTGTTTTTACGGGCAGCCTTGTAATTGGAGAGCTAAATAGATACCCTTTAACACAGCATCCTGTTCGACTAGGTTGATATGTTGGGAGTAGTTTTCTGGTCGCAATCAGCAAACATTCTCCAACACTGTTTCGTTTCTCTCCAATGCCACTTCGATCACTAAGGAGCTGGCATAGACCCACATTCAGTTTCCGGCCATCGACACACCAATCTCTCTGGGCTGGATTGTCTCGCTGCATAGTCCAGTCTCAGATATCATACGCTGCAGTAAGTTGTCCCTCATCTCATCATTCCAGCCCTTTGTGACCGAGCTTGCTCTCCTCTTGAGTACTCCGCAAGCCACACAGAGCCAGCCACACACTCGAAAGAGCCCGACAAGCCTCCCACACAAAGAGAACACTGTCCGTCGCATGACTACACCGAGAGTGCCCAGAACTATGCCTCCTCGCTTCCATAGCATTTACTGTGTTCCATCACGACCGCCAACCCCAGCAACCCTAGCACTCGCGCACCGTCTTTCAATCGTTCTGGGTCCTTACACTCAAATCCAAACTTTGCCAGGTGTTCTCTAATGCGGGTCACGGGCACAACATTTTCGTTGACAGATGTCGATGTAAGCAGACGCTGCGCAGCCCACATCCTCCTCCTGCGACAGCACCGCGCTAACAATGGCCTTCATGATGAGAGGAGCCACATTAAGACGAAACCCTAAAAGTGTCAGGCAGTATCTCTGCCCACCAATCTTCACGGTCTGGAACGGCGACAGTGTCTTGTAGACACGCACCAAAAGATACGCTCTCTTAAGGTCCAACAGGGATACATTAGAACCCTTTTGCTGCCATTCACGCAATTTAGCCGCGCAGACATCTGAGCTGGCTGTGAAAATGTCAACGTGATGTTTGAACTGTCGGAAGTCCATCATTGGAGTACTTTTCACTTGTGCTGCTGCAGCCCTTTGGGAGGTCTCAGTTCTTTGTATGGCACAAGCCAGCCATTGCTCATCTATGTGCAGAGCTCCCGCTCGTAGTCCTCCTGGATCTCTGCTGCTACTGGATATTCTGGCACCCAGTTTTCTAGTCCCACAGGTGCGCGTCCCTCTGACCACTTTCATGCCACAGTCCAGGCTCGTCTGCGATGGTTGAAAGTTGCGGTGAAATAGGGATCATTGATGGAAATGGCTGCACACTTAACAATTTCTTTGTTGCCGAGCTGTAACAATCCCGTTGGTCCAACAACCATACCTCCCTTCTATAGCGTGGGCTAACCCTGCCTGATTTTGTTAGTATATACGTCGACACGTTCACCAGCCCACTTAACCATGGTCAATTCTGTATGCCGTGAACGCTTCCTTAACCCGGCCCTCGATCAGTGATGTCCTTTTGGTCCTTGTCCTTCATTTCCATATAGAGAGCTAGAGCATCCTCCTCCAGGTACAATAGCAGCAAGCTCGCTACATCATCCACCTGCTGAAGTCTGGTCGAATTGTTCTGTCTGTCTGTCAAACCAACAGTCCTCAAAAAAAAAAAAAACGCAACTACTCTTCCTGCTGCTGAAATTGCTCTTTTATGCAAGTTCCAGCATATGGAAATTTACATACGATGTAGATTTCTTCTCGTGAGAGACGAGACCGTTACATTATAATTTCTGTCTCCAAAAGTGGACATATTTTTAAATCCTCGACAAGCAAGACCGCAGTGCGCGCTTTGATCAAGTAGGAGAGTTACTTCTCTAGCCTACATGTAACTTAAGTCCTGTATGACAGACCAAACAAAGCTTAGTAAAGAAAAAGAAAGAAACTAAGCCTGTTTAGTATTTAGATGAGCGACCACTTACAAAGGGCAACTTAATTTCTGCTGGCCAGATTGAATAACAATTTGTATGTTTGTTTTCTTCGTTTCATGTGCACTCTTTTTTTTTTCTTTCTTTTACTCAAGTAATGTTACTAGTGATACCATGTATTGAGAATTTCTCATTAATCTCTTCGGAAGTTGTGTGACAGATAAATATATAAACATATAAATTCATTTTAGCAGATTGTTACTAATAGTTCTTATCAAATGATGATTAAACATTAAATATTCCAGTTGTTGACCTAAAACTTGTTTGAGCAAGTTTTGACAATTAGTCTGCATATTGGGCATTGAAAGTAAAGAAGAAAGGGATTATCATTGATCAGGTATTTAGTGTTACTGACAGGATAAGGCTATTATATGTATAATAGTTGAAAAGTCACTTACCATTTAAAAAAATCTTTATGAATCTGAAAATGGTGGACACTTGAGAGATATAGTTATTGACTAAGCTTAGCTTAAAATTGGCTTACGGCTAGAAGTATAGGGTGCCCAGTGAGAAATCAACTCATTAACAATGGTCTGCTAACCATTTCACCACATTCCCCATTTAGTTCAAAAGAAATATACTCAATTATAATTTCTCAACCATTTTTTATTCAAATGGTAAGTAACTTTTGCATTGTCAAGTAGAAATGCCTAGCAAATGATTTTGCTTAATTCAAATAGCCTTGATAAATGGGCAACTTGAATTCAGATCCTAAACAAGGCTGTTTGTGTTTATTTGTGCTAATGTCTTGCGGAAAGCAATAAATTCTTCTGTTCTCCCCCCAGTTATGGGTAAATAGTAAGGCAGACTGGGTTGTTTAGTTTTGGTAAGGCAACCAGTCTAAGAGAAGGAAAACTGAATTGAAACCAGCTGTACTCAGCTTAAAAATTGACCTTGTGTTGCATTTGGTCCATGATGGAGGGGTTGGGTAAATACTTACACCATTTTTTTTTCTTTTACTTTCTCCTTTGTATTTTTTACTTTTCTGTCCTTTTCTCTTATTTCTCTCTTTCCCCTTATCTTTCTTGAAACACAGCCCACATGGCTATGACTCAAAAAATCCAATAAAACTTTTACTGATTTTCTTTCTCTTTTACATATTGATGGTTCATAGAACAATGAGTACATTTGACCAGTTGAATTACATCTGAGTATCCTTTCAATACATCTTGTATGTATATATCAAATATTTCTATATACGAGGTACATTCAATAAGTTTCCAGACTTTTTCGTATAGGCATTTAAAATTGTTGTAGAGTCTTAAAAATTTAGTATGTTATTGCTATACATCTTATGAGATGACAGACCAATTTTTATAATTTCAGTTTCAAATGAACAGCTACTGCAGGAATTGGAATACACCCTACTAAAGCTTGATTGCCACAGCTGGTGAATTTCAAAAATGCAATCTGACACTTTAGAAGAACGATATGCAATAAAATTCTGTTTTAAACTTGGAAAAAATGCCACAGAAACGTATGGAATGCTTCAGACTGCTTTTGGAGCATCTTGCATGAATCGGGCATCAGTTTTTGAGTGGCATAAGAGATTCAAGGAAGACAGGGAGTCTGTGAGGGATGATGAGAGGTGTGGGAGGAGTAAGGAAGTCTATACACCAGAGTTGATTGGCCAAAGGATTAGGATTAGGGTTACTATGTTGAGGTTTTAAGGGAGTTCAGGAAGAGATTCCGTCAGAAGAGGCCAGCACTCTTCAAATCAGGTCAGTGGCATTTCCACCAGTCCTCAACTCCATCCTTCTCACAGACTGTGACCAAGATGATCATCAAGACAGTTCCTCACAGTCCCTATAGTCCAGACCTTGCTCCCTGTGACTTTTGGTTATTCCTTAAGCTCAGAGGCTGTCGTTATGAGACAATAGAGGCTGTGACGAAGGTCATTGACACGTTCACACAGGAGGACTTCCATGGGGCCTTACAGAAGTTGTTGGAACAGTACAACAATTGCATTGCAGCCGGAGGAGATTACTTCAAAGGGGACTAGAGTTTCATGTGTGTACTATCAATAAAAGTGCCCATACAAAAAAGTCTGGAAAATTATCATATGCACCTTGTATGTAAATGAACTTATCTTTCTTTCCATTTATTAAGTTTTAATTTATCATAGATATACAAATGGCAATATTGGACCTTGATGAATATGGACTCAACTAAATATCCTTCCTAGAAACAACCAACCCAATAATAAACTATTTTTAAAAATTATCATTAATCCAAAGCCTGTGTGCAAGATTAAGCACTTTTAATCCTTTTTTCTTTCTCATCTGTTGTAATCATTTCCTTTTTCTTTCCCAATCTACTATGGGTAACCACTGAAGAGGTGTTCACTTTCATTCCATCCATTTATTTTTTCAATCTTTAAAACAATATGATCCAAAATTCATGGCTTATTTTCTGTCAAAAAGATTAGATTGGTATGGATATAATACTAATCTTTTCAAGATTTCTTCACCTTGCTTTCTTTTCTTTCTTTCTCCTTGAATTTACTTACCTTTCTATCCTTTTCTTCTACCTTTCTCTTTCCCTTTCAATTCAGTTCTTTCAGCTTTCTTCTATTTCTTTACCTTTTTATCTTTTTCTTTTCTATCATTCCTCTTCAGATTTTCTATCTTTCTCTTCCTTATTTCCTTAATTTTCTTTTCTTCATCTATTTTTCTCCTCCCAATTTCTTTACTTTTCCACCATTTTCTTTTCTATCTTTCTCTTCCAGATTTCTTTATCTTTCTATGCTTTTTTTTCTTATATTCATGCCTTCTTCCTCTATTTATGGGTAACTAGTAAGGCAGATGGTTTAACTTTTTTAGGCAACCAGTGAAGGTGAAAAAAATGAATACAAATTGGTTGTACTCTGCTTACAAATTAAAATCATGTCACACCCTGACCATGGTGGAGGGGTTGGGTAAATACATACATGATACTAGTAGTATTTGTCAAGTGACTTCACATGTATGTAATAATATATATATATATATATATAATCATAACCCAACAAAAGTGGCACATCATAGAGATTTTATTAGAGCAATACACTTAAAATGTTCTTCATGAATTCAAACCAACTTTAATCCATTTAAAAAAAATTGATTTTGCGACCCATTCTGATGGAAGAGGGGGAAAATATATTTGGACAAAATTTCAGAAGTTCTACTAATTCGAGAAGTCCTATAAGTAGTGTAAATTGTGGTAAAGTGTGTCAAAATGAATAAGTTATGTCTAATAGAACTTTCCAACCTAACTTCAATAGTCTCCCCTGCCATCAGAACATTAAGACCTGGCAGATTTTGTAAAATCATGATATTTAGGGAGAGTGTTTCACAATAACATCAGCCACATCTTAGAGCTACAGTGATAGACTTGATCAGATAAAAAAAAAACCTTTTCTGATGCAATTTTCACTTTGGTATGACTCCAGTGACAATAGCATTATCTCTATAGATTCATTAATGTTATTAAATCATTGAAAAGGAAAATAATTTGCTGAGATTATTTCCCACAGCAACCTAATTCTGTGCAAATGTGATCCATGATAGCACGGACACTAAGAAAGAATAAAGTGATGAGATATAACATGATAGAAAACATGCTTAGATATAAAAAATACTTTTTATATAAACACAAGAGACACGAAGGTTGATATATAAATAAAACACAAGAGCATCAAAATACAGTGTTCTATTGAAATCAAATATTACATATTTAGATAGGCAAAGAGAATATATTGCAAAAGAGAAAACCCTTGCTATCCTGCATTGTTTTGTTTTTTTTTACTTTAGAATCAGATCATCTCGTGATGCACACAAGTAGCAGATGTTTTATCTTTTTCTACTAAGTAAAGGCAGATAATTACAGTTATGCAACAATGTGTTGTATTTGCTATACAAGTACATTCAGCTATACATTCATATCCCTCAGAGAAATCTGTGGTCCCTTATGTGGATCAAACTCACCACCTGGGAGTAATTGATTTGCATAACTAGTTTACTAAACATTACATTAAAGCAGGGTGCTCATCTGACCAGTACCAATAGTAATTTACTCAGCTTAGTTTAGTATGGCACAAAGCCTCCAAAATGGTGAACTCATTGAGAATTAAACTTACTATCAATGGTCTGCAAGTCTTGCACCTTATAAGGATCAAAATCATAACTCCGAAGTAATTGATTTATGTGATTTGTTGAGTGTCATGACAGGATGTTCATCCAAGTAGCACAACTCGTGATTTACTAAGTTTAATAAAGTTGCAATACAAAACCAGAAGAATAGGACACCCAGTGAGAATCAAATTCATTAGCAATAGTCTGCAATCCAAGTTTGTTAACTCCTCTCAAAGCACTTCTGTTATAAATAATCTGCCAAATCCATTGACTTACATTGACTATCTTATAGACGCATTCAAGTTGGAACAGATCTTGCCATAGAAAATGGACCAAGGAACTAGAGTTCAAATCCTGGATGAAGCTGTTTGTATTTCACATAACACTAATACCCTTGGGAAAGATATGGATCCAATTATTCTCCCCTTGCTATGGGTAAATGGTGCAAACTAGGATCTTTAACCTTGATGTGACAACCAATCTAGGAGAAGGAAAACTGAATTCAAACTGGTTGTATTCTGCTTAAAAATTTACCTTGCGTTTCATCCTGTTCGGGTCAGAGGGAGCGGATAAAGACACACTTTCTGAAGCTTAAATTTATGATAGGTGGACATACCATCAAAATCAATCTATAGTTATTTCATGCCTGAAGGTTAGAGAATTACATACATTAAATTACATTTTTTTTTTTGTAGTTGTTTCTCCAGAGTTTTTTTGCATAGTTCTAAGATATCAAGTATTCCTATCCAATACAAACAATTTATACACAATTATGTGGTTTCAAGTAACCACTTCTATTCAATAATCATTTATTTGCACATTTAAGTAACTAATAATAATCTGGAATAAATTATTATAGGTTTAAGTAACTATTTTTAATACAAATAATTTACATACACTCCCCTAAGACTTGAGTCTCCCTATCAAATTTAGTGTCAAACCCAGGACCCCCTCCCCTTTTTTGGAGAGGGTGGGTCTTACTCTTCTGTAGTAGATAGCAAGCTCTGGTGACAGGCCATAGATAAAATCAGGATAAAAACACAGTTATAAAGTGAGAACCAAAGTCATTACTCAGGTGTAATTGATCTGTAAGACCAACTTGTTAACCATCACACATGACTAGGTGTCCAGAGAAATATATACACATCAATAAATAGAGCAAATTTAGAAACTTTGCTGATTATTTGCTGGTAAATATCTTGTGGGATAAATGCAATAAAATCTCTGCACCATTCTTCTGTTTATCAACTGTGAATTGGTTTCCAATTACCTGCTGTTATTTATTTTAACATCTTTAACTTTTTGTCCAGTGTTTCTAATTTGCCACTTTAGAACATTCTACAATCAAAAAAGTTATTAGTAGATATTATTTATGACCAAACTCTACAGTAGGCATGGGCAATCATTTTTGAGAAGTAGGCCACATTTCAAAAAAATTCAAGGAAATTTTAAATTGATGGTACCTGAACATTTTTTACAACGTAAGACTAAATATGTAAGTTATAAATTGGGAAAAGTTGATTTTTTTTTTTCTCTTCAGTAAAGATCTTCTTTTATAAAAATCCCACATGGGCCATTTAAAAGGCACTGCAGTTTGCTCATAAATGATCTACAGCAGTGA
The DNA here is from genome assembly GCA_963585895.1 of Sepioteuthis lessoniana. NCBI lineage: Eukaryota > Metazoa > Mollusca > Cephalopoda > Myopsida > Loliginidae > Sepioteuthis > Sepioteuthis lessoniana. The sequence goes on along the minus strand of OY757923.1, from coordinate 96,756,059 downwards.
AACTTGGTAATAAAAAATATGGATATGTAGCAGTCCAAAAATAAGGATCCCCCTCATATATATATATATATATATATATGAGATTGGTATGTCAACCACTCTAGAAGAAAAACTCTGAATTCCAAACCTGTTAAACTCTGCTTAGAAATTGATCTTGTGTCACATCCTGCTCGTTCAGAGGTGTTGGGTGCATATATATATATATATATATATATATATATATATATATATACACACACACACACACACAAATAATCTAAAAAACAATCACAAATGCGAGAAAACTGTTAGTTGAAGTTTCATGTGATTGCTCATAGCACATGAAACTTGAAATAACAGATTTCTCGTACTCATCATTTTAATATTTTTTAGGCATTAAACCAGATCTGCAATAATAGCACAGAGGACTTTTTATACAAACTTTTCTCAATTGCATTTCTCTCTCTCTCTCTCTCTCTATATATATATATATATATATAGATATATATATATATATATATATATAGGCAATTTTATTTTCATCTATAAAGTTTCAATGCTGAAGAATCAGGTAATATACCCTACTAATATCCATTTTGATTGTAGAATGTTTCACAAGAAATCATTAGTTTAAATGAAATTAACTTTGTTAGGGGTGATACTTATTTATGGGTGATACTGTACATTGTCTGAATGCTTATTTGTTACTTGGATTCATCCAACATGAAACCTACTAAGAAATTTCACAGCAGACATGTTTTCAACTGCTCACGAAAAATGATACATTTTTCAAATATTGTGAATGCTTTAATGTAAGCAAAACTTTTTATACACTCTGTAATATGGAATGTTAGTGTTAATTTGTCAACAATCTGAAATACAAGACATTAGTTTATCTATACCCTGTAATGTGAAATGTGTCAGCTTGTTTAGGATCTGCAAATGTAAATGAAAGTTTGTATTTACTCTCAAGTAAAAAAGTTCTAACTTTCTATCTTAGATGGACTTTCTCAAATGTTTGGAAACTTTCTTAGTGTTCAATAATTTGCTTTTTGCCTCAGTTTTTCTTGTCGCTTCACTTTTAAATGTACTGGTTGACTCTATACTTAAGTATTTTAAAATTCATAGCTATTTATAATACTTTTCATTACCTTTTTGTTTCACTCCAATCGGTACTGATATATAAGAGGTAATTGAAGGTGAGTTCATTTGAAAATCATACCCAATATTTTTCTTGTCAATGAGAATTTTAGATAAAGGAGAAAGGCTTTTATTATGCTGTCAGCGCTTATTGCTAAAATGGAACTAACCAAACTGCTGGTCCGCCCACATTTTATGATTATTACTATATTCCTGTATATAATCACTAAAATTTCACATATGGCTTATGAACAAGTCATGTTTGAAATGCTGGTTCTCGCTAGAACAGAAGTTAAGCAGCAAGAAACCTGTTTAGTACGTGAATTGGTGACCACATGAGAACAGCGGTAGCATTAGAAATCTGAAGCCAGTGTGCCTGATGAAACAAAGCTAATTAAAACTTTTCCACTTTAAAAAGCAGGCCTTGTGTCAAACTTTGTCAATAGTGTAAAGCATGGTAAATAAAATTTACATTGTACATAAAATAGTTTTATTCCTGTCAGTAACTTTTACTTTATCATTAGACAAAAATACTTACTTCTTAGAATCTGAGTGGCCAATAATTTTGTTGCAGGTCCTAGAAGTAAACACTAATTCCTACTGAGTGAGAAAACCCAACGTCTTTCACCACACTTCACAGTAGATTGTCTTCTAGAATAAATTTTACAATTCTTTTCATTGCTTTAATTGACAGTTCTTTGGTTGGAGTCATATTTCTTTTAGGTGAACCCAACTGTTTGATGAGGTCGCCAAGAATGGTCAACTGTTGATCAATTTGTATATTCTGCTGGTATTTGTTTTCATAATACAATTAACAAGATCATTCCATAATTTCTTCTTCAACATTTGGTTATTCCATAATATTTTTTAATATTTCCTTGGCATAGCTTGGGAAAAATTATACTATAAATTCAAATAATTCAATATAGTTTGTTTAAGCAATATTTATGAAACCAGAGGAGGTTCAGGGTTCTAAAGGTCAAAAAGCCCTTTGATCTACTTGTATTAGTTATCACAACAACACTCAAGTATAACATGTATGATTAATTTATCAAGACTGGGTCTATAAAATTTTTTCCAAATTGGTACTGCCTTTCCAGATGAAGTCTAAACTGTTCTCTTGGTGTCTAGACATTGTTTATGTATTATATAAGTTGCACCACTGTACGTCTTCATTTAAATTAAAAAAGAAAAATTCAAATCTTCGTTCTCAATTCCTTTTGAACTCATGCTTTATTCATCTAAAATATTTCCCATTCAACCATTATACTACCTAATCAGCAAATAATCAGTTCTTTTTCTAAAAAAGATTTCATTTATGATAATTTCTCAAATGTCATTTTTGGCCACTGTATAAATTTTGGATAACTAGAGTTATGACCACCAAATTTTCATATTACCAATTTTTGTAACTTAAGATGTTTAATGAGATTCAATTTGAATTGAAAGTATGAAATGGATCCTTACTTTGTGACTATCAAGAAGATCTTTGCCTTTAACAGTATAAGAAAACATCAAGTTGAGGTTTTTGAAATTAAAACGTTAGTGACTTGAATAAAAAACCTAAAAATCAGGAATTATCAGGATCTTAACATGTCTAATAATAGTTAAAGAAATAGTTTATACATTAAAATAGTACCTACCTTTATATACATGAAAAATGTCACATTTTGCTGTCTTCCTGTGAGAGAAAATAAAATTATAGATTTATAAACGTCAAAAAACACTATAAGTTCAGCAGCAGATCAGCTGAAGAAGGTGAAGTGGACTATCATTTGTAGAAAGAAATAAAATTTAAAGGAAAAAAAAGGCAAAAGTAGCAAATTTTTGTCTTATATTATATATAATATATATATATATATATATATATTGTATATAGATAGTATATCGTATATATATATATAATTATATATATTATAATATTTTATTATATTTATATATTATATTAATTATAATATATATATATTACATATATATATATATATATATATATTGTACATATATATCTATATCATATATATATATATATTTCAAGAAGCTAGACCGCTAATACACAAGAAATCTACATGCAATCTTAAACAAGTCCTGGCGGCAACACCCACAAGACACCAAATGTACGGCTCTCTGCCTCCTGACACGAAAACTATTTAAGTTGGGACACTGCTGGAGAAGCAGGGACGAACTCATAAGAGATGTACACTTATGGACACCCACACATG
>OY757923.1:96553544-96752521 GCA_963585895.1 Sepioteuthis lessoniana | reverse complement strand
CACATACATACATATATATATATATATATATATATATATAATATAATATAATTAAGAAATATTAGATACAAGATTTATTTTTATAACATTTTTTTTTAACTTTGTTCAAGATCATTGGTACTCAGTTTGATCCAAGTTTGCGTTTGCATGTAAAGTACCCCTCATTTTGGCCTATGACATTTCAAAAAATACTGTGGACTATTTTGGTAAATTCATCTTCCAATTCCAACCTAAAACTATTCTTCTCAGGAAACTGAAAAACCTTAATGGAGAAAATGTGTCTTATTTTAATGCTTAAATGAAAAACTACTGCACAACTATATATATATATATATATATATATATATATATGTTTGTGTGTGTCTATATACATATATATATTTAAGCAATGTAGGCTCTGGATCTAGAATATATGGACTGTATCTTTGCAGAATCATAAGTCCCTCACCTCATTGATTGTCCAAGCTCTGACTCTAAACACACTGATGGTGAAGCTCCAGTCATCCTTGATTCTTTTGGTATGTGGTGTATCCCTTCATTGCCATCGCTCGTTGGTCTAATCTTGCCTGGAGTGGTAGCACCTTATAGGGTCCTATGTATGCATTTGACATTTAAACTTAGTGTAAATAAATGACTTATGCCAAATTGAATTGTTTAAAATAGAACTGTTTAATCATTTAACAGTGTTTAATTTAATGACTGATGTTTAATTGAATTGTTACTGATGGTGAGTAACTTCAAATGGATTATATGCCCTAAAACCCAACCAAATAAACCAAATCAAAAATATTGATACACACTATTGAAAAAGTAATATTCATATTTATCTATGTAATTTCTTTTTGCTCAAAGAACTACTTATCCAATTAATATAGGTTGTATTTTTATCTACTTTGACATTGAAAAATTTTACTACTAAGAAAAAGAAAGGTTTTAATTTGTAACTTGTAAATTTGGAGAATAGAAGCTTGTGTTATAATATAGGAAGGTCATAAAATTGAGGAGTGCTCATTATAAAAAAATTGTTGGGTCAATTCAGTAAAACTAATGTTCTTTTTTGGATTTAGCAACCCCAAAATACACTCAATATGGAAAACAAAAATCTTTGAGTGAAAAAAATAGACTTTTGTTGAGCTATGTAATCCTCTTATTGTTGTTTTTTAATGGGAACCCTGTTAGTTTTCTATACAGATTAGAGTTATCATGTCTATACATGATTTTTAAAGATCTTGTTATAAAAGCATAGGACAAGAATGCAAATAGCAGCCTGCTGAGACAGTCACATATTTCCAACTGTTTCCAAGGTTTCAAATACTAATTTTCAAGAGAGGGAAAATGATTTGAACAGTATTCCTACCTTCATTTAACAGTACGATATCAAACTAAACCCAATAAATAGTATGAAAATTTAAACATGTACACATTTTAGGAACAATAAAAAAGAAGTAACTTACTACAAAACTCTACAATAAAAATAAGTGGTTTTTAATATATTTACTAGAGTTTAGTTATAAATAATACCTAATAATATTCATTTAGAAATAATACAATATGAAAAATAATACAATCTTGGTTTAGCAGAAAATTAACTTTTTACAAAAAATGTTGGTTAGATATTTTATTTTTACAGGTCTCTCTCTCTCTCTCTCTCTCTATATATATATATATATATATATACACACTCTCTCTGGCTATTTATATAACTGATGATAATATAGATTGAATTCATTAAACAAATATATCAAAAGAGCAAACTCTGATAGTAACAAAAATTAAAGATTAACACAGTTCAAGAAATTCTTTTAAGTTGCAAAAAATAAAAAGTATTTTTATTGTATCAATTAAAAAATGATATTAGATTTACTGAAGTATGTCTAGTTTTTGAGATAATGGGTATTTATCAAATTCTAATTTTATCTTATTAGATTCTCTACTCCAAATTTTCAAGCTACATACTAAAAACCTTTTTCCCTAAAAACCTTTTCAATGTCAGAGTATCATAATTATTTGTATCTAACATGCACCTGTATATAACATCCTTCCACTAACTTCGGATTTCAAAATTCTAGAAAGAAAAAAACTCTTATGTATAATATGAACTGGCTTTTAAGAATTTGTAGAAGCTTAATTCAATTTGATTTAATGTAAATTTAGAATTTGTTCAACGTTTTAGTGGATATATGTCAAGACGGATGCAGAAATCTCATGGTGAATAAGATCAGGGTGGAAGCCATTTACCACAATAAAAGATGTACTCAAAGCAAAGGTTGATAAAAACCTACATAACAATCTCTTAAATAGTACCATTTTGGTTGCAATGTTATATGCAAGAGAAATGTGAGTGACCTTAAAAAAGGAAGACCAATATTGTTGTGAGAGAAAAAGTGAAGGATGGGATTGCAGAATACAAAAAATGCAAGTTTTACTGGGTCAGATATATTGCAAAATTCACAGACAACAGGTGAACCTACACAGTCATCAAGTGGTATACGAGAGACTGAAAAAGACTAACTGGAAGACATCTATGATAATGGGAGATGAAACTGTCAAGTAATTTGGGCCAATATGGTGAAGAAGGTTTGAATCAAGAATAAAATGAAATTGGATTGTGGATTGTGATGTGGTAACCATTAGACAACCTAGCCAAAAAAGGGGATATATATATATATATATATATATAAATAGAGAGAGAGAGAGAGAGAGAGAGAGTAGCTCTTCTATCTTATATGATGTATGAGTGCTGAACAGTTCAGTTAAAGATGTAAACTCCTAAATTACTTACACAGGTGATTTTATTTACAGTGATGAAGATTTGTGTCGGACCTGCAACACTTTTTTGATGAGCTGATAACAGAAGAATGGTGCATCAGAATGTCACAGAGTCTCTGAATAATACATTTTAAATTCAGACTGTTTTTTTTTTCTTTTTAGCCTGATTGCCTTACCAAGCCTAGAGAGCCCAGTCTGCCCTGCTATTTTACTCGGCTCAAAGTGGAGAAGAGAAAGATTCCTGCCTTTCACTGTTACTCTGTGAAATTTAACAGAGTAATGGAGCAAGTACTCAGGACTGTAATTTTGGCTTTTAAACCTGCTACAATAGAATAGAACAATTTTTATATCAATTTTTCTTATCAATTTATTTTTATTTCCTATTATTTCCACTCTATGCAAGTTTTTTTTACAAGTTTTAACTGGTGGCTTTTTACTCAAGTCAGAGTGATAGCAAGTCAGCTCAGGACCATAATTATATATATATATAACTTGTAAATATATATATATATATATATATATATATATATATATATATATATATATATATGCAAGAGTAAATGAGTGTGCAGTCAATGAAAACTGTAAATGTTAATACTACAATAAATAACAAATTCACATTGGTAGACACAGGATAAAATCTTGAGGAATTTATCTTTCATTATCAAAGTAGCTTTTTTTTCAACAAAAAATGCATAGAGAAAAAGTTGAATGGGAACTATGCAAAAATGCAACAAGCTATATTGAACAAATTCTGGAAGAAACACCTCATAATAATAATCCTTTGAAAACAATTATAGTTTAATTATTCTTGATACAAATAATTTGCACACAGTTATACAATTCCTATCTAATAGTAAAAATTTTCAAGTAGATCTATTTGATCCATAGATGGATTCCTAATAGGATCTACCACTCTGGATCTGAGTTAACTTGAATGTAATGGCAACAAAGACCTGACTCCACACTTATGAAAGTTGTAAAGCTGGAACCTCACCCAAGATATCCTTTTTTTTATGAAGATCTTACTCCTCTGCAAGGGATGTAGTTTGGAAAATTTAAATCTTGTCGGCAGAGTGAAGAATGGATTTGAAGGAAGAAACTGATTCATGCTTTTAACAAGAGAATTTAAGTTAGCACTTGAAATTTAATCCCAGTTACCTAATTTGGTTAGAACAATCTGGTAAAAATTTTTAATTGATAACAAAAATTGTATAATAATCAAATGTAATCCAAGTCTTGACCTCTCACTCAGCATTGTGGAGTAAGTACTTCAGCAAGCAATGGTCACATTGTGTCCAGATATATGCAGAATTTTTGATTATCTACTTTTCTTGCAGATTTATTTTTCGATGATGTTATAAAGGTAATTGCAGTTAGCAAAGAAGAATGCACAAAAACTTTTCTCTATTTCTAGCAGCAAGCTATTATGACAGGAACCATGCCTTAAGTCTTCCCATATTGAACATTATTTTTAAACCAAATCATTTCCACTTCGTTTCTAAAGCAGATATTGATAATGAATATCTTTTAAAAGTGAAACAGGCTTGCTTTTTCTATAAAAAAACTATTTCAACATTACATGCATATCATAAACACTTAACTATATGGTCAAGACCAAAGTTCTGAATTATATTTTCATTTCTATTCTGCACATAACTGAACTATTTAAGTACATGCTTTTTTTGTATTGTGTGTGTTCTTGTTTTACATTATAGTAAAGTTGCTGTTATATAATTGGTATTTCTTATTTCTTGTATAGCTTGTGTCTATGTCTTACTGAATTCACTCTAATCAAAAATGGCTAATGTTCCAACAACTCTAAACTTCTATATTGATTCCTGATGAGTAGACACACCCACACACACTTTCTATTTTAAAGGCTTAACCATTTGATAACAGGCACTAATGAATTTTAACAGCTGTTAAGCTCAGTAGATGAGCTACATTCTATTTATAAAAGGAAAGATGTCAACTAAATTTTAAGTTATCTTCCTTTAGATTGGGGTGAGCACAAAAGTGGACCCTACACTATTAAGTTGCAAATTGGATGGGAAATTGCTTCACTCCCTTAAAGCATTTTAATGCTGTTGTACTATCAAAACTTGCTACAATGTGCCATTTTTACTGTGTTATGTAAATACATGAAACAATAACATCTTTATAGATGAATACAGAAAGATTTGAATTTGAAAAAAAAAAATAAATAAATAAACAGTAGGGAGTTAGTTATATTAAGTGGGAAAAATAAACTAGCAGGGGTGGGGGACAAAAACCCAACACTTTTCAAAGGCGGATGAACCCTTTTTGTAATGCCATCGAGTTCACAAATATTTATATCATGGGTGATGACTAGGACACACTTAATATGCCAAGGGGTTAAAAAGATAGCCTAGCTAAGTAACCTTGTATAGATATATTTCTATAAATATTTTATCAGATGGACAACATTTCTTAAGTAAAGAGTTTAAGGTCTATCGATAGAATATGAAGCCGAAATACATTTTTTTTTTAATTTTGTGAATGTAGCCTAATTTAATGAACATAAAAAAGAACACGTTACATGGATTGTATAAATGTTTTAGTTCTTTTAGTAATTCCCTCAGTCATATGTTCGTCTTAGGGTAAGCTGTGCTGTAAACAAGCATGGAAACCCAAGTTGAGTATTCTTTAAAAGTCATTTACTTATTTGGTTGATTTTTGTACTTTCCTTCAATACGAAATCACAAGACAAACACGTAAAGAAAAATTCACAAAAAACTTAACATACTTTAACTTTTGTATATGATGACGTTATTCTTAATATTTAATATTTTTTGTTTGTTTACTTTTTTTATTTCTGACCTCAGGAATTAATATTACAGACAGTGAAAAAAAAAGAGTGATTGCAAATGTATCTCGGTCATTACAGTACAGTTTTATGATAGAAATCATGATTAATTCCATTTTTCAATCGCAAAGTATGAAAATAAGTTTCAACTGAAAGTGTTTAAAAAAATGGAGTGAACATTTACAAAGTATTTGGTTTTGGAAGACGTGCATCTGATGAACTCATCACTGAAGAAAAAAATGTAGACTTGACATTATTTACAAAATGCAGGGGAAAAAAAGAACAAGAGAAGGAGAGAAATACAAATAAAAAAAAAATGAAACAAGAAAAAAGACAGACAAAAATGAATAAATAAAATTGTGACACAGTGAATGTATCTTTTGAATAAGCTGATTAAATAGTATTGCTTGAGATCAGGATGAAAATAAAAGAAGGTACAGAATCCGTCTATCACCGCTTTGTTAAATTGTTTAAACATCGTGAGTTAAATCAATAAAATGTCGATGATGATAATAAGAATAATCAATTTACATTTTATTCGTTTTTTCAGCAAAAATATAACAAATAAAGCAATAAAAAGAAAATACAAAAGTATAAAAAGAAAAATGCAGCCGTTTTCATTGGGAAGGAAAGAACGAAAAGGGAGGAGAAAGGCGATCGGTGTCCTGGATACGAACAGGAAGAAAAAAATAAGAACGAAGTTTTGAGATAATATTTATGCATAAATTTTGCAAGAGGAAAAAATGCAGTAACAATATCATTGCTTATATATATATATATATATATATATATATATATATATTATGATATTCAATAAACCACATCGGACTTCCAAAAGAAATAGTGTGGGGGGTAACTAAGGAGGCCCATAAGGACAACAATATACATCACGCCCGATTGCCTCCCCTCCGTACACATGAACTTTGATTAAATGTAAACATAGCATTTATATAGATAAACATTGCTTTGTCTTCTTTTAGTATCATCGCACATACGTATGCATACACCTTCAATGTAGCTTAAAAAAATAAAATGATGACTTGAAATTTGATTAGATATTAAGTGAATGCAGAATTCTAAATTCTGCATTCGATTTTATCCGTAGCCCTAAGCAGGGGCTTAAAAAAGTAATAACACAAGTCGTAAAGAATATATAATATATGTAGTTACATATATAAAGATAACGTCATATGAAAATGGAGATAGGTAATATTTAATAAATGACTATATTATTAACGAACAAAAGGTTAACTGGAATTTAAGGCGTGTGGATGCGGAGATAGATGAAAGATTGGATAGTTTAGTTTTTGTGAAGAGATTACTGTTCTTATGAAGATCCGTACAAAAAACAAATGATATAAAAACGATTTTGTATACGTACAAACTAAAACAAGGAACGTTGTTAGGAAGAGACCTGTTCTGGTGGTACTTGATACTTAACAATGGATTTTAACCAAAAACGGGAAATGATTTTTTTTTTTTAGCCAGGATGTCCAGAAAAAAACCCAGGGTTGTTGTTTAGATCTGCTTTGCTGTATTAGGAAGACTATTATTCTTTTTTTTTTTATTTGTCGTTATTGTATTGGTTTAAAGAAAACGTGAAGTGTGTTAAAGGCTGTGGGTTCTCTCTCGAATTGCCTCTCTCAGATTTTAATAGCTGGGGAGTAAATGTAATAAGTGACGATTAGAAGAGGGAGAGAGAGTACTTTTTGGTAGATCCTGGCACACACTATTACACTTTGTGAGGTAGGAAAAGAAAGAAAATATGATGATTACTGTTGCACTATAATCGTCGAGGGAGAAGAGAGGAAGAAAAAAAAACAACTTATGGTTGAAAAAAAATACAACGAATAATACAAGTCTGCTACTGCAATCATTTCTGGTTTGTGGAAGCGAAGGGCCAAATAAGAAAAAAAGCTTTTGATTTTACCAATTATTTTATACTTTGAATTGAATAAATTAGTAAAAGAGTTTTTTTGTTTTAGTTTTTTCCATTTCTTGAAACAATTTAAAAAATGCTTCCTACTTTTTTGTGTCTAATAACGTGAGATTAATTTGAGAGTAATATTTCTAAATTTTGAATATCACTTCATCCGGATGACCTTTCTGATGCCTTTTGTCTCCCTTACTACCCAAAATTTAAGTATAGGGTACTTAGAAACCACTTATATATATACACACACTTTGGTTTCAGTTATTATATGTTGTAGTTTTATACTCTTCCTGCCAAGTTGAGAGATGTACGTTTAGGAATAAGTAGGTAATGAATGTTTAATGGAAGCAAAAATTTTGCTTTTCCATGCTATAAAAAATCTTTCTCTCTCTCATATATATATATATATATATATATATATATATATATATATATATATATATATATATAAGATTGAAAACTTACAAATATTTGGGAAATTAAACATTACAAATAAAATTAGCCTAAATTCGTAAAAATGTTTTTTGTTTATTTTTTTTCATTTTCAATTTTGTTCAAAATTCCCTCAAAGAAAATAACCCTTTTCTTTTTTTTAATTTGCTAATTAAATTTTGATTATACTGTGTACTAAAATTGACTTCCCGTCTTTTCTAAAGGTATCAGCGACTCGACAAATTCACTTATTTCATTTCCAAGTTATTGAATATTCAATAGAATTTCTTACTGCCTGTATATTACTTCGGAAACCTTTTAACTAGTTTCGTGTAGGTGCTGCTGTTAAATAAAATCATTTACATCGTCACAATGTGTGTGTGTATATATATATATATATATATATATATGTGTGTGTGTGTGTGTGTGTGTTATTTTTAGACTCAGAAAATTAGCAAATTTCTAGTTTACGTTCGTAATAATTTACGATAGCGATCAAATAAATAATTTTATACAATTAATAAATTCTATTTTATTAAATACAGAAAGAAAGAAAATAGTTTGATGGGTAAAAATAAAGATATTAATTGGTTTAAAGACAGATTTATTCTTTTTAACGCTTTCTACTTCGGGTGTTTTTATTTTTGTTTTAACATATTAAATTATTCTTGAGAGCAATGATCGAATCTCTAGACTAGATGCATAGCAATTAGTAACAATGACTAAGTCCACCGAATGAATAGCTAGCTGCCAGATATCGAACTTTAGTTGTAACCAGAAAACCATCTCATTTATTGTCTCTGGCGACATAGTCGACGTAGTTAATGTACTGAGCTGGAAAAGTGCGCAGAAGGGGAGCTAAGAATTCTTTCTTAGTGACTGGGCTTTAGTAGCGCGGATCTACTTAAAGAGAGGAGTTAAATTGCATTAAATTAGGGGGGGGAAATAAATAAATAAATGACAATATAAGATTAGTTATGAAAATAAACGTTAAAGAAGTGAAATATAAATCTCTTGAAATAAAAAGAAAGAAAGAAGTTAGATTAAAAAATGGTTTTGCTAACTCAATGAAAAGTTTTTTTTAAGTAACATTCTACAGATTTAAAAAAAAGCGCTCTCTTGTAAAAAAAGGAAAAAAAGTTTTAATAGTTGAAGTTTTAATCATTAATTAGATATTCAGATGTTTTGTTAGTATGCGTTTAAAAAAACAATATTAATAATTTTAAGCTTAATTTCTTTGGTATTTTCATTAATTGTTATCGTGTTTTTTTTTCTTATTTTGACAGAATTTAATGTCCTGGTTTTTAACCACCTATGTTATCTATTTATTATTTAACTCCACATGTTTGTAAAGCTGAACTGTAACCTCAGCATACGATGGCGAGATTTTCATTAGAAAACAAAGCAATTTCAGTCCAAAATATGACTAAGTGATAATTTTTTAGCTAATTTTAAAAAATCCTTTGAATACTCACTATAACAAAATTATTGAATGTCAATTTGAATCATTCCTAATCAGAAGGGCCCATATAATTATGGATGGCTGTTGCAATGGATTTACGAGTCGTCTCACTAAAAATATTCAATTATCAATTATTTGAATTTAATACAGTTTCTTAAATTTTCTTTTGACAAAATCTTATGGAAGTATACTTTTTAGTTTGGTTTGGTTTGTTGGGTTTTACGGCATATAAACCTTTGTTGGTTATTTAACGCCAAATCCATTTTATATGAATTATCTGTTCTATTTAAAACAATTCAGTTTAGCATAAGTACACAGTTTGTCAAAAACATTTCGATTTAAAACTATTCAAGCAGTTATATGTAACAATTCAGTTAAGTGTAAATACAGTTTTAATGACGAAAAACAGTTCTATTTCAAATAATTCAGTTAAGCATAAGCACGTAGTTTAAATGTAAGTACGGTTTAATTGTCAAAAACATTTCTATTTCAAGCTATTCAGTTTACTCAAACAATTAATTTTAGCGTGTATGCTGTTAGTTCTATTTAACCCATTGATAGGGCCCTATCAGGTGCTACCACTCCAGGCCAGAGTGGACCTGGGAGCAATGGCAATGAAGGGGTACTCCGCATTCCCCAAAGCTCCAGCACTGCTGGAACCTCACCATCAGATTGTTTAGTGTCATGTCTAGGACACTCGTTAGCGGGGGTCTTACCTCTCTGCAGAGGTGCAGTCGGTGTATTCTACAGCCCCAGCCGACTGGGCAATATACTTTTTAGAATTTTTCAACTCAAGAAATGAGTCATATCTCCAAATTTAATTTATGAAAGAAGCCTTGACCGTTTTACTTAGAAAGCAGACAGAGTTACTAAAAATAGCATGACGTACACTCTTTCAGGTGTGGACATATTGGTATACAGATCATATGACAATAGATATTCACCACCATTACCAATAAGGGTTCACCAAGTGAGACAACCACTTCGTGTTGATCTCTTTCGGTCTTTGTCCATTCGCAAGAGCAGGAGGATAGATTCACACACACACACACACACACACAAGTACTGGATGAATTAACAAAATCTGTCACCTTGTCCAAAGGATAAAGACTGGCTTTTACTACCTGGCGCTCCAAAAGGGCCATGTCGATAGAGCTGAACTATTCTTTTTAGCTCCGACTGAGGGAGGTCTTTTTTTCCGGGGTCTCTGCATTAAACCAGCGTGACATATTTTAATATCGCAGGGAGTTGAATAAATACCCGCCCCCATACTACTAAGCTTATATCGATTATGTGCAACTGCAAATTATAAAATAAAGTTCATTTGCTTTTGTTTATAATTGTAGAAAGGTCATTTTAAGGTAAGCATATTTCTTCGAGCTCAAAAGTTTAAATTTGTTTTGTTTATGTTTTTTTTTTTTTTTTTTTTTTTTCAAATAAAGAATAAACCTAAAATCATATAAATATACGAGGTTCATTCAAAAAGTTCCAAGTTTTTTCTCAGAATCATTTTTTGATTTGGACACTAATACTTCTTATCAAACTGGGAAAACTAATTCAGATTTTTCTAGTTTTACAAGAAGTAGTAGTGTGTTGCTACAACAAAAATGTTCAGCTGTGTTCTTTTTTCTGGGTAAGGCTTAGAACTTTTCGAACGACTCTTATATATATAAACTCTATACATTTTCTGGCAACTGGATTACTAAATTGAGATAATCGTGTACTTATGTGGGATTTAGATTTTTATGAGTTTACATGTTGGGAAAATTTTCAAGAGCCGCCCCATTTTGCTGAGGATCTCAGAGATCTAATTGAGGAAAAACGCCTTTTAAAAAGGTGCCCGTGTGACATCTTATACGTTAACATATTATCGTATAGTCGGATAAAAAAAAAAAAACGAATTTTAAAAAGTCCTTGAAAAATTGAAATCCTGATTCAATATATTTTAAACAATCCTTATTCGTACAACAGCCAAATTATCCCAGCGAAAAAATTTCTCTTCGATAGATCATCGAAGAGAAATTTTTTCGCTGGGATAATTTGGCTGTTTTTTTTTTTGGCTGGGATAATTTATAATTGAATAGTTTTGGCTGGGATAATTTATAATTGAATAGTTTTGGCTGGGATAATTTATAATTGAATAGTTTTAAATCGAAATGTTTTTGACAAACTGTGTACTTATGCTAAACTGAATTGTTTTAAATAGAACAGATAATTCATATAAAATGGATTTGGCGTTAAATAACCAACAAAGGTTTATATGCCGTAAAACCCAACAAACCAAACCAAACTAAAAAGTATACTTCCATAAGATTTTGTTTGGCTGGGATAATTTGGCTTCTAGAAACTGAATTTTTAAATCTAAAAACATTTAAAATCCAATACTGTAATTATTTGTGTATTAGATGCACTGTTTTCCGGATTGTTTATCTAAAGGAGGAGTGGATATTATTACGAGAACTATATAATTTTTTACAATATTCGGGACGGAATAACCGAAACTTATGTTTTTAGTGCAAACCAATGGGGTTTATTTGCAGAAAAATATCCACTGGAATGGGAGTTTGTTGATAATTTTTTTCTCCTTATGTCAGCCTATTTTCGCTGCAGGCTTGTTGCATTTTCATGTGAACATGTCCGTGCGTTTTCTCTCAGTACTGTGTAAATTTTGTGTTTTAAGTCATAATGTAAACTCGATAAATTCTTATTTTTAGTCCGTACGAACCGATAAAAAGAAATTTGGTTAAATTTCGCTGTTACAAATTTTCAGAAGTCAGTGCGTATTATACGTGAGTGTTTTTTCTTTCTAGAATTTTATAGTCCAAAGTTGTGGGGGGGTGCGTTATTCACAAATAATTACAGGGTGAATCATTTCTTTAACACATCTGAAACATTTCTTTCTTGTTTAAAATTCTTTTTCATATACGAGAAAGTTAAGTTAGATATTTTTCATGGCTGTAGCGACCACCTTTGTGTCTGTTAATGCAGTGTAAGAAAATGGGCCACGAGATAAAAAATGTGATTGAACCACTAGACGCCATTTGCTCCACCTGATGGTCTGTCATCAAATTTGAATCTAGCCGAAATGCTATGAAGCCCAGGAGTATTTTAAGGAATGTTCAATGAAAGATTTGCACAGTCATGTTTTATTGTAGACGTAATTGCATTAGATTAGACGCTGTTAACAAATAAATAAAAGAAAAAAGAAAGAAAAAAATGGATTAGGCAACAAATTCGAATTGTCACGAGATTGAAAATTTTGTCGGGGCTGAGAAGACGCTGACTGTATTGTCTGCAGCGGGATAAGATCCCCCACCCAAAAAAGGGGGTTCTGGGTATGACACTAAATTGTATCTGGTGCTGGGGTTCCCGGTCTGTGTACAAATAGATGTTTGTAAATTGTGTAGAAAAAACTTAAACTAAAAATGTAAACATGAACGCAATCCCCGAATCTCAAGGCATAAAAAAACCCAGATGGGTTGACATGCCATTAAAATCAATCTCTATTAATATTTCTCATTCCGTAGAAAATTAAATATGAGTGACAGACCAGAAGTGAGAGGCACCCTGTGAGAATCGAACTCACTAGAAATGGTCTGATAGTCTAGCTCTTTAAACCCTATGCAGAGTCCCAATAAAAAGATTTCCCCAAAACAAAGCGAGGCTTAGGATTAGCATACGTATAAAGTTTCTCGTGAGGATCGAACTCACTGCTCACTTGCAATGGATCTACGAGAGATTCTTGTCCAATATCATGCCATGTTGTTCGTGAAGATTATCTATAGAAACTAATGAGACCTATTTTTAAATTTTACTTTTTAGGTTGTCAATAGTGATTGAAAATCTGCTGATCAACATTCATTACCGATTTCATTTGATCTGATGAGTTTTCGTTTTTGTGGCATCTGTTTCAGTTCGTTAAGTAATCGGTCAACCAGAACGGAATTTATCTACCACACTCTCACAGCCATTCATAAGTATTTTGTATCAACCAAAAAAACTATGACAAAACTTGATCGCCATCAGCCTGTGTTAACACAGAATTTGACATTACATTCCATTTTCATGACACACTCATAATAATTCAATAATACTTCTAGGAAATGAATATGAACCGAATGTTTTTATACGTGTTCAAGAGCAATGTTGATCTTTTAAATTTTCACTCAGAGTTGTCAACCTAAAAAATAGAATAGTTTCATAACTTTCGAAATTAATCTCATATGCCGCTGTTGTGTTCCACGCAAAATCGAATACTAGGATTCTTCGTTGTAAACTTCTTATGGAGCCGTGTTGCTGATATGCCAAAAATCTGGAAGCACCAACAAGTTTATGGGATATGTCTTCTGCGATAGATGCGTTGCGTGATAGTGCAAAAATAATTTTAAAAATCAAAACAGCTAGATAATTTCAAAATAAATAAACAAACTTTACAGGAAATTTTAAATAAACTAGGTGATTTCCCAAAACAACATATCCCAACCATTGACAATAAAAGACCAAAAGTTTAAATTTTCTAATGGATAACAATAAAAAGAGCAAACGAAACCTTTTCCCCATAATTGTGTGTCTCTCTTTTGGTGTTTGCCGTGGTCAGAAACATTAAAAAACGAGAGCCAGCCTAACGGGCGAATACTTACAATCTACGAACGTCAATGGTAGCTGGCAGGTCAACTACAAATTCGCTGCCATACACACACAAGAACACCCGAAAATAGACATACACCCATGGACAGCTCACCAAGCAGAACGAAAAAAGTAAAATTCACGCCGAGTAAGTAACACCATGATATCGCTAGCAGAATATGGGAATTGATCACACATAAGATTTTCTTTCTATCAAAACTTTTACTTGACAAGGACATTATCGATTATACATAAAGAACTTTGATTTCGAATTTAAGTATCAAATCCATTTAATCTCGGATATAAAGTTCCCACTCTGTTATTGTAGCAGAAAGTTCGTTTCAATAATAATTTGTGTTTTCGGGATACTGTAGCATATCCTTTTCTATTTCTTCCTTCGTTCCTTCTCTTACGAGGTGCATTCAATAAGTTTCCAGACTTTTTTCGTATGGGCATTTAAAATTGTCGTAGACTCTTAAAAATTCAGTATGTTATTGCTATACATCTTATGAGGTGACTGACCAATTTTTATGATTCCAGGTTCAAATGACCAGCTAGAGCAGGAATTGAAATACACCCTACTAAAGCCTGATTGTCACAGCTAGGGATTTTCAAAAATGCAATCTGGACGCGAGGACACTTTAGAAGAACGATATGCAATAAAATTCTGTTTTAAACTTGGAAAAAAATGCCACAGATACGTATGGAATGCTTCAGACTGCTTTTGGAGCATCTTGCATGAATCGAGCATCAGTTTTTGGGTGGCATAAGAGATTCAAAGAAGGTAGGGAGTCTGTGAGGGATGCTGAGAGGTGGGGGGGAGTAAGGAAGCCAATACTCCTGAGTTGATTGGCCAGAGGGTTAGGTTTAGGGTTACTATGTTGGGTTTTAAGGGAGTTCAAGAAGAGATTCCCCCGGAAGAGGCCAGCACTCTTCAAATCGGGTCAGTGGCATTTCCAGCTGGACAATGCACCAGTCCACAACTCTATCCTTGTCACAGACTATTTGACCAAGATGGGCATCAACACAGTTCCTCAGCCTCCCTAAAGTCCAGACCTTGCTCCCTGTGACTTTTGCTTATTCCCTAAGCTCACAGGCTGTCGTTATGAGACAACTGAAGTGATGAAAGAGGCTGTGACGAAGGTCATTGACACGGTCACATGAGAGGACTTCCATGGGGCCTTTCAGAAGTTGTTAGAACGATACAACAAGTGCATTGCAGCCGGATGAGATTACTTCGAAGGGGACTAGAGTTTCATGTGGGGTACTATCAATAAAAGTGCCCATACGAAAAAAAAGTCTGGAAACTTATCGTATGCACCTCGTACATCTCTCTCTTAGTCAGCAGACAAGCAACCGAATTTTGCCCACTCTCTCGAATAAAACCAAACAAATCCTACTTCTACATTTCAAACTCTGTAACAATAGAGACGGTGAGTAAAACACTATAAACAAAAATATCACACTTCTTTCGGATTGACCACTTGGCATTCGTGCCGGGTGGTTATATTTGCATTTTAAACTTGATCTCAGGAGGCTGTCCCCCAGGTCCTTGCCTACTTGTAAGACTAAGTTTATTGCTTAGTGCCTGTAGCGCCCTAAAAAGGGAATGCCGACGGGGTTGAGAATTTTTGCACCTGCCACGCATGAGTCTCGATTCGTGTGCGTGGTACCCACCATAAAACGGCTTTTTGCCATATTCTGACACGGTGGGATATCAGATAAATCCCAGTCACTTTATCTCGTTTATATCGTTTACAGCCTTCTCATTGGCCAGTTGTCATTGCTGCTACGAAAGACGGTCCCCAGCTTCAACTTGAAACATTCCAAATATACACGAACTAAAAGCGACTCCAAACCATTTTGTAATAAGTGTTTAACAACAAAAAATGTCTTTTTTTTTTTAATATAATAAACTCGTATAATACCCGGACGCATGGATCGGTACTCCTATATGTCAATGGTTTTGGAGATTGGAGTATTTGTCATATTGGCGAATCAAGAACGAAAGAGCATCGCTCAACTGAATTCGTTTCAAATCACTCGAGAGAACAGAAAAAAATAATAGAAAGAAAGAGAGGCCGAAAGTAAGTTTTTATAGCTGATCAACTATTTTAATGAACATTCTCAAAACTTTCTTTAAAAAACTTTTCTTCAAAATATTTTCTCCTAACGATGACACACACACACACACACACACACACACACACACACACACACACACATATATATATGTATATATATATATATATATATATATATATATATATAGAGAGAGAGAGAGAGAGAGGCAGGGCTGGTGCAAAAGTCATTTATTATTTTAAAATTTAAACAATTTTTAAATAAAAAAGTTAAAGAAATTTGTTCTTTTAATTCAATCGATTTTGACTCTTGTAAAATTCTTTGAATTTATCGTGGAATATAAGTAAAAAGTAAAGTTGGTGATCGTAGTCCAGGGCGATCCGAAGGCTCCCTTTTCGATAGCTACTACACAGAAGTATAGGGGAGGGAGCTACTCCTTTCACTGGATTGCTCCACTTTACTCTTGATCCGTACCTTATAATGCTGAGTTTCTAGGAAGGAAGTATCAAATGCTATGACCCGACCTGGGACTGAACCCCGGTCTACCAGGCCATTGGCGAACACTTTACCCAGTACCTCTCGTTTTCAGCGTCACCATATGAATATGAAAATGAAGAAAAGTAATAAGACAAATTGGAATATTTCTTTTCTGTTGTTTATTTTTTGTTTGTTCACAACTAGATCCGCGACATTAGGTCATCATTTTCAACGGAGTTCAACAAAAAAAAAGCCATGAAAAATGGTGGCATATTCATTAGTTCAATGAAAAAGACACGTCACCATTTTTCATTACTTCTTATCAATTGTTATTATGATAATTCTTCAATGAAGATTTAATGATATTAATAATATGATAATACAAATAATGGAAAGAGAAATGATATAAACTTTTTCGAATCTGTTAAATTTTGTTTTGAAATTCGCAAAAAATAGGTTAAATTTATCATTTTCTTCAAAGACCATAACAGTGATATTTACCCTCCAGCATATTTTTCAGGACGAGCTCTATCTATCTATCTATCTATCATTATATATATATTAATATTATTATTACTTCTTGAGAGCTTTTCACATCATCGTTAGCTGATGGTCTTTCACTGGAGTTTAAGAGACAGCTAGTCTCTTCAAGTCTCCAGGACTCTTCTCAGTATTCTGGCCGATCTCAATAATGCAGTAGTTTGGATGGTTTCTACTCGTCCTTTTATTTCCAAGTCGTACAGTCCTTTTATTAATCCTTTGGTGACTGTACCAAGAGCACCAATTACAACTGATATAAACGTCACTTTCATATTTCACAGTTTCTTCAATTCCCTAACAAGGTCGAGGTATTTATCTTTCTTTTCAGTTTCTTTCAATTTTGCTCTGTGGTCAGCCAAGACAGCAAAGTCTGCAATTTTGCAAGTTCACTTTTTTTGTTAATCATTATAAGGTCTGGTCGTCTGGTCGAGATTAAGTGATCCGTTTGTATTTCAAAATCCCAGAGGAGTTTGTATGTGCCATTCTCCAGGACAGATGTTGGGTTGTGCATATACCATTTGTTCGTATGGTCAAATGGTCAAATGTAAATTTCTTACACAATTCCCAGTGGATCACTGTCCACCCAGTCGTGTCTAGTCTTATCCTCTTTCTGTGCTAATTTGTTGCATTCACATATTATGTGATTGATGGTTTCGTTTCTTTCACTTCATAACCAACATCTGCTGTTTTCTTGTGTCTTATCTATTCTCGTTTTGATATGATTGGTTCTTATGGCGTTCATGTCCATGTTTTCTCATGTGAGATGTCGTTTATTAGTCGCTTAAAACGTCCATAGAGTTGGAGTTTTTTTTTTTTTTCCATATTCGTTTTCTGGTTATTGTCATTCTGTTGGTCCTCGTGTTGTCAGTATTGTTTCTGGTGGCTGTAATCAGTCTTCCTCCACGATTTTGTATGTAGTATTCAAATCGTTGTATTGATGCGTCAACACCGTCTTTAATGCAAGCAAGTCTTCTTCCTTCTTCTTTTCTTGACACATATAATCTGTCAACGTCATCTCTGTAATGCCTTATTCATAGTCATTAGTTTTCTTATTCTATGGTCCATTTGCTTAAGTTCTTCTCTGGTTCACTTCAAAAATGGTCCTGAATATTTTACGAGGGAGACAGCCCAGGTATTTATTCCTTTAATAAGGTAAATTGTAACCCAGCAAAAAACGGCACATAATAGTGATATGTTTTATTATAGCAATACAATTAAAATGTTCTCACTCTTCAATTTCTAGTCTGATTTTTAATAATGACAATTTTAAGGGGTCTTTGTTGCACTGAGCATAAAGTTTTAGTCAGAAATTTTCAGTATAACGGAAATAATTATCAAATGCTAAATAGAAATCTTCACTCCTTCCAAAACAGAATTTCAATATCATCATGAACCGATGTTACAACAGGAGCCTAAATGGATCACTAGTCGTCTCGTATATTATTAAAATTTCCATTATATATTGTATCGTCCATAAATAAAAACACATTTTCCAATTTTTTGAGTAAGTTGATAATTTCCTTCAAAATCAAAGATACTTGAATTTCATTATCTCTAGTCGAAAATTATGCAACTAAGATGCATGTTATTAGGGGTGATTTATGACCAAACTCCAAAGCATTAAAACTGTGTCAGCAAAAATAAAATTGCAACACTCCTCTAACTTTATTTTTTGACTGCTGTATAATTTTACATACTTAGTAACAAAGATATGTAGCAATCTAAAAATAGGGGCATCCCTCCTATAAACATATATTTGGAAGTAAATAATGGATTGTAATCCGACAATATATAAAGAAAAATTGATAAGAAAGTAATCCAAGTAGAAGGAGAGATTTATTGAGAAGCAAAGTCAACACTATAATGTTTTGGTTCTAGTGAACCATCATCAGGACTGTGAGGGATGATATTTGTGATGTTAAATCAATGATGGATGTGTAAAAGTGCAAAATACAAAAACCAGGGGAAAATTTGTATAACAAGAAAAAGTTGGCCTTTTAATTAGTGAATCAGCGTTTGTTTGTTTTAAATTACGTCATTTGACTTATTAGAAATATTGTGTAGAATTTATGTTCCGTTTGTTTATCGAGAAAGATTTCGAATCAAAAGGGGGAAGAAAAAGTATATCCAGTATTCTTCGTCGTTCCCAACATATTTTCCCTGATTATATACGTCTATACCTTGAAACTTCTATTCGTGATTTAAAATTTTCCGATGCACATACATTTGAAAAAGCCAGACCTATAGGATTAGAACTTCCTCGAAAAGAAGGAATATCCCATAACATGGCCGACCAACTTAGATCTGAGATATCTAGGATAAACTATAACCACATCTTTAAAATCAGATCTAAATTTATATCTTTATGCAACAAAAGTTGTTGGAAAAATTTGGTTATGGCTGATCTTGTTAACAACATTTCCAGCATCAATCTCAGCTCTATTGAAACCGAAGTTTCGGGTTAAAATTTGCCACTGGTATCAAAAATCATGATATAGGAAAAATTAATGAACACAAATTACAAACACCATGTCTCTGACTTCCACAAAGGATTTATAGAAGGTATCATAGCTGCTTCCACTAAATGCCATTCTGATGACTTGCCCCTACCTAACAGATACATAACTGCCTTGAAATCTCTCTCTTCTAACCACAACATTGTTATTTCACCTTCTGACAAAAGTGGGGGTGTTGTTATCATGTATTCTATGGTATATAACAAAAAAACGTATGGATCTACTGGGTGATAACAACTCATATGAACAGATATCCCTACAAACTGTTTCAAATAATATTAATGACTTTAACAAATCCCACAGAAAATTAATCACTAATAAAGATAATTGGTCTGGTGGGTAGAGTGTTCGCCAATGGTCCGGGAGACCTGGGTTCAATCCTAGGTCACGTCATACCAAAGACTTTTAAAATGGTACTTGATACCTCCTTGCTTAACGCTCAGCAATATAAGGTACGTATCAAGGGTAAAGTGAAGCAATCCAGAGAAAGAGGTAGCGTCCTCCTCTATACCTCAGTGTTGTAGCTATTGAAAAGGGAGCTTTTTTTTCAAAGACGATGCTATTTCACTCTGTAATTCCCTAAATGCCCGTCCGGGCTTTTACAATATTTTTCCTTACTTGAGCAAATCCATTTTAAATAGCTATGGTATATTCCATCTTTAGTTAATATATTCCACATATATCATAGTTTTATACTTTCTCTTTTTCTTTTTGTCTTTCTTTTTCTTCCTCCTTTTGATTCGAAATCTTCTCGATAAACAAATGGAACATAAATTCTACACAATATTACTAATAAGTCAAATGACGTAATTTAAAACAAACAATCGCTGATTCAATAATTAAACAGCCAACTTTTTCTTGTTATACAAATTTTCCCAGGTTTTTGTATTTTGCACTTTTACACATCCATCATTGATTTAACATCACTAATATCATCCCTCATAGTTCTGATGATGGTTCACTAGAACCGAAACGCTTAGTGTTGACTTTGCTTCTCAATAAATCTCTCTTTCTACTTGGATTACCTTGTTATCAATTTTTCTTTATATATATATATATATATATATATATATATATAATATATATATATATATATACGTGGTGTATTCAATAAGTTTCCAGACTTTTTTGTACAGGCATTTAAAATTGTCGTAGACTCTTGAAAATTCAGTATGTTATTGATATACATCTTATGAGGTGACAAACCAATTTTTATAATTTTAGGTTCAAATGAACAGCTACAACAAGAATTGGAATACGCCCTACTAAAGCCTGATTGTCACAGCTGGTGAATTTCGAAAATGCAATCTGGACGTGAGGACACCTTAGAAGAACGATATGCAATAAAATTCTGTTTTAAAAGTTGAAAAAATGCCTCAGAAACGTACGGAATGGTTCAGACTGATTTTGGAGCATCTTGCATGAATCGAGCATCAGTTTTTGAGAGGCATAAGAGATTCAAAGAAGGCAGGGAGTCTGTGAGGGATGATGAGAGGTGTGGGAGGAGTAAGGAAGCCAATACACCAGAATTGATTGGCCAAAGGGTTACTATGTTGAGGTTTTAAGGGAGTTCAGGAAGAGATTCCGTCGGAAGTGGCCAGCACTCTTCAAATCTGGTCAGTGGCATTTCCAGCAGGACAATGCACCAGTCCACAACTCTATCCTTGTCACAGACTATTTGACCAAGATGGGCATCAAGATAGTTCCTCAGCCTCCCTAGAGTCCAGCCCTTGCTTCCAGTGACTTTTGCTTATTCCCTGAGCTCACAGGCTGTCGTTATGAGACAACTGAAGAAATGAAAGAGGCTGTGACGAAGGTCATTGACACGCTCACTCAAGAGGACTTTCATGGGGCCTTCCAGAAGTTGTTGGAATGGCACAACAAGTGCATTGCAGCCGAAGGAGATTACTTCGAAGGGGACTAGAGTTTCATGTGTGTACTATCAATAAAAGTGCCCATACGAAAAAAAAGTCTGGAAACTTATTTAATGATCCTCGTATATATATATATATATATATATATATATATATATATATATATATATATATATATATATATATATATATTCTCTTGAAGGTATATTTTGTTGAAGATGACAATCAAGTATTTGGTGTTTAGCTTTTTGTTCTTTTATTTCTTTATGGGGAACGAGATGTCGTGACTTTTACTGAAGGGAATTAAAAACTCTCCCAAGTCTTTGTTAGTATAGTACAAGTGCAGGTAATTTCGACTCCATTTGATCCTTATTGAAGACGTGGGTATTTTAAAAATTCCTTGAGCCCAGAACAAATCCTGCTCTCTAGATCAGCGGAGTGTACGCAGATAACTATGAAATACTATTTGGAATCCTTCATTGGTTCCTAAATAGAAGCCTCAATATCATTATGGACCGCTATTCGAATATGAATCCAACAAGGTCGTCTAGTAATAACATTATATTCGGAATGAGTCAGCTTGGAGTTAAGGATATTAGAAGAATTATCCCCAGGTAATTAAAAAAAAAACGTTATTAACCTTTCAAAAAGAATGTAAGTCAGTGGTTAATTTTGACCTGGATTAATTTTCGTTCTCTGACACCAAAGGTGAAGGACACCACAGAAAGTGTAACTGGCATAGCATCATCAAAGCAGTTGCAATTGGAGTGGATTCTTTGTTTAATGGCATATCTACCTTCTTGGGCTATTTGATGCCAAAGCCATCTTTGTAGAAGAACAGCAGTGATGATATTTAACCCATAGGCGGGGGGGAATAGGGAAGTTCATGCCTTCCCAAAGGGGTATTAGTCCGAAAGTAAATGTAACTGTGCGAATGGTGTTCTAACTCGCTTACCTTAAGGTTACAGTCCAGTGCATTAGCCACTACACCACAGGAACCCTCCCCCATGATTATAGTAAACTATGGTATCTAATCACAGATGGTTGGTTAGTTTGACAGTATACTAACTTTCGTTTTCCATCCTCAAACTCCGAAGCAATTAAATGGTTCAACTAACAATTCTTAAAATAGCAAATGTTGGTAATGAGGTGAGAGAGACGAAACCATCAATCATATAATAAGCGATCGCAGTAAATTAGCGCCCAAAAAATTATAAGACTAGACACGACTGACTGGAGAAGGAGATCCACTGGGAATTGTGCAATAAATTTAAATTTGGTCATACGAACAAGTGGTATATACACAACCCAGAATCCGTACTTGACAATGAGACGCACAAAATTCTCTGGGAGATACAAACAGATCACTTAATCTCAGTCAGACGACCAGACAGAGTGTTAGTTAACAAAAAAAAAAAAAAAAAAAAAAAAAATAGAGAACCTACCGAATTGTGGGTTTTGCCGTCCCGGCAGACCATAAAGTGAAATTAAAAGAAAACGAAAAGAATACCTAGACCTTGCTAGAGAGTTGAAATAGCCGTGGAACACAAAGGTGAAGGCGATACCAATTATGACTGGTACGCCCGGAAAAATCCCCTAAAGGATTAGTAAAGAGATTGGAAGACTTGGAAATAAGACGCGACAAGTGGACACTATCCAGATTACAGCATTATAAAAATCGGCTAGAATACCGAGAAGAGTCCTGGAGACTTGAGGAACCTTGCTGTCACTCAAACTATAATAATAAAAAACTATCTGCTAACGCTTGTGTGAAAAACTCTCAAAGGAATAAAAGGATAATACAACAGAGTGAAAGTGAACGAAGGCGAAATATCTGGACGTTGCTAGAGAGCTGGAAAAGTTATGGAACAATAATGTGACCGTGATACCAATTATAGTTGGAGCATTTGGAAGAATCTTCAAGAACCTGGAAAAGGGGCTCGATGTACGGGGGATTTGAGGAATTGCAACTACACAGACTACAACGCTATCAAAATCGGCCAGGATACTTTGAACAGTCTCATAGAACTGAGATTGGCCGTTATTTACATTCGAGTAAAATAATAATAATAATAATAATAATCCCGACCAGATGTAGTGATAGTCAACAACAACAAAAAAGAGAACCAACAGAATAGTGGATCACTGTGTGAAAATAGAAGAAAGTGAAAAGAGAGATAAGTACTTACATCTTTCCAAAAAAAAAAAAAAAAAAAACTAAAAAAAAAGGTAAAACATGAAGTCTACGGTGATTCTAATAGTAATTGGTGCGGCCGAAACAATTCCCTAAAACTTTTGGTAAAGAGGATACGTGGAGACTATTCAGACTACAGCATTATTAAGATCGGCCAGGATACCGAGAAGAGTCCTGGAGACTTGAGGAGACTTGCTGTCGCTCAAACTTCAATGAAAGGCCATTGGCTAACGCTGATCTGAAAAATCTTCAAAGAATGATGACAATACCTGTGCAGTCCATGCTAACAAATGGTATATGCACAAATCAGAATCTGTCTCAGAAATAAGAGCCACAAAATTCTCCGTGACTTTGTGATACAATCGGATCACCAGATTTTGGTCAGAAGACGACACCTTGTGTTATTAAACAAGGAAAAAAGAACTTGTCATCTGGTGGATTTTGCAGTTCTAGCAGAGCATACAGAGTAAAAATAAAAGAAATCGAAAAGAAAAAGAAACACCACGATCTTGACAGAGAGCTGAAAAAAAAAAGCTGTAGAACATGAAGGTAATGGTAATACCGATTGTAGATGGAGCCCTTGAAATAGTCCCCAAAGATCTAGAAAAGAGACTGGGGAAATTAGAAATCAGAGCAAGAATCGAGACTATCTAAGCTTCACCATTGTTAAAATCAGCTGGAATACTTAGAAGAGTCTTGGAGATCTGAAGAAACTTTTGCTCTCCCTCAGACTTGAGTGGAAAACCACTAATTCGTGCCGGTGTGAAAATTATGATGATAATATGTTTGTACAAGGTTATATGGTTTCGAGTATTCCTATCTAATACTAAAAGTTTATACACAATTAGGGACGAAAACGTCCCTGTATCGAAGGACAAGAATCAGGTCTTGTTTCAAAGAAGACTGCAAGTAAAAGAGGTTGAGATTTTTGCGTTCTCTTCTTATATACCCCTCTGACAATATCCTCAAATTGTCAGTAGCAGAAATCCATTGGCTGACAATGGTAATGATCCTACACATTTGATAAACGGTCGTTTCTCAACCACCTGGTCTCAAGCATCAAGCCTCTCTGACATAGAAGTTAAATCACTGGACCCTTACACTCAAAGCAACGTCATTTTACGGTATAAAATTACCAGACTTATCAAGCCTCAAATTCAGTAGCTTCTTCTGATCTCGTATAACTTGATCTTGTGCATGTGAAACATACAACTACAACCTTATCACGTGATACAAAATGGCGGTGCTGCTGGTTTCTTAACAAATAGATTTTTACGGGTGGAGTTGATAGACTCACATCCACTCTAGAGTTTGCTTATCAAGAGATCTGTTTGCCATAATATTTTCTCATAACCAGGGGAAATCTCTTCATAGGCCACTGTGGAGACATCAAAGCGTCTCTTGTGGGACAAAGATTGGCCTATACAACGCCCCCGTTTTGTCAGTACTGTTGACATGACAACGAAATAAAACTCAAGGAGCTCGCTTAGACTGATTTGACAGAAAAATAGAAGGGATTTACTGGTCTGACGATTTCTCAAATATCAAGCTACAAAAGTTGACAAATTTTTCCACCTCCACTTAGAGATATATATGTCAGATATTACGGGCACATCCTCCGCCTCCTTCCAGACCACATAACCCGAGCCATCTTCGACTTCAATCCAAGAGAGACAGAATAGAGACACCTTCGAAGTACCCCTCAATACCCGATGGCCGGATATCGTTGCTGAGCACCAACAGACCTGCTAAGACATCTTGGCAGAAACAAAGCTGGTGGCCATCGACCAATCGAGATGGCGGAATCTGTTGAACCTGGTTAGCTTTTCTCGCTATAATGCGTGCGAAAATTGATGATTATGATGAGGGGTGAGGTGGAGTGGAGAAACGATTCGTCAAGTCCATTTCGTATTACGATAACCCTTATACTGTACACGCTTTATAAAGTCAATTTGGTATTTTCTTGTAGGCACTTATCAATCGCCAAAACTTTCTGTTCAAAAATACGAGGATCATTAAATAAGTTTCCAGACTTTTTTCCTGTGGGCACTTTTTTTGATAGTACACACATGAAACTCTAGTCCTCTTCGAAGTAATCTCCTCCGGCTGCAATGCACTTGCTGTACCGTTCCAACAACTTCTGGAAGGCCCCATGGAAGCCCTCTTGTGTGAGCATGTCAATGACCGTCGTCACAGCCTCTTTCATCTCCTCAATTGTCTCATAATGACAGTCTCTAAGCTTAGGGAATAACCAAAAGTCACAGGGGGCAAGGTCTGGACTCTAGGGAGGCTGAGGAACTGTCTCGATGCTCATCTTGGTCAAATAGTCTGTGACAAGGATAGAGTTGTGAACTGGTGCATTGTCCTGGTGAAAATGCCACTGACCTGATTTGAAGAGTGCGGGCCTCTTCCGACGGAATCTCTTTCTGAACTCCCTTAAAACCACAACATAGTACCTCTAACCCTTTGGCCAATCAACTCTGGTGTTCTGACTTCCTTACTCTTCCCATACCTTTCATCATCCCTCACAGACTCCCTGCCTTGTTTGAATCTCTTATGCCACTCAAAAATTGATGCTCGATTCATGCCAGATGCTCTAAAAGCAGTCTGAAGCATTCCATACGTTTCTGTGGCATTTTTTCCAAGTTTAAAACAGAATTTTATTGCATATCGTTCTTCTAAAGTGTCCTCATGTCCAGAGTGCATTTTTGAAATTCACCAGGTGTGACAATCAGGCTTTATTAGGGTGTATTCCAATTGCTGCTGTAGGTGTTCATTTGAACCTGAAATCATAAACATTGATCAGTCACCTCATAAGATGTATAGCAATAACATACTGAATTTTCAAGAGTCTACTACAATTTTAAATGCCGGTACAAAAAAAGGCTGTAAACTTATTGAAGGCACCACGTATATATTCTCTACCTTACCGTTCCTTTAAATGATAATGCTATGTTGGACATTATCATTAAAGAAACGTTTTCTGTGAAGAAAAACTTCTTTTAACATGCTTAACAATAGTTTTGTTATTCCCGTTACACAATAAAATTAATTTTATCTTTTTTACAGCAATCTTGAAATTTCTATCAACACTGAACGCTGGTGCTGATGGCTTGGTTGATTCATTGAATAAGTTTAACAGTATGTCAACTAATCTAGGGTTATTTTATGCCGAGAGGTTAGGGAATCGAGTTCATATTTACATTTTTTGTGTAGTTTTTTTTTTTTGCAAACTTAAAAAAAAATTTTTTTATCAAAAACAAATATTTTTAAAGAGATCTATTTGAGCCATAATTGGTACAACCACACTAAGACAGAGTGAACCTGGAAGTAATTGCAATGAAGGGGTAGTCCAAACTCGCCAGATCTTCAGAAAAGATACCTCACTATCAGATGCCGCTTAGTGTTAATACCCAGAATGCCCGATGGTTGTCATTGTGCTGTGGTTAACGTGTTAGACTGTGATATGTTAGTAAAGGAGTTCGAAATCCAGTCACATTATCATGTTCATGTTTAGATTAATACTATTGGGAAAGGCATGAACTCACATATCCTTATAGCAATTG
Source organism: Sepioteuthis lessoniana (assembly GCA_963585895.1). Taxonomy (NCBI): domain Eukaryota; kingdom Metazoa; phylum Mollusca; class Cephalopoda; order Myopsida; family Loliginidae; genus Sepioteuthis; species Sepioteuthis lessoniana. Next base: position 96,725,220 of record OY757923.1, on the reverse strand, counting down.
GTTAAATACCACCACCATTCTCCTTCTACAAGGATGGCTTTGGTATTTACACTCAAATATAACAAAATTTTGGCAAAAATGTGTTCACAATACAAGAAACAAATTATAAACCAACTTGTGTTTCTCAGTAAAACAGAAGTGTTTGTTATGCATTAGTTAGTTTGGATCATAGATATAACTTACTTTTGGTCATGTCATCCCGAATATGGCAATGCACATGCCCATCCCACAAATGGTAATCTTTTGCTCTTGTATATAATACGTATACCTAGTTTTTACAGCCCAGTCGGTTGGTGCTGTAGAATACACCGACTGCATCTCTGCAGAGGGGGGAGACTCCGCCACAATGAGTGTCCTGGATATGACACTAAACAGTCTGATGGCGAGTCTCCAGTAATGCTTTAGCGTTGAGGAATGCCGAATACCCTTTCAGTGCCATCGCTCCCAGGTTGACTCTGGCCCGGAGTGGTAGCACCTGATAGAGACCTGTCTATGGGTTAAATAGAACTAAACTGTACTTATGCTAAACTGAATTGCATGAAATAGAACTGATTTGACATTTAAACTGCGTACTTATGCTAAGCTAATTTGTCTGATATGGAACTTTGTGGCATTTAAACTGAGTCCAAACAAATGACTTATGCTCTAAACTGAATTGTTAGAAATAGAACTGTTTGATAATTTAACTGTGTGTAAACAAATGACTGATGTTTAATTGAATTGTTAGGGATACATTGCAATACTTGAAACCATTTAACTGTGCAAAAGAATGAACTTAGGCTCGTTTAAAAATGCTGACAAAATGTGCTTGCAAATCATATATGTTTAATATATGTATAAAGAGGATTTGGCATTAAATGACCTAAAACGGTTGATATGCCATAAAAACAAACCAAACCAAACCAAACCTAGCTTCTAGGTTTAGAAAAAAATAGGGCGTTTTATCACGAATAATTAAGGTAGTTATCATTAAACACAAGAATTATTTCAAATACGGTGATATAATTGACAATTTTTATACTTCTGATTCTGCATCAACAAATGAAATGACTTTTTACTAAATCTCTGGAGACCTCCCCGGTGACGGCGGCCCTTAGGTCTCAGCCTTAAAGCCCATACCTCTTTAATCTGGTTTTGCTTGGACTTGAGAAGCATAAAATCAAAATTCTTTCCTGATGTCGACTTTGAAACTGTTGCCAAAATCAACCATCGAATATACCAATAAGTTATCTCTAAAACTATGAATAAACGATGTTCTAATTTAGTCCAAACTGCTTGGCCAACAAACAAGAATCCCGCCCGACTCAAGGTTTTAAATAACAAAGACACAAAGATAGAATTATATATTTCAGATATGTAATCGTTCTCAGAAACGGTGGATAACATAACTCATTCGATATGGCCAATATTCTTTGCTGTAAAGTTAACATCTTTTCGCATTTAATTAATTTGCTGATTTTTTAACGTCAGTCGTTTACGCGCATGCGCCATGGGAAGAAGAAGAAGAAGAAGAAGAAGATTTGAGTATAAAAATTCCATTAGTATGGATAACTGCAGGTATTATTTTCTACCTTTATATGGATGCAAAATTCTTAGATGATATATAAGATCTGTGGTCTTGAAACTTTTTAGCATAAAGGCCTCATCGTGTGTTTTACATATTTTGGCAGTCAAAAAAAAAAAAAGAACCTAAGTAGTATTGGGTGAGACTACTGTAGCCGCATTTACCCATTTTCACAATGCTTTTTCCCGTGGAGAATATCGTTTAACATAAACTGCATGTGTTTTTCATGTGCTTTTCTTCTTTTTTTTTCTTCGCGTGCAAGTCTACAATTTTCTTACATTGTTTCTTCAAATAGTTAAGAACTTCTTCCTTTATTTCCTCAAAAACCGTATAGATCATTGTAGGAATAAAATTGATATTTCTTTTTTTGCTTGAGGAAGGAAAACTTATTAAATTTTAATTACGGATAATTAGAATTTAATATTAATTTTCATTCATTTCAATATGTTAGTCAAGTTTTTTTTTGTCAGCTGAAATATTTTTGAGGGTAGATATATTTTTTTTAGAACGTGCTTCGAAGTCAGCCGATTTGCGTACAAAATTTGATGAAAATCGGTTGAGCGGTTTTTCGTGTCTATGAAATCTGCATGCACGCACAAAGTTGTTCATTTCTATAGTATAGACTAATAAAAATTGAATGAGTGACCAACGAGGATGTTAGTAGTGAACTTTGTCAGTAAAGTGGGATTTGCTTTTATATGAATACAAAACCTGGAGCTACTTTTGTGTCTCTTTTTTACTCTTGATTACGTCGTCAGCATGAATAAAAAAGACATTTGGGTGAAGGACAACATAAAAAAGTACACAATCAAATATACGTAAAGAAAAATAACATTCAATTATTGAAAAAGGAAAAAATGAAATACATGTGATACACAGTTGACATTTGACAAAATTAGTCCGCACAAAAAATTCCAGAAAGGACATGTATGTTTTAGTCTTCCGACTTGCTGTTATGTAATTTTACTTGGTGAATATCGTTAATGAAATAATTTTAAAACGCTTTACTCGTGAGCTATGAGTGAGAGTAGCTATGTGGCTTTGCTTCGTCCGATGGACAAAGACCGACCACCAAGTTTCACTCACCGAATAGCGGAAAGTAAGTGTTGATCTGCGTAAGTTCTTTCTTAAAAAAAGCTTTGCAGGGACGTTTTCAGTTCCAGTAATCAGCTAACAGATATCAGTAACTTTACTCGGAATCTCTCTCTCTCTCTCTCTCTCTCTCTCACACACACACACACACACACACATTTTCTTTGTTGGTTGTTTGGGTTTTATGGCCTATCAACCTTTCTAGGTTATTTAACGCCAAATTCTGTCTATATGTATATACATTCAACCAAAGATTTCTGAACGAATACTTAGTAGGTAAAGTTTTCTATAAACAGGATTTCATTTCTTAGCACATGATTAACCAGTTTCAATTCGTCATATTTTTTCGTACAACCCTGTCTTTCGCGAGAAGGACAGAACGTCTTCTATTTTGACGTTTTCGAACAAATCGGTTAAACTTTGAAAAATTGCTTTCTGATGACAGCGAAAGTTCTACATTCTATAAGAATATGTTTAACCGTGCAAGTTGTCTGACAGGTCAAACACTGTGGTGGTGGTTCCTGTTTCAGTATGAAAGAGTGAGTAAGACTTGTATGACCAATGCGCAATCGGGATATAACAAATTGTTCTCGATATTTTAAAATCTAATTTAATTTAAGAAATATTCAAAATGGATGAGTTAACAAAAGTAACCGAACGTCTACAAATTGGTGAAATTTTTACTTTTGCGTTTATTCTGTCGGTTGTGTAAATCTCAGTGAATTCCAAACAGTAATTTTTTTTCTACATGTATCATATAAGTGAGTGAAAATGCAGGAATTTACCGGGTCACTACATATCTATCTGCAAGAACATAAAAGGTGATTATATAGAAACGATGAAAAGTTTGTTCTATGGTTGACTGACTACATGAGTAACGAAGTGTTAGGTGAACTTCGAACCCATCTCTAAGATTTCCCGAGCATTTTGCAAAATACGTGGTGTATTTAATAAGTTTACAGACTTTTTTGTACAGGCATTTAAAATTGTCGTAGACTCTTGAAAATTCAGTATGCTATTACTATACATCTTATGAGATGACTGACCAATTTTTATAATTTCAGGTTCAAATGAACAGCTACAGCAGGAATTGGAATACACCCTACTAAAGCCTGAGTGTCACAGCTGGTGAATTTCAAAAATGCAATCTGACACTTTGAAGAACGATATGCAATAAAATTCTGTTTTAAACTTGGAAAGAATGCCATGCGATGAAAGCTGGATCTAATGCTATGACCCAGAGACCAAGAGACCAAGAGTTCCCAGTGGAAGCATGCTGGCTCATCCAGACCCAAGGTCAGACAGAGCAAATCCATCCACAAACTTTGATGATCCCTTTTTTTGACAGCACTGGCATGATCTACATGCTCCGGGTTCCCATTGGACAGATAGTGAACAAGGAATACTATGTTGAGGTTTTAAGGGAGTTCAGGACGAGATTCCCCCGGAAGAGGCCAGAACTCTTCAAATCAGGTCAGTGGCATTTCCAGCAGGACAATGCACCAGTCCACAACTCCATCCTTGTCACAGACTATTTGACCAAAATGGGCATCAAGACAGTTCCTCAGCCTCCCTAGAGTTCAGACCTTGCTCTCTGTGACTTTTGCTTATTCCCTAACCTCACAGGCTGTCGTTATGAGAGAATTGAGATGAAAGAGGCTGTGACGAAGGTCATTGACACGCTCACATAAATGGACTTCCATGGGGCCTTCCAGAAGGTGTTGGAATGGCACAACAAGTGCATTGCAGCCGAAGGAGATTACTTCGAAGGGGACTAGAGTTTCATGTGTGTACTATCAATAAAAGTGACCATACGAAAACAAGTCTGGAAACTTATTTAATGATCCTCGTATGTCACTGAGAATTTTTGAATCAATCTAAGGAAATAATTATTATACATGGACCTTGTATCACATCCTACTTATGGCTATTGGTAATATGTAGAGACATTTAAATGACCTTTACGTCCACGTGCAGGATTTGAACTTTGGACTCAGCAAACCAAGTTCAAACCTTGCATAAGGTAGTTTGTATTTTACTTCACGCTAATACTTTTGGGAAAAGCACGAATCCATCCACAACCCAATTATGAGTAAATAGACTGTGTTCTTTAGCTTTGGTTCGACAAACGGCCAAAGGGGAAGATTTGGTACGACAAACGGTCAAAGGGGAAGATTTGGTACGACAAACGGTCAAAGGGGAAAATTTGGTACAACAAACGGTCAAAGGGGAAAATTTGGTTCGACAAACGGTCAAAGGTGAAGATTTGGTACGACAAACGGCCAAAGGTGAAGATTTGGCATGACAAACGGTCAAAGGTGAAGATTTGGTACGGTAAGCGGTCAAAGGGGAAAATTTGGTACGACAAACGGTCAAAGGTGAAGATTTGGTACGACAAACGGCCAAAGGTGAAGATTTGGCATGACAAACGGTCAAAGGTGAAGATTTGGTACGGTAAGCGGTCAAAGGGGAAAATTTGGTACGACAAACAGTCAAAGGGGAAGATTTGATACGACAAACGGTCAAAGGGGAAAATTTGGCACGACAAACGGTCAAAGGGGAAAATTTGGTTCGACAGACGGTCAAAGGCGAAGATTTGGTACGACAGTCAAAGGGGAAAATTTGGTACGACAAATGGTCAGAGGTGAAGATTTAGTTCGACAAACGGTCAAAGGGGAAAATTTGGTATGAAAAACGGTCAGAGGTGAAGATTTGGTACGACAAACGGTCAAATAGGAAAATTTGGCACGACAAACGGTCAAAGGTGAAAATTTGGTACGACAAACGGTCAAAGGGGAAGATTTGGTACGGTAAACGGTCAAAGGGGAAAATTTGGTACGACAAACGGCCAAAGGTGAAGATTTGGCATGACAAACGGTCAAAGGTGAAGATTTGGTACGGTAAGCGGTCAAAGGGGAAAATTTGGTACGACAAACGGTCAAAGGGGAAGATTTGGTACGACAAACGGTCAAAGGTGAAAATTTGGCACGACAAACGGTCAAAGGGGAAAATTTGGTACAACAAACGGTCAAAGGGGAAAATTTGGTTCGATAAACGGTCAAAGGTGAAGATTTGGTACGACAAACGGCCAAAGGTGAAGATTTGGCATGACAAACGGTCAAAGGTGAAGATTTGGTACGGTAAGCGGTCAAAGGGGAAAATTTGGTACGACAAACGGTCAAAGGGGAAGATTTGATACGACAAACGGTCAAAGGGGAAAATTTGGCACGACAAACGGTCAAAGGGGAAAATTTGGTTCGACAGACGGTCAAAGGGGAAGATTTGGTACGACAGTCAAAGGGGAAAATTTGGTACGACAAACGGTCAGAGGTGAAGATTTAGTTCGACAAACGGTCAAAGGGGAAAATTTGGTATGACAAACGGTCAGAGGTGAAGATTTGGTACGACAAACGGTCAAAGGGGAAAATTTGGCACGACAAACGGTCAAAGGTGAAAATTTGGTACGACAAACGGTCAAAGGGGAAAATTTGGCACGACAAACGGTCAAAGGTGAAGATTTGGTACGGTAAACGGTCAAAGGGGAAGATTTGGTATGACAAACCGTCAGGGGTAAAATTTGGCACGACAAACGGTCAAAGGGGAAAATTTGGTTCGACAAACGGTCAAAGGTGAAGATTTGGCACGACAAATGGTCAAAGGTGAAGATTTGGTACGGTAAACGGTCGAAGGGGAAAATTTGGTACAACAAACGGTCAAAGGGGAAAATTTGGTTCGATAAACGGTCAAAGGTGAAAATTTGGTTCGACAAACGGTCAAAACCGTCAAAGGGGAAAATTTGGTACGACAAACGGTCAAAAGTGAAAATTTGGTACGACAAACGGTCAAAGGTGAAGATTTGGTACGACAAACGGTCAAAGGGGAAGATTTGGTTCGACAAACGGTTAAAGGGGAAGATTTGGTACGACAAACGGTATTCTTCTGAGTATTCTAGCTGATCTTAACAATTGTGTAGTTTAGATGGTCTCGATTCTCCTTTGAGTTCCAATTCGTCCAGTCTTTTTTCCAAGCCCTTGGGGACAGTTTCAACTGCACCAACTACAATTGACACCACTGTCACTCTCATATTCTGCAGTTTTTTTCGGTTCTCTGGCAAGGTCCTCGTATTTGTCGATTTTCCGTTTTCTTTTATTTTTACTTTGTGGTTCGCTGGAACGGCAAAATCCACGAGAAGACAAATTCTTTTCTTCTTTGTAATCAACACTAAGTCTGGTCTTCTGGCCGGGATTGGGTTAGCCATTTGAAATTTCGAGAGATCTTTATGTATCTCATTTTCTAGGACAGATTCTGATTTGTGTATCTATCTTTTATCAGTATGGCTACAATTTCTTCTCTTGCACAATTCCCAGTGTGTTACCTTTTTCACCCAGTCATATCTACTTTTGTATTCCTTTTGGACCAGTTTGAAGCATTCGATTATTATGAATTTAACTATTTCAGCACATCCCCAACTCTGTGTATTATTCTTCTGTGTATTATCAATTTAGGCTTTAATATAATTTATCTCTTATGACATCATTTTGTATTGCTATCAAAAGAGATTCGGTTAGTCGATCAAGATTCCTTTCTCATCGTCATGTTCAGCTCTTCTCGTGAGTAGTTTCTTTAGTTTGTTACTTCATCCATACTGTTGTTTTTCTTCCCATTTTCATTTCCGAGATATTTTATTTCTTGTTTTCCTGTTTGTCTTTGCGTTGATTCTATTTATATTGTTGCATATTGACCTTTGACAGAGCTATTAATCAGAGGTTTCTTAACACAAGATGCACCTGTGTAAACTAATTGATTACCGAAACACAGGAAATACGTGGGTGGAAGCAGATCACGTGGGTTGATAACCGGAAGAAAGAGTAGGCGTTATGAAATTATATATACACGGGTTTTCAAAACAGATTCGGTCAGTCTCGGAGTCACGAAGAGTCTCGCAGTTGAAAGTCACGACAGTCACGGCCAGAGAGTGGCCGGTGAGCATCTGGGGGTTGGAGGCAGCGTCCCACAGCTCTATTCGGTTGATAAACTTTCGTCAAGGAAGCAAAGACGTAAGGTCGTGAGTATGGAATCATAACGTGGGTTAAGAAAGGGTCAATATAGCAGTCCTCAATCAGTTCCCCTTCGAGTCTGAGTCTTCCGAGTCTCCTTCCAGTCTGTGGCTGACTGTCTCTTCGTTTCCCTACCTCTCTCTCTCTCTCTCTCTCTCTCTCTCACACACACACACACACACACACTTACTGTCAACTTCAGACTGTTGCGAGAAAAATCAAAAGAGTAATATATTTTTGTAAAGAAAAGTGTTATGTCCATTCATTTCTTCATTCATTATATGGCTACACAACAATATGGCTGTTGTTGGATGCTGTAATCAGTCTTTCTTTGCTTTATCTTTTTTTCTTTCGGTTTATTCTTTGGGCCCCTAAATTGTTGCATTTACGAATTCCTCAATTCTAGTGATTCCTCTCCTTCCATTTTGTTATAATAAAAATGAATTGCAAAATTCCATAACTTTAAGGGGAACGTGATCTTTCCTCAAAAGTTATTCTTTTGGCCAACTTCCCAAGATACGAAAATCACAAAAATGCATAAAAATCCTGTAAAATAAAATTACCGAAGAAATAAATTTCAGTCTGTAGTTTCTTGCATTATCATATAATTGTTTTAAGATTTAAGATTAAACAATTAAATTATTAAACTCTAGAAAAAATGTGAGAAAACGGAATCAGAGAAAAATGTTTCCAAATAAAACCATTGAAAACCATCCAATTAGTCTATTGACAATTTACGAGATAATTTTTACACTTTTTATCTGAATGAGTATATATATATGTATATATATATATATATATTGAATAGTAGTAGAGACATTGTTTCTTCAAAGTGGTTATCTTTTTTATCTTGAAATCTGGTGAAAACTTACAAGATCATTCTAAAATAGTGTAAAAACAACTTAGGACAAGCGATAAAATAAATATATTTGCCTTCTTTCACCTCTTGCCTGCTTTTTCTTCTCTTTGGTAGATTTAAAACGTCTTTTCTCCACCTCTCTCAATCTCAATGTCTTTCTAATTCTCTTTCTTTCTTTTTCAACCTCATTTACTTTATTAAAGCGTTTAGTCTCACAAAAGCAACCGACCTTTCCTTTTATATTTTCAATTGAAATTCTGACACACACGAACGATTGGTAGAGAGTTATTACGCCATGACAAACAAATATAACTTAAGACTAAAGATAAAAAAGTAACGAGACTGAATTAAAAATTTTGATTATGATAAAGAAAAGAAGATCAATTTGTTTTTTTGTTTTGTTTTTTTGCACATCAACCTTCGCGAGTTATTTAATGCCAAAGCCATCTTAATAGAAGAACAACAGTGGTACTATTTACCCATAGCTGGGGGATAAGAGGGTTCATGCCTTTATCAGGGGTATTTGTCCGAAAGTGAACGTAATAGCGCGACTAGAGTTCAAACTCACTAACTATAATGTCACTGTCTAGCAGATTAGCCACAACGACTCAAGAAGAAGAAGAAGAAGAAGAAGAAGAAGAAGAAGAAGAAGAAGAAGAAGAAGAAGAAGGCGGTGATATTTATTTATCATAAAAAAATGAAAAATTTAAGTACTTTTAGATGAATTTGACCTTACATTAAAAGGTACTCTTTCGTTCAATTTCCCAAGAAACAAGAATTACAGAAAGAAACAAGAAACCAGCATTATAATCATCATCGTCATCATGTCGTGCCGCCAGCACGGATATCCCTGACCCTCTCTCGCCACTTCTCCCTATCGTTCATCGCCTCTGGCTGGTCTTCAGGGCTACATCCCGTATCCTCACAGAGCTACTGTATGTATGTTCGAGCTGGTCGTCCTGCTTTTTCTCGGCCATATGTGGGGGTCCATTGGAGTACATCACTTATGAGCTCGTCCTTGCTTCTCCATGCAGTGTCCTGCATGTCTGGTTCGTCTAACTTGGATAGTTTTCGTGATGGGAGGTAGATGGCCGTATAGTTGGTGCTTTGTGGAGTGGTGCCTCCAGGACTTGTTCAATATTGCTCGCAGCATTCTTGTGTAATTGCCATCTAGGTTTTTCTCCAGCCGTTTTGTTAGCGTCCAAGTAGTGCATCCATACAGCAGTATCGACACGACCGCTGCTTGGAAGAAACTACGTTTCATTTTATTGGTCAGGTCTGACTTCCATAAGATCGATAGCTTATCGATAGCTGTCCATGCCTTCGTTAGAATTATAATACTAAAGTAATAGACATTAGTTTGGGGTATGGCCAAGCTCAGTGCTAGGATCTCATGCCCCCTCCCGAATCTATGATATTGAGCCTCCACTCTACAACGTTTATTTTCATAAAGTAGTATTCTTATAGCATATAAAACCCACCCTTGCAGGGAACCCAAAGAGACTTACCCTCTCGGTAAGGGCGTCCGGGGTGTTGTAAGCACCGGCTCTGAGTCTAACGTTACTGAACAATTAGTTTTAAGACTTAAGACTAATCTTCTCATTTATTAGACTTCATCAGAACAAAAATCCTCCCAAATAAAACTATACAATTATTGTTTACTGACAAATTGATGAATAATTTTTCGCTTTTTTTTTTGTTTTGTTTTTTTGTTTTTGTTTGAAGGAGTGCACAGAAATATTGATTACATCAATGATTCTTGAAATTTCATTGAATTTGTTTTTACAAAATAAAAAGACATATTCCTTGATTTAGTAAAAGGTTTGTGAATAACTGAGCGAATTATATAATAAAGTGATGGTGTTTAGACTTCCAGATGAAGTCTAGGCGAGTCAGTTGCAATTTTGAAAAAAAAAAAAATGTCAATCTCAATACTTTCAGGACAGCAGTTTATAATGAAACACAAGATTTTGAAAGTGCAACATCCATCACACCCACCAGGCGCAGTGTTTATGTGTGTCACACTGAAGAAAGAGTAGAATGATATAAAAACTAGAATTTTAATTCTCCTATTTCTTCCATACTGACAATCAAAAATTTTCCATGAATTTGGCATTAAATATCCCACAAAGTTTGAGGTGCCATTATTCAAAGAAACCAAACCAAACCTTAAATTCTCCCTTTCTATACCTTTTTCTCTCTTCTCCTCCAATTCTTTCCTCCATTTCGTCATATTTAGGACATCTCTCTCTCTCTCTCTCTTTCTTAGAGGGGAAGTCCTCGTGGCGTAGTGGCTAACGTACAGGACTGCGACATTGTAGTAAGAGAGTTCGAACCTCTGTTGTGCTATCACGTTCGATTTCAGACTAATGTCCCTTAGAAATAGTATGAAGTCCCCTTACCCTCCAGTCATAGATTAAATAGTACCTCTACTATTCTTCTACAAAGATGGTTTTGGCATTAAATAACGCATGAAGGTTGATGTGCCATTAAACAAAGAAACCAAACCAAAATACCTCTTTGATTTTATTACGTCATAACTGAACATTTTCAAACGCGTGGCAAAATAGACAAATAAACAGAATTATTATCATGAAAAAGAAAGTGATAGTTTGGAAAATCAAATTCCCTTGCTTCACTGGAGAATATGGACGATGAATTGGTCGTTTAGTTCTCTCGAGGTTTTTTAGAAACAAAACTTCGCGAGCCGTTCCACAATTTACAACACAAAAATAAATTAATAAATCACGCAGACAAAAGAAAATTCACAACATGTTAACTTATAACAGACAATTTTATATACTAACAACAAAGCAAAAACAATACAAAGTAGGAAGAATGTCCGAATATTATTCGTGTGTGTGTGTGTGGGGGTGGGTGTGACTGATACAAATATTATGTAAATGTAAGTGTGTGTTTAAAAACTAAAAAAGACATATCAGCGAAGTATTCATCTGCTCGCTAGCTAAAAGTGTGTATCTATATGTGTGAGGTGATTTTGATATCCATGCAAAGTTCAGAATATTGTAGTGTGACAAATATACCAATTTCATTATGGCAATGGATATATTTTTGCAGACTGTATGTTCTCGCATGTTGGCTTTTGTCTTTAGCTGTACGTGACGAAATGTCTGAGGCTGTGCAAGCGCATGGGAGAGTGAGAACTGTCAAGTTGTCTGGAGCTATAGGTGTTGCTATAGCTGGGAAGAGCAAAGTATGAGAGAATGTCTAGCCGAGTCAGACGTGAGAGAGAAAGCTTTCAAAAGCGCAGACTATATATACGTATTCATCTCACGTGGCCGACTCCAAACACAAGATTAATTTTACACAGAACAAAGTCAAAATGCGCGTGCGTAGTTGAAAGCACATGACATGCGACTACTCTCTTCAATAAGGTTCCCGGAACTATTTAATTTACCGACACCCCACTACTTTTGTTTCGGGAAGAAGTGAGTTTTGGATCCTATTTTTCGAGAATTTTTCTGTTCCACGTGGTCCTCGCCGAGTGTTTAAAAATATAGGAGTATAAATACTATAAGAACTCGTGTCATCAAAACGCTAAACGTCTTGCGAAACATGAAAATCTGATTTTCCAAAGAGGTTTTTTTTCATTCTCATGGTGGACCTCTAACAAAAAGTGTCGCTCTAATTTTCCAAATAGTTTTTCTTTCTTTCTCGTAATAGGCATTCTATTTATTTGGTTTTTGAAGATACCCAATAATGACGAGAAAAGTAACAAGGCACCATTCTAATTGTCTTAGAACTGCTAAGATGACACACAAACTAATTAAATACTGGGATATCTGACGTCAAAAGGACAAGCACGCTGTGCGTAGGCCAAATTTCGTGATTATGGAGAGAGCGTTCTGAGAAACCTAATAACGCACATTAATTCGCAGGTTGCAGATTAAAGTCTGGTCCAGAAATCTAAAGTTCTACAACAATATTATCTTCTTCTTCTTCTTCTTCTTCTTCTTCTTCTTCTTCTTCTTCTTCTTTCGTCAAGCCGCTTCTACCATGGAGTTGTCGAAGGAAGATGCTGCTGAGTCAAAAAATTTGCAATATTTTGGTCACGTGATGCTCAATTTGCCACCTCTAGATGCTTTTGTCGATGTTATGAAGGTGACGAACCACAGTGACCTTCCAAGATCGCCTGATACTCTCTGAGCGCTACTCACCGGATTTGTCTCTATGGCTTCGAGCACGGTCACGAAACCCATGCTCTCAGGCCTACCTGACTTTTCCTGATCATCAAGGTTCTAGTGACCCAAGCAAAATTTCTTCATCCATCTGGTTACTTGGACTGTGATCAACTTTGCCTTCATCTTTTGTACTACAAATGTTTTTGGTTGCTTCCATGGCGGCGTTATGGCCCGCTTCGAACAACTCGTAAAGCATAAGTGACCCAATTAGGCTGTGTTGCACGTCCATCTGTGCGGCTCTCGAATCAGAATGAAGCGATGAGCGGTATGTCAGCGCACTAGCTACTATGATTCTACCAATTATACCCGGTACCTACAATGGGTTAATCTGCTTAGGTCCCATGATACACGCGTCACAAAGTAATCCGTACTAAAATATTGCAAAACTTTTGACTCACCCTAATGTGAGTAATAACAACTATTTTGAGAGAGAGAATAGACTTACAGTAACTACTGTTACTAAGTGGTCACCCACTTAAATATTGAACAGACTTATCACAGCTTAACTTCTCTTTTTGAATGCTAAACTTCCTTTTTTCTTGTTATTTACGAAGCACCCAGGCCTTAAGTTGTCATTTACGAAGGTTAACTTAGTCTGGCATAATTTCAAAAGTATAAAAAACTTCGTGAGAATCGAAGTCGCTGAAATGTCCTGATAGCCTAGTTTGTTGACTATTATATCCCATAGAGTTTCAAATGAGAATGGACAGTATTTTCTCAAGTCATTAAAGTAAAGATATCTATCAAGTTGAGCTAAGTTCGGTGCAAGATCACACGAAAAAAACAAAAGAACGCCTTACACTAATCTAACACAATGATTTTAACAATATGTCTACCAGTCTGGGGTTATTTTATGTCTAGAAGTTAGGGAATTGCATTCATTGTACGTTTATAAATTTCTATTTATTATTGTTTTTTGACTACACCGTCCTATGATATCAAGTATTCCAAGTAAAAATAATTTGCAAACAGATCCATTTGACCCTTAGGAAATATGAGGCGATATTTGATATTTTGTAATTTGACTAATCTTTAAATGTTTGATTGTAACCTAACAATATTTTCAATGTTCATTGCATTTTTTTAAAAATTACTCTGTTTAATTCGTTTATGATTATTTATTTGCACACAGTTTTATGGTTTCAACTATTCCTCTCTAATACTATTTATACACGATTATATGATTTCAAGTAACTAATAAAAAAAGAAATTATACAGATAATTTTCAAACAGATCTATTTGACCTCCATAGAGAGGAGCCAATTAGGGGACACAGTCAGCATATTCTAAGCACCAATGATTGGGAGAAAAGCCTCACTAAGAAAGGAAGGCTGTGTTGAGCCAATTTCCGAAAGAAAGAGAGTCTTTGCTTTTAGCCCAACTTTCGAGTTCTTGTCACGAGCATCACTGGAAAATACTCAATTCTCTTAACCAAAACGCTGGTTCTGTTGAATCTGGAGGAGGGCGCCTCTATAGAAGGGAGCCCAGTAAGACCCATATTCATTGAATTGGCAATGGACCGTGAGAATCACAAGCTAATGATCATTCTGCAGCATTTGTCCTTGATTAATTAACGTACATCAAGTTTAACAACATTGAATGTGTACTGTAAGCCAAGTGGAACAATTGTTTTCTTCATCTGTTACCATAGATACGTTGTTTAATTATTCAGATGGCGTCTTTTAAATAGAAGCCGAGCCTTGTGTCATTTTATTCTGATAACCTTGAATCTTTTTTCTTCTTAAAGACGTAAACCAACTGGACGGTTTACAATGATTTTTTTTAAATTCAAGAATAGAATATAAGTATTTCAATAAAAGCAATGCATCATTACAATGCTGACATGTTTGTCGCTAAATCTAATACATTTTTCGTACCGTCGGTTCTACCAAATTAACTTATAACAAAATGAAGATGTGTTGGTTAGTGTCAACTCTACAGTAATATATTTGTATAAATAACACACACTCTCTCTCTCTCTCTCTCTCTCTCTCTCTCTCTCTCTCTCTCTCTCTACACACGCACACACACACATATATATATATATTACACACACTTACAGCTAAAAGTACTTGGTGACCTTCAAAATTTTTTATTCCTCATCCTAAAAGTATTATTTTTAATTAAACAAGTGAAGCACCACAATGTTTTTATTTAATATACTAAGTACAAGTCTTCCTCAGTAACTTTGACCAAACATCTTTAGAAAAATTGATTTGTAGATGTGTTTCTTCTTTAGGACTAAAAATAAAAATTCCCAAAACTCAGAGGATTATAGAATTTGGAAACATCAGGAAATAAGAGAAAACAAGACGAAATGTAGGGCTAGTAGACCCAAAGCAAAAACAAGATCAGAGGACATTTTCATCGGAGTCACCCTGTTTTGCGTGAAGGCCGACTGCTCTAAACATCACTGTACAACTGAACCAATGTGAAAAAAGTGTGTAAACATCCACTGAGAGGAGAAGACTCTGTGAAGCTGGCCTATATGGCAGAATTGCAGCCAAGAAACCATTGTTGAGGAAGCAAAACAATGTCAAAAGGGTCTAATGAGTCAAGGCGCATAAAGACTAGACAATAGAGTTGTGGACTGACGAATCAAAGGTCGAAATCTTTCTGTGAGATAGGAGGGTCTATATGCAGCGGAGAGTTGGTGAAAGAACTGCAACCCCCTGTATAACATCAACCGTAAAGCATGGAGGAGGCTCTGTTACGGCTTTTGTCAATTGAAAAGTCGGGGATTTGCACCAAGTGAAGGGCTAATTGAATCAGACTGGCTATCATTGCATACTGCAGCATCACACAAGCCCATATGGACCGCGGGTTGCGGCTCAAGGATTTGTTCTCATGAAAGATAATAACCCAAAGCTTATCAGTAAACTTTGCCAGAGGTACATCAAAAGTAATGAGGAACAGTGCCTCCTTCAACTGATGTCTTGGTCGGCGCAATAAGCTGACTTAAATCCCATTGAACTGGTGTGGGATGAACTTGACCAAAAACACAGTGCTAAATAAACCACAAGAGCAGCTCATCCCTGGCAACTCTTGCAGGTAATTCGGGTAGAATTATCTTCAGTCTACCTCCAGTCTTTGGTGGAAAGAATGCTAAGAATCTGTGAAGCAGTGAGAGCGGCCAAATGAGATCATTTTGATGAATCAAATGTTTAAAAGGTCTCTCTCTCTCTCTCTTCTCTCTCTCTCTCTCCCTCTCTCTCTGCGTGTGTGTGTGTGTGTGTTTTGTTTAATCTGAATTTAACGTGGCAGGAAGACTTGTATTTAGTATAATGAATAAAACTATTGTGATACTTTACTTGTTTCATTAAAAATGATACTTTTAGGGTGAGAAATGAAAAATTTTGAGTGTGGTCAACGAGAGAAAAGTAAATATTTTAAAATGAATAGGTTCGCAAGTGAATCTAGTATTTTGTAGAGGTGCTCGTGGTATAATGGTTATCGTCGTAGGAAATGGACGCGGCGACACGAGTTCAAATCCTGGACGAGACTGATTGCATTTCTCTTAACACTGGATTCATACCTTGAGAAAGGTATGAATCAAATTATTCTCCCTCCAGCTATGAGTAAATAATAGGGCAGACTAGGTTCTTCAGCCTAAGGAAAACTCTGAATTCAAACCTGTTAAACGTCGCTTAAAAATTGACCTTGTGTCATATCCTGCCCGAGCAGTATTTTAGATTTCTACTTTTTATAACTTTGCTCTACACGTGTTTCAGACTTCATAGTCATCTTCAGAAGGTTAATAATAGTTAAGACAGTCTTTTTGGCTTTTATAGTGGAAATTGTTTTGATAGGGTTGTAATTGTTTTTAATTCCAGGACTTGTTTCTGTGAATGTTCTGTTGGAGTTAATTGTCCGTAAAAACCTTTGGGCGACGCAGATGTTTATTTCTTATATACGTTTACAAGAGTGTACTCTCTCTCTCTCTCTCTCTCTCTCTCTCTCTCTCTCTCTCTCTCTCTCTCTCTCTCTTTCCGTGTGTGTGTGTGATCCTTTGTATCCATATATACACATATTTTCAGGGTCGTTTTTTTTCTTTTCTTTCTCTTCCTCCCTGAGTAGAAAAAAAAACCTACGAACCCCCTAAAAAAGCATAACATCGAAGAACCCTTAACATACGTCTCAACATACAACAAAAACAACCCAGAACTATTTATAGAAATAACAAAAAATTTCGAACGATGAGAGAACCGAAAACATAAGAGAGACACAACAAAAATCATTAAAAGCAAAAACGACAACCAAAAAACTTTAAACACTCACTCATCTCGTCTACATTTGGGGAACACACAGCACAAGAAGTCTCAAAATGCAAGAATAAAAGACGTGGAGTATGCAATATAATCAAAGAAGGAAAATCCTTCGAAAACCCCAAAACAACATTCATAATAAATAAAAATCTAAGCAGCAATCCAAAAACGTAGACCACATAATCGAATGTTGCAACTGTGAAAATAATATGTGGTGTTTATAAGGGTTTTTTTGAAGGTCAGGGGCTAAGGGCAAGGCTGTGTTGCCGTAAGATATCTGACTCCATATTTTGGTTATATTATTTTACCCCACGTTGACTGGCCGGCGCAATGCCTTGTCCAAAGAAAGTCCAAAAGAAATATACAAAAAGAAAAGATAGAAACAGATAAGAGACGAAAACATTTCTTCCATACTTTCCTTTATTTACTTGGTGAATGGACTAACCAACGCTACGTCCCAAGACGTAGCGTGGTGCCCAAAACACCAGACAGCAAAATGATGTTATTGGTTAGACGGACACTCCCTGACAAGCATCGGTTCACAGAAAACCTGAATATTTATCTCTCTCCACTGGCTCCAAATTCGCCACACCAAAATCCTTTTAATTTTGGCGCGACCGCTTCCCATTGGCTACTTTACTTTTTATTATTTTTCTTTTTTCTGATTTTAAACCGGATGGATGCGTGGAGCCTTATGCGTGGCGACGTGTTTATACATTTTGTATGTGGCAGCCGACGAATCAACATCCGGTTGAGAGTTTTATTGTTAATTCCTAAATCCCCACAAATAAACATCGGATCAAGTCAGGATCTGAACAATGTTTCCTTTCAAAAAATAATGTTGAATTACCAGAAAATAGAAAACTCTATGTTTCAAATCTCCTTTACGAATGCAGTAATGAAATCTTTAAAATAATGTCAATATACCAACTGACGACTACTCATTACTCAAAAAAATAAAAAATTCAGTGATGAATTTAAACACACGCGCGCGCGCGTACACACAAAATAATCAAACTTCACACACAAACTCACAAACAAAAACACAGACTATCTCACATTCAACTCAGGGATGAAGAGAGAGAAAAAAATTAAAAATCAACAATCCAGAAAATATATGTGCTTCCATGGATACACTCACACACACATGCATGCACGTATGCACACACACTCTTGTAAACATATACCAAAAAAAAACCCCAACTGAGGCCAAAGGTTTTCACGGACAATTAATTCTAACGGGACATTCACAAACACAAATCCTGGAATTAAAAAGAATCCCAACCCAATCAAAACAATATCCACTATAAAAACCCTAAAGATTGTCCTAACCATTATTAGCTTCTTGAAGACGATTATAAAGTCTGAAACACGTGTAGAACATAGTTACATAAAATAAAATCTAAAGTACCAAATTTACTTGCAGACCGCTTCATTTTAATATATATATATAACTGCAAAACGGTATATCATAGCGAGATTTTTAATACGTTTAAAGTGCTCCAATTTGGAGAAGAAATGATTTTCTGTTGAAATTGTCCTGTCGACGAGGCTTCAAACAAACTGGCTTTATTCACTGCAGAGGTGTAGGACCCTATCCCACTAGAGTGCCCTGCATTTGACCCCGTTCCGAATATCTAGGGAATGTGTTGTACTCCTTTTATTGTCATTACTCCCAGGTCCACTCTGGCCCAGAATGGTAGTACCGGTTAGGGTCCCACTAATGAGCAAAAATAGATTTGTTTAAAGATCATTCGATTCGAACATGTGTAAAAAAAAACTTTTTAAAATAACTGCACAAAAAATGTAAATAAGAACGTATAGTGAATGCGATTCCCGAACATCGAGACATTAGATAACTCTATACGATGTGAAATGCCGTTAAATCATTCAATCAACTTAGTAAATGAACTATATAGAATATTTGTTTTATTGCAGTGAAGGGTTTTGTGTCGAACGAGCCACTTTTTTTGCGATGAGCTGACAACAGAAAATTGACGCAGCAATGTGTCACAGATTCTCCCGAAAAACATTACTCAGGTTTTAAATTTATGGCTTGCCCTACGAAAGCTAAATAGCCCAGTCTGCACTAGTGTTTATATATAACGGAAGTTGGGAAAGATTCATGCATTTCCCGTTGAGAGAAATGCAAACAACTGGATTCGAACTCAGCTCGTCGATTCCATTTCAGTTTAATGCGGCTGAGTTTGGTAATGAATAATTCCTAATAATATCCGTTTTCATTGTGTTATGTTTCCTTGAAAATAATAGAATCCGGGAATCTTCGGTTTTGGTAAAAATCAATTTTTTTAGAGAAAGAAAGTTTGTAATGCTCTTATTTATGGATGGTATTATATATGAATATGTAAAGTCATCAATTGCTCTGGGCATAACACTGCATTCTGGAGCTCTGGGAAGTGTATTGCCTTCCTTTGCCATTACTCCCAGACCCACTCAAACTCGGAGTAGGAGTACTTTTGAGGGTCTCATGTATGGATCAGGTAGATATGTTTGAAAAATATTAGAATTATATTGGAATATTTGAAGCTGTATAACTTTGCAAACAAGGGATTATTTCATTAAATAGAAATAGCTATTTGAAACTTTATAATTGCTTAAAGAAAAAAAAAAAAGACTTCGGCATTAGATAACCTAACAAGAGTTGACAGGCCGTAAAATCAACCAATAAAATTTAGAGATCAACATATATTTAAAAATGTTATAGGATTTAATTCTTCTTTCTTTTTTCTTTTTTTCTAGATAGTTACTTAACGACTTTATTCATTTTTATCAATATCAGAGGCCGGTGATCGAGTCTAGGTAAGTATGCAGGATTTAGCATGCTGATTTTTAAGGCTTGTAAGCTCATCTCACTTAAAAGATTAATATGAAATAATCTTACCTTAATCTTTTGATTTAATCTCGGGTCACACTAATCTATAATTAATGAGCATTTAATAAATTTCAAAAGATTTTATCAAACTTAGTCACTTTGATCTTTTAACCGTTTGAATACTTAACCTCTTGGCCTTTATAAACCAGGCAAAATTTGAAGAAAGAAAGAATAAAGAAAGAAAGAATAAAAGAAAAAGTCGAGCATAAAACAATCAAATTTTGGTCTAACACGCAAACATCTTTGTTTTGCGCTATCCCATCATTCTATACAAAGAAAGATTGACAATGGCCATCATCTTAAGCTTTTTATTTGTAATATAGGGATACAATCAATAATTAAGTTGATTTGGTTGGGTCGTGTTTTTTTATGGCATATCAACCCTTGTAGGTTATTTAATGCCAAATCCGGTTATATATATGTGTGTGTGAATTGTTAGTGAATAGTTTGTCGGTAGCATTTTTAAATGAGTCAGAATTCGTCTGACACAGTTAAATGATTTCAATTATTTCTATCTAACATTAATCATTCGTTTATACCTCGTTAAAGGGTTTCAAGTATTGTTATTCTATCCATGAAAGATTTCTATCAAATACAAACAACTTGCGCACTGCTTTAGAGTTTCAAATGAATAATAATAATAATAATCAAAGATGACAAAATAAAGAAAAAATGCTGGAACTTGGGACAAAAAGGAAAAAGCAACGCAAGTAAAAATGACAATACAACTCGAGGAAATAAACCAAAAAGTCCAGGCGATAAAAGAGAGATTAAAAAGATATCGAGACGAGGTAAAACAATACAGACAAAACAGGAGATTCCAAAACAACAAGAAAAAATCCTACCAACTTGTACGGGGGGGGGATGAGACAAAAATATACCGAAAACCAGTTGCAAGGAAAGCAAAACAATTTTGGAGCAAAATATGACAACCAAGAGCACATAACAAAAAGGACGAATGGATAAACAACATTGGAAAAGAGTTAAAAGTACTCGAAGAAGGACCGAAGGTGAAAATACACATCGATTCACTCAGAGTAACACTAAAAGAAAACCAATTTGGAAAACTTCAGGCAGTGATGGCATACATGGATTCTAGTTAAGAAAAATTCACCTCCATCCATGACAGACAAGCTATTGACATGAATAGATATCTACAAGAAGCAGACGTACCCGAATGGATGAACAAATGAAAGACCCCGTTGATCCAAAAAGAACGCCTCAAAGGAACCACCCCAAACAACTACAGACCCATAACGTGTCTACCTATGATGTGGAAAATACTAACGGCACAAATAAGGGAAGAGACTTCTGATTCGCTAACAAGCTGCGGATTGTTCCCTAAGGAAATGAAAGGATGCCGCAAGTGGACCAGAGGTACAGGAGAGCTACTCTACATTAATCAATATTTCCTCACCGAGAGCAAGATGAGACGGAAAAATCTAGCTATGGCGTGGATTGACTACAAAAAGGCATGACGTGGTCCTACATAGCTGGATAATAAACTGCCTCAAGATATACAAGATATCAGACGAAGTCATAAACATTGTCGAGAAAACCATGAAAACCTGCAGAGCGGATTTTGATAGCAGGAGGGAAAAGCATAGCCGAAGCGAAGATCCAGAGAGGTATATTCCAGGGAGATGCACTATCACCATTACTATTTTTAATAGTGATAATGCCACTTAACCACATACTCAGAAAATGTACAGGCAGATACAAACTTAGTAAATCGCTAGAAAAGATCAATCATCTAATATACATGGACGACATCAAATTGTTTACCAAAAACAAAAACAAAAAAGGATTGGAAACTCTAATACGGGCAGTGATAATATACATTCAGGACATAGAGATGGAATTTGGCATAGAAAAATGCTCAATGCTAATAATAAAAAGCGGCAAACCGTACATGACGAACAGAATGGAACTACTAAATCAAGATAAAATTAGAACGATCGGAGAAAAGGAAACCTACAAATACTTCGGAATATTGGAAGCTGACACCATCAAACAATTTGAGATGAAAGAAAAAATCAAAAAATAGTATCTCCGGAAAACGAGGAAGCTACTCGAAACCAAACTATATAATAAGAATCATATAAAAGGAATAAATACTTGGGTTGTCCCCCCTCATAAGATATTCGGGACCATTCTTGAAGTGAACCAGAGAAGAACATAAACGAATGGACCAGAGAACAAGAAAATTAATGACCGTGAATAAGGCATTACATCCCAGAAATGACGTTGACAGACAATATATGCCAAGAAAAAAAGGAGGAACAGGACTTACTAGCACTGAAGACGGTGTTGACGCATCGATACAACGACACGAAGACTACATATAAAGCGCAGAGAAAGTCTGATTATAGCCACTAGAAACATTACTGACAAAACGTAGACCAACAGAACGGAAATAACCAGAAAACAAAAACGGGAATAAAAACAACTCTATGGACGTTTTAAGCGACTAATAAGCGACATCGCTAATAAGTATTGTAAGGCCGATAGTCGGAGACCAGGAAGACCACATGAAATCCAACAACTGGAATTCTTGGTAGTAGAGAATGTCGAGTAGACTTTCATTACCATTACTCCAGTCTGACCCTGAGTGGTTAAACCGGCCGAAGGGTCCTGTCTATGGGTCAAAAAGAAATGTTTAATCATTTACTAAGTATTATTCTGAACATTTTATTCCTTCTCGAGTTTTTCACACCAGCGTTAGCCGATAGTTTCTCACTGGAGTTTTAGTGACAGTAAGTCTCCTCAAGTCTCTATGACTCTCCTCAGTGTTCTGGCCAATCTCAATAATTCTGTAGTTTGGATGGCCTCCGCTCGTCCTCTTATTTCCAAGTCCTCCAGTCCTTGTATCAATCTTTGGGTGATTGTACGAAGAGTACCAATTACAATTGGTATCACCGTCAGTTTCATGTTCCACAGTTTCTTCAATTCCTCTAATAAGGTTCAGGTATTCATCCTTCTTTTCACTTCCTTTCAATTTTACTCTGTGGTCAGCCAGGACAGCAAAGTTCACAATTCGGTAAGTTCTCTTTTTTTCTTTTTTTTTTCTTTGTTGATTATTATCAGGTCTGGTCGTCTGGTTGCGAGATTAAGTGATCCGTTGGTATGTCAAAATTCCTGAGGAGTTTCTGCGTCTCATTTTCTAGGTAGTGCAGATACCATCTGTTCGAATGATCAAACTTTAATTTCTGGCACATTTCTCAGTGGGTCACCTTGCCTACCCAGTTGTGTTTAGTCTTATACTCCTTCTGTGCTAATTTGCTGCATTCACTTATTATGTGATTGATGGTTTCCTCTCTATTATCACATAACCTACATCGCCTATTTTGTTGCGACTTATCTATTCTTGCTTTGATATGATTGGTCCTTATGGCGTTGTTCTATGCTGCTCTAAGAAGAAATTCAGTTTCTCTCTTAAAGTTTCCCTTTTTTAGCCACGTCCACATTTTCTCGTGTGCGATGGCCATCCAAACTACAGAATTATTGAGATTGGCCAGAACACTGAGGAGAGTCCTGGAGACTTGAGGAGACTTACTGTCACTAAAACTCCAGTGAGAAACTATCGGCTAACGCTGGTGTGAAAAACTCGAGAAGGAATAAAATGTTCAGAATAATACTTAGTAAATGATTAAACATTTCTTTTTGACCCATAGACAGGACCCTTCGGCCGGTTTAACCACTCAGGGTCAGACAGGAGTAATGGTAATGAAAGTGTACTCGACATTCCCTACCACCAAGAATTCCAGTTGTTGGATTTCATGTGGTCTTCCTGGTCTCCGACTATCGGCCTTACAGTACTAAGTAAAATAACGCCCAGCTTTAAATATTGAACAAAACGTGTACAATAAGGTGAATCTCGAAATATCAGGTTTGGAGAGGTGAATAAAGTTCCGTCCAATATTTCGACCCTCTTACATATAGTAAAATAGCATTCGTTTTGAAATATCAGACTTCCGGATCAAAATAATTACCAGTTATCCTCTTTGGCTAAAAATGGCTGAAATATATCTTAAAGATTTAAAATCTTAAGGTAAAAAAAAGACGAAGGGTTTAAAAAGATTAATACAAAGAAGGTCGTTAACGATTTCTGTATTTGTCTTTTTAAGGTTTAAAATCTTTTTTCTTATTAGGGTTTTCCGAGTGATGTAATGGTTCACAAGCTTAGTGAGCTGACCATTGTAAGTATGCTTCTCATTAGTTTTGTACTGAGCTTAGTTAATTACTACAATACTAAAACTCTGAATGTTCGCTGATTTGATTTTGACTTTATTATCATCAACACTGACCCCTATAACCTGGGTTATTCATGAAGAGGGCAGCTCTTCGACAAGAATAGTCTGATGGAGCCCATCCCACTCTAAGTTACAAATGGTTTGAATTAAGAGTTTTTCCTTCTCCCACAATGTCTGCCATATCAAGGTTAAAGAGATCAGTCTGCCCTACTATTTACCCATAGCTGGAAGGGGAAAATAGTCGGATTCATATATTTCTCAAGGGTATTGGCGCAATGTGAAATGCAAACAGCCTCGTTCAGGATTTGAATTCGAGTAGCAGAATCTATTTCCTATGATGATAACCGTAATGCTAAGAAAAACACCTGCTGGTTCCTGGTGACAGGATGAAGAGCAGATAAGTGGCAAAATAATTTAATCCACATTTAAACTGTCTCCAATTAAAAATCTTTATTTGATTCTTTTATTGAATATAAACTTTTGCTCATTGAGTCCAGGAAGGACATATTTGTCCATTTTCTTTTTTTTTTTCGCTGACAATGGCGTTAAAACATGAAAGCAACTCAGGGGCGATTCTGTTCATTCATTTAGTTATATAAATCCTGTGATCCTATATATATATATATATATATATACATATATATAAACTTTTTATTTATTTTATTGCCTACTTAAAATTCGAGATTCGTGAATTTTTAGAGGAAAGTATTTGATTTTTAATGTTTAATATTAATTGCATATAACGCTTAACACTATTTTTTGACTATTACATTATTTGAACAGGCAACACAAACATATATATTGCTCTGCATTGAATAACATAAAGAGTTGATGGATTAAAAATGCTTTTAGCTAAAAATTTTAATCGTAATAGTATATGTACGAGGATCATTAGTTTCCAGACTTTTTTTCGTATGGCCACTTTTATTGATAGTGCACTCATGAAACTCTAGTCCCCTTCGAAGTAATCTCCTCCGGCTGCAATGCACTTGTACTGTTCCAACAACTTCTGGAAGGCCCCATGGAAGTCCTCTCATGTGAGCGTGTCAATGACAGTCGTCACAGCCTCATCTCCTCAATTGTCTTATAACGACAGCCTCTGAGCTTAGGGAATAAGCAAAAGTCACAGGGAGCAAGGTCTGGACAATAGGGGGGCAGAGGAACTGTCTTGATGCTCATCTTGGTCAAATAGACTGTGACAAGGATGGAGTTGTGGACTGGTGCATTGTCCTAGTGGAAATGCCACTGACCCGATTTGAAGAATCTCTTCCTGAACTCCCTTAAAACCTCAACATAGTAACCCTCACCCGAACCCTAACCCTTTGGCCAATCAACTCTGGTGTATTGGCTTCCTTACTCCTCCCACACCTCTCATCATCCCTCACAGACTCTGCCTTCCTTGAATCTCTTATGCCACTCAAAAACTGATGCTCGATTCATGCAAGATGCTCCAAAAGCAGTCTGAAGCATTCCATACGTTTCTTTGGCATTTTTTCCAAGTTTAAAACAGAATTTTATTGCATATCGTTCTTCTAAAGTGTTAGATTGCATTTTTTACATTCACCAGCTGTGACAATCGGGCTTTAGCAGAATGTATTTCAATTGCTTCTGTAGCTGTTCATTTGTAGCTGAAATAATAAAAATTGGTCAGTCATCTCATAAGATGTATAGCAATAACATACTGAATTTTCAAGAGTCTACAACAATCTTAAATGCCAGTACAAAAAGGTCTGGAAACTTATTGAATGCACCGCGTATATACATATTTGTGAGTATGTGTGTGTGTGTGTGTGTGTGTGTGTGTGTGTGTGTGTGTGTGTGTGGTATCTTCCAAGTTTAGATACAGCATTAAAAATCATAAAAGTTTGTTTTTTTTCTTCTAAAAGAAAGGTAACCAAAATTTGATTATATCCAATGTAACACAATTGAATTAAACTGCATTTTTTTTTTTTTTGATATTTTGTATTATAAACATTTACTCTACTGAAACAATGTAACTAAGAAAAAAGTTTGGTTTAAAAATATACTTACTATACATACGTTCGCGTGGGTATAAAACCTTTTTAAAAATTCTAGTTTGGGTTCCTTTGTTTGGCATATCAACCTTCGTGGGTTATTTAATGCCAAAGTCATCCTTATAGAAGAACAATGATAACACTATTTAACAAATATCTGGAGGAAGGAATAAGGAGGTTCACGCTTGTCATGCGTGCCTTCCATAAAAATTTAAAAACAGCCACTGAATTCAAAACTTGAAAGGTGTTTTTGAGAGGAAACAGGCACATTTGAGCACTAATATTTTGTTCATTCCAAAAACTGTGGTTCCAGCCTTACACAAGCCTTCACAAATCATCTATGTCGAGCATTTGCTAATCTTTTCCTTTGTTAATAATCGTCATCAAACTGATAAACGAGCATTATATATATATATATATATATATATATATATATATATATACTCACAATTCTTATAATTTGTCTCTTAACTTTAATTTGCACAATCCCATATTTGATCGTATTTCCATATTTTCCAATGATTATGATGTCCTATTTTATCATGCCTTTCTTTATAATCTGAGTTAGAATTGGGCAACTGGACACTAAGTGATTCAGTTTTTGTTCACATAATCTACATAATAGGTTTGATTCCTTTTTTATAATGTTTGCTTTATAGTTTCTAATTAATCGGCTCTGAGTCCTGTGCTACTATTATTAACCCCTCTATCTCCGCCTTCAGTCCAGCACTTTTCTGCCATCAATTAGTCGTTACTATATCAGCATTTCTAATCGTACATGTAGGGTTTTTCGTTACCCGGCATTTTTTAATTGATTGAATCCTTCTGTTTTTGCTTCTTTCTTTAATTTTTTTGCTGCTTTTATTGTTTTATCATTTATGTTGAATTTTTTTTAGCGTGAAATAGAACTGATTAGTAAATTTATCATTTTCTTTACTAATCGAATATTTTTTTGCTTCTCGTGTGTGTTGACTAACTGTAGCTTCCAACCTAGTTGTGGTTGTTTCGTAGATCAATTCTAGTTGGACTTAGCCTCCCCCACCATTCTCTCTTGATATTGGTACTTTCGATATCTGCACTTGAGTGATGCATTCTATAGCAGCTTATTAGTTTCCTAACTTTAGTATTCATCTGATTTTTCATCAAACGTCTAGTTTATTATATTTAAACTGTATATCACACCTGGTATTACCTGGGTGCTAATTGCTATAACTTTATTATACGGGTTGTTGTTCTTTTTCTTATAACTATCATCATCCCTTTAAAAGTTTTTCACTGATGTCCGAATCGCAGCAAGTCTTCTCACCTCATGTTGTGAATATAACAATTAAGATGAAGTCAATAAATCGAATATTCTAAGTGACAAAAATTATCAAGCTTAATCTCAGAAATTCAGAAAGGGAGTTACATTAGATCATATAATATATATAAATTATTTCAATTAGATCGAAAAATTTGAAATCATAAAACTGCATGCAAAAAAAAAGAAGATTGTTGACAAATAAAAAATGCTATTTAAAAACAACACGAAATTAAACATTCAAAAATGAATCAAATTTCGGGAGCCCAGTCGAAGGGGTTTAGAATACGCTGACTGTATCCCCCGGCCGAAAGGTAAGACCCCCTTCCTAATAAATAAGGAGTGCCCTGATTAAGATACCAAACTTCATTTGTTGGCGAAGTCGAAGTTCCATTGTATTCTTTAATTGCATTATTTTATCTAATCCCATGAGAAGCGAATGGCGCAAATTGAGGCAAAAAAGAAAGCAAAAGTAAGCACATTCAAGTCAATCTCGGCAATGTTGGGCTGTGGACAGTTTCAATTCCTCTTGACCTTCAGTTCTTCCAGTTTGTTTTCCAGCTTTCAAAAACTCCAATAATGATTAATATCGCTGTTAGCTTTTCAGTTTTCTTTTATGATCCAGGTATTTGTTCACATTTTCATTTTTTTTTTTTCTGTGATCAGGAACAGCAAAATCTGTTAAATTCTAAGCGCTCTGATCACCTGACCGGGAAGAGGAGATTCATTTGGATTTCAAAATCCCAGAGTATTTTATCCGTCTCATTTTTTAGGACAGATTCTGGTTTGTGCGTACATATCATTTGTCAAGATGGCCAAAGTTTAGTCTCTTGCAAAATTCCTAGTAGACTATTTTCCACAATATCATGTTTATTTGCATTCATTTTGCTTCTATTTGCAGCATTCGTTTATTATGGGATTAAATAAAATAATGCAATTTAAAAAAATGCAGTGGAACAGTGAAAATATTATTATGATTTTAATCAAACATTTACAGAGGAATCAAATTTTGGCATTAAATTAACCATAAAGCGTTGACATACCGTTGAGTAACTAAGCCAAAACAAAATGAACTTTTAGTGAAAGTTGGTAAGATAGGGTGTGTCTACCAAGACAATGCATCTACACTCAATGGATACAACTCCTCATTCCCATCTTTCACTTTTATCTATTTCCAATCAGCTCGAAAAATATTAATAAAGTCGTTTAAGATTCAAAGATTTGTTTAGTATATAGACAGAACAATACCAAGTCTGGCACAAGACCAAAATTATGAAACATTTAGTGAGTATCAAACTTACAAATAATGATCGGCTAGTCAAACCTGCTAAACGTCATTCTATGCCTTGCATTGTTTACTAGGCTTAGTTGAGTAATGTCGAAAGATCAGAAGTATAGGGCACCCAGTGAGAATCGAACTCACTAATAAGGAAATGTTGGCCTAGCTCGCATCACAGCAGGCGTCTTTATTTACTGAGCTTAGCTAAGCTGCGCCAAAAGATCGAAAGTATAAGGCGCCCAGTAAGAATCGAACTCATTAGTAATGCTCGGCTACCTAGCTTGCGAGGTACTTAGAATTGCCGAAAGTGAAAGAGGATTCAACTTTCTTTTCACGGGTAAAAAAAACAAACAAACCAAAAAACAAAAAACAGCACGTTTTCAACCGGATGAAAATCTAATTGTTTAGAGCAAAATATCTTTTACCTCCCCCCCGGCTCCCCACAAAAAAAAACAACAAACAAACAAAAACAAAAGGTCAGTGATTGTAAATATAGATTATATACTTACTATGGATAATTGTATGAGCCCACAAAACAAGGATTCCCAAAGTTTTTAAGGCATATTGTAAGTGGGTAGGGAGCTTTACACCTTGTGCTACAAAAATCTACTTTTAATTACGTGAATAATGATTTTATTATTGTTATTATTTATTTTTGTTTTTACGTAAAACTAAAAAGGAGAACAAAGAGACAATAAGTTTGATCGTGGAGAAGGGAGTTAAGAGTTAAAAATGATACAGAGGGAAGAAAAGAGAGTGAGAGAGAGGGGGGAGGGAGAGAGAGTGAGGGGCCGGGGGGGGCAGCAAGCGTTTGCTCAATAAATTGTCGTCCCGAATCCTTTGATAACCAACGGTAAAAAAATAAATAAATAAAAATAAACAAAAAATAGACAAGTGTAGTCCGGTACAGCCGGCTCCCAACTCCTTCAATTCCCGAAATATTTCTTTCTTTTTGTTATCTGTTCATTCATTACAACTAGCTACACATAACTTTATAGCGTAAGTGTAATATTTTCTTTTTCTCTACCATCTGTTCTAGGGCTCCAGAATTGCTAACCTATAATTATATTTCCAGGGAGATAAAAGAAGGGTGTAGGGCTTGTTAACATGCTCATTCGTCATTTGTAGATGGTGCTGTTCTACATAGGGGTCTGTTTATGTACCCTACAACAACATCGGCGACTACTACTACTACTAATGTACAGGTTCCACCTTCACCTTCAATGTTATATAGTGCATTCACGCACCGAACACCGGTGAAATTACATCTAGCAACCCCACTCCAAGTTAAATACCGTGGATTATTGGGTGTGTCAAGAAAGGTAGTGGAGGGAGTAATTTGTATGTGGACGTCTGCATTGACAGATGCAGGGTCTCTTTCTTTCTTTCTTTCTTTCTTTTGCGTTATCTATTTTATTTTAAATTTATTTTATTTTTATTGACATATTCGTAAACGTATATTAACACCTGACAGTATTTATAGAATACCTAGAATTAAAAAAGAATTTCTTTGAAATTATGATATTGGGGCAATAAAAAAATAATCAATAGTTTTCAAAGTAAACCATTTAAACCGCATGTTCTATTTCATAATAATACTAATAAAAGCATTGTTGAGATCAGCTGGAATACTCCGAAGAGTCCTGGAAACCGGACGAGACAAGCTGTCACTTAGATTCGAAAGCACACTAGTGTTAACTGGTGTAAAAATACTCGCAAAGAGTAAGCAGATGATAATAATGATATTAATAATAAATAGATAAATAAATAGGCGTTTGTTTCAACAGGCGTGAATCAGTCTCTCCTTCCTTTTTCAAATATTTATGAGAAAACTAGTGTTGTTCGTTTAATAAATGACAAGAATGATTAAGTATTGATTGGTCCTACTGATAGCGACATCAATCGTATCGGAGAGCTGAGGACGCAGTGCCATTATTTGACTGAAATCCTTTCAAATTAATCGAAAAAAGAAAAGAAAAGAAAGAGAAGAAAACGTGAGAAGTCAGAAAAAAAGAGAAAATGCTGGAAATAATCACATCCAACGGAAGCTGTCGAAGGCGACATACAAGTTAGTGTTAAAGAAAAACATTTTCTCTTTGTAAAGACATATATCCGAAAATAATATCAACATGTCAGCGGGGTTTGCTAACTGCATCTTCGACTGAGGACTAAGACCCCCAACAAAAACAAGGGGGGAGGCGATCGTGGATATTATAGTAAAGTACATCCGGCGATAAGACCCCAGTTCTGAAACTCTGAATAGTGTGGTGTACCCCTTCATTGTCATTACTCCCAGGTCCACTCTGATCTGAAGTGGTAATATCTGTTATGTTCCCATCTATAGGTCAACGAGATGTCGAAAAAAAATATCCGTATTAGATAGAAATACTGAATACCACCTATGTGCAAACAAATGATTATTATGGAACAATCAAAAAGGGCGATTTAGAAAAAATAAGTACAATGGAATCTTTGAATATAAATAATTATAATTACAATCAAACATTTAAATGAATCAAATTTCAGTATTAACTAACCCATAGGGGATTGGTATGTCGTTAGATAAATAAACCATGGATGAGACATAAGGCTAATATTATCAATTTGAAAAAAATGCTGATATTTTATATAATTCCATTTAAAGGACGCCTCTTCCTCTCCCGGAATTACTTGACCACCATCCTGAGCGTGATGTGAACTAGTCTTTGTCCGTTAATTCTTACATCATAAACCTTTTTTGTTTGTTTGTTCACTACCCCCTTACTTCTATTTGTCCGACTCCACCTCGCAGAATTCTAGTGACATGACAAAGTTTTTTTTAAACGCTTTAATCAAAACTTTCAATAGCTATTTACTAAATTTTGCATAGTCGTGACACAAGACCGGATGTATGGGGGCGCCCAACAAGACTCGAAATAGTTCGGGGGGTTTTAGTTTTTCTTGCTAACCATTACACCCTTCGATGCGTCCTCAAAACGTTCCGTATTTTCAGTAGTCAGCGTTTGAAGTATTTTATTGTGGGTAGTTATATTTATCCACGTCATACCAATGACGTGGAATATAACACAAAGACGAGTCTATAAGAATCTCAGAAATTGCATTTTCACATTTATAGAGACATTAATTCTTAGAAAGACAAACCCCACCCCAAACGTAGTCAGAAACAAAATCTTTTCTTGTAAAAAAAATGAATTAAGTTCTTGTTTTATAAAATATTTGTAAGAAGAAAAAAATTCAAGTATTGTGAAGAGTAGGGGAGATGTTATGAATAATATTTCCCATATATATGTCATACATTAAGATAAATAAAAAGTGTTCGGCAAATTTATTCTCCACAACTAATTTTTGTAAATTAGGACAGCAAGCAACATAAACTTTGTATTACATAGAAATTCTAAAACGGTCATTGATATTCATAAACTGCTTTGTGTTTAAACCTTTTATCTATTTATACCTAACATATTTGTCATTCTTAAAATCTGGTATCACAAATAGTTTCATCTTGAAAGAAACTTTGGATAGATAACATTACTTCGGGATATATTCAACCAACCTCTCCGCCATGGAGTACAGCTGGTTTGAATTCAAAATTTTCCTTCTCCTAGACTAGTTGCCAAACTATGGCTAAAAAGCACCTTCTGTCTAACTATTTACCCATAACTGGAGGGAAAACATGTAAATTCACACATTTCCCAAAGGAATTAACGCCAAGTGAAACATTGCTTTTGATGTAAATGTTTCACTTTTCATTAGGATTCATAGCCGAACAAGATTTCCAATTCTGTTCTTGGCTACTTGGAGAAAATATTTTTTGGAAGATGCAGATCTAGGACAGAGTTTTTCCTGTGCTTTGCTGTGATTCTCTAACTTGAACTGGAAACTGTCTCCGTTGCATGACAAAGGCGAACGGATCGTCAAAGAAAACAGAAAGACGTAGGACAATGTTTTACAGCGAAGGTGACATTAAGACAGAGGGTGGGTGAAAGATTGGACCCCACTTAAAAATCAGCCTTGAACAAATCTCTAAATATAGTTTAGAACCCTTTCCAGTGACAACCCCAACAATTTCTGAAAATGTGGTTGTAATTGGGCTAAAAGGGTAGAGTTTTATCTGTACGGTTTACAGTCTCTGGAGAGAGTCTCCATTTTCGTTTATTGTCGAATCACAGATTGATTTAGCAACAACAAACAAAAAGCTCAGTATCTAACTGGTTTAGATATAGTGCTGAAATATTAGGAGTATAAACAACCAATATAATGATGTTAGTCTGCATACCTCACTAAGTGCAGTTGTGAGCTCTTCTGTCTTTAGGTGCACATATTCAGAATGGGTTAAGCATATGAGGGGGAAGTGCTAGCGTGTCTATAAGGGTATGAATGCATATAGGTGTATTATACATATATGTATATATGCATGTAGCTGTGAGTATATCTGTATGTGTGCGGGGGCATGTGTAGCAAATCTGTATGTATACACATGAATATCTGCG
Source organism: Sepioteuthis lessoniana (assembly GCA_963585895.1). Taxonomy (NCBI): domain Eukaryota; kingdom Metazoa; phylum Mollusca; class Cephalopoda; order Myopsida; family Loliginidae; genus Sepioteuthis; species Sepioteuthis lessoniana. The sequence goes on along the minus strand of OY757923.1, from coordinate 96,691,951 downwards.
TATATCAAAAGATTAGCTAAACAATTTAGGGAGTTTAGCAGATTTTAATAGATTATTGAATAAAATAAGAAGGATTTCTCGATGGGGATAAAAGGGTTAGATTTTTAATACGTGGTGTCTTCAATGAGTTTCCAGACTTTTTGTACAGGCATTTAAAATTGTAGTAGACTCTTGAAAATTCACTATGTTATTGCTATACGTCTTATGAGACGACGGACCAATTTTTATGATTTCAGGTTCAAATGAACAGCTACAGCAGCAATTGGAATACACCCTACAGCCTGATTGTCACAGCTGGTGAATTTCAAAAATGAAATCTGACACTTTCGAAGAACGATATGCAATAAAATTGTGTTTTAAACAATTTGGAAAAAATGCCACAGAAAAGTATGGAATGCTTCAGACTGCTTTTCGACCATCTTGCATGACTCGAGCATCAGTTTTGAGTGGCATAAGAGATTCAAGGAAGGCAGGGAGACTGAAGGATGATGAGAGGTGTGGGAGGAGTAAGGAGTCAGAACACCAGAGTTGATTGGCCAAAGGGTTAGGGTTAGGGTTACTATGTTGAGGTTTTAAGGGAGTTCAGGAAGAGATTCCGTTGGAAGAGGCCAGCACTCTTCAAATCGGGTCTGTAGCATTTCCAGCAGGACAATGCACCAGTCCACAACTCCATCCTTGTCACAGTCTATTTGACCAAGATGAGCATCAAGACACTTCATCGTCCTCCCTATAGTTCAGACCTTGCTCCCTGTGACTTTTGGTTATTCCCTAAGCTCAGAGACTGTCGTTATGAGACAATTGAGGAGATAAAAGAGGCTGTGGCGAATGTCATTGACACGTTTACGCAAGAGGACTTTCATGGGGCCTTCCAGAAGTTGTTGGAACGGTACAACAAGTGCATTGCAGCCGGAGGAGATTACTTCGAAGGGGACTAGAGTTTCATGTGTGTATTATCAATAAAAGTGCCCATACGAAAAAAAGTCTGCAAACTTATTTAATGTTCCTCGTATCTGTGATAAACTGAAGTTTTCAATTCGTGAACGTCGATGCTAATCGACCATCCTTCATGATAATGGACGTTATAACTAAATTAGGTAACTGAAAAGTTTATCTTAAGACTGTACTTTCTTCTAAACCAAAAATACCCGAATTTTAATGGGTTTTTTTTAAATAGAACAACTCACTTCCCAATCTTACTGGGAATCTATGGGTCAAATATATCTATTTGAAAATTATAACTATTAAATGGGAATACTTGAAACCATATGGTTGCAAATTAATTGTACTAAGAATAGTTAATTGAAACTGTAGTTGTTTACAAGTGATTCTTATTAATTACTTACAGCCATATAATTGTAAAAAGAGAGAAAGGTTGACTTCATCATGAAATAGACCAACAAGTGCTGACATGTCGTAAAAAACAACAAACCAACCACCAAATATCCTAAATATAAAAAATATCTTCAATAAATATTTTACACCGGTAATGAAATAATCCCGTAGGGATATAATTATCTTTTTAAGTAAACTTTTTTTCCTATTTTGCATCCCTTGTCCATGAAACAATAAGTGAAGATCTGGTGGGACAGGTTTGTGTACTTTTTCTTTTTCATACCACTTATAGGTAAGTTGTCAATAAAATGTTAATAGCTCTTGTGTTTACAAATGAGTTTATAATGTCTTTCCTTTCATTATGTTCCGTGTTAGTATATCACGGAAAATCTATTGGTAAGTTTAGTCCTTGACTAAAACATTCTCCCTACCATCAAGGATCCAAAATCCTCATTGCATTCAATTATATAGTTTCGAGTAAATAACAATAATCAGTCGTAAACAATTATTTTTTTATACAGTTTCGAGTATTCCTATGTAGTACGCCTAATTTTTCAACACATCAATTAAATCCATACATCGGACTCTGCCGAGAAAACATTTCCGTGAAAAGATCAAATATAACAACAAATTAAGTTGAATTCTACAAGTTTAAAAGCCCAAATTGAAATCTACTTGATATTTATGTCTACACAACTCAATTTTTCTATGTCAGATTTTAGCCGGCAATTTTGTCATGACATTATTATTCACCAATATCTGGTTTGGATCTGTTACATGGAAAGACGAATGTAATAAAATTGTGGAAGACGATAGAAATGCGGTATTTTCTTTTACGAAGTTGTTTTGGTGATTTAAAGCCGAAGTAGATTTTTTATTAGCAGTTTTAAGTAAATAATAATAATCCTTTGTAATCAATTATAACTTTAATTAATTCATCTTAAAACAACTTTGTGGTTTCAAGTATTCCTATTTAGTATTTCATTATTTATCAATAAATCTATTCTATCAATAAATGGGAACCAAGTAGGCGCCCGGGTAGTGTAATGGGGAGCAAGCTAGACAAGCAAACCTTTATGAGCGAGTTCGAGCCTCATACATACGGCCTTGTGCCACATCGAAGCTAAAAGCTTCGTAAATTACTAAATCGGACCCAAGCAGATACAACGATTTTGTGTCAAAGTGGACCTGAGAATAATGGAAGCAAAAAAGGGCACTCCACATTCCCCAAAGCTTTAGAACTATTGCTTTACTACCCTAGATACCCAAAACACTTGATTAGTAGAGTCATTAATTTCCTTTTCATATTGTAAACTTTGCCAAGTCACGCTTAGAGTATCGGTTTCTGCTAGAACAACGAAGTTTAGTAATGAGTAGATAAGTTGATCGTTACTATTGTAGGTATAATTTTTTTTTATTAAGTTATCTAGCAGTGAGAAATTAGTGTAAGCTGTATGTTACTAAGAAAGCTTAAAAAATATAGACAATTTAAGAAAGAAAAAAAATTCTTTTAAAATCCGATTGTAATTGATGAATAAAAGAGCAGAACATTTACTCAAACCCTCTGCCACGGGGGTGGGGTGGGGGTGAGGGCAAATTTTGAGCGAAGTACAGCTGGTTTGAATTTTGATTTTCCTTCTCGACTGGTTGCCAAACTAATGCTAAAGAACTCATTTTGTCTGTTGTCCGGAAAGGCTTTCTTATTCGCATAGTCCATATTTCATCGTACGAGTCGAGAAAGAAAGTCTCCAAGCCTGCATGCCGCATTCTTAAAAATCTTCGCCAGTAGAAGCAATCCACTTTCCCCTCCCAGCGATGAGGGCTTTGTTGTTGAGAAACGGCATTTATTTCTTCGCAGAATCCGTACATATTTTTCATCGGTACGGCTCGTATAGATGAACTAATTGAAGCTTTCTTTATTTTGGGGGTCTAACGGCTGTTGTTAAGTGTAACTTGTCCTTGGCATCGCTGTCACCACTGCTGAAACATTTATCACTGCTTTAATATGTTCACATTTATTTTTTGGTCTCTGTAAACGTTTAGCAAGTGACGATGGAAGTCAGTGGGTGCAGTTTCCCCATCCTCCAGACATTTTTTTTTTTAGAGTGACGCTCAGCGGCTCAAGACGGACAAAAATTATGGGTTATTAGCGGGAAGCTTGAATTTCTACTGCTATGTTACTCCATCAGCCAATATTGATGTCGCAAGACCACGTGATGAAATAAAATGCAAGACTTTTAGAGCACAGCCTAAAGGCTCTTGTTCATCGCCAGCAAAAATGCATTGCTACTGGCGGTAGCAATACAGAAAAATAATATTTTCTTTCTGAAAACTTTTTGCTATTCGTAGACTATTTCGCCGGAGAATGCCGTTTTAATGGGCGCCTTTAAATGTATAGACGAGAAGAAAAATCCGATTTATTTAAATCAATTACTTGTCTGTCTTGGCGTAGATGGAGGCGAGAAAAAGAATCTTCCATTTCAAGTTTGATCTGAGGGATGTAAACGTCGTCTGCACATTATCCCCCCACACACACACTCACACCAAAAAATGCGGGTAGATAAGGGTTCGTACTGATAACAATGGAGCTCGAATTAGGCCGATGTGCTGGTAAGAATAATGGCGTCGAAGACTTAACTACTCAGACAGGCGTACGACGCCGAGCAGTGCAAACGCGGGAAAATATTCCTCAAGGGATCATTAGCAAATGATTTGATAGAAATGTCGGACTACTTTTCTCTTTCAAAGTAAAGCGTTTGTTTATCTCCCTCCCCACTTTCTCAGTGAATTATCTTCATTTTGTTACTCGCCTGCATGAAGGAAAGAAGTTTCAGACTTTTATACCAAAGTGCCTAGGGTAGGCACTCATCTGGTAAATTATTTTTCAATATTGTAGGCACGAAAGAGTTATTTTTTATCGTTTGATTTCCTATGTGATACCCATAGAATATTATGCTGTTTAATACCGGCCGATACAAAGAAAAGATATATAATTAAATATTTTCTCAAAACAATGATTCTTTTGTGCTAAAATATCATGATATACAATAAATATCACAATATTCAAATAAATGGGTTTGGATGTAAAAAAAAAAAAAAAAAAAAAAAAAAAAAAATTAGGTAAATTCAATTAATTTCTCTCTCACCAAGGACGCAAGGAGTCAGGGAGCGAATGCGTTAGAGGATTGCCCTGCTCGTACAAAATAATTTCCAACACGGATTCCTTTGACTCTCTAGCCATCCATCTCTATCGGGCATTGCTTTTGATAGGTCCTCTGGATAGCATCCAGTATCCGCACAGAGCTGATGCATTTAAATTTTTGCTGGTCACCCAACACTGGTGTGTAGGCATCCATTGGAGAACATCTCTTACGACTTCGTCCTAATTTCCACATCTGTGCCGAATATGTTTCGTTCATCTTACTTGGATGGTTCGCGAGATGGGAGCTAAGTGCCTGTACAGTTGGGGTTTTTTAGGGTGTTGGAACCAGAGTGAATGATACATTTTAGATTTGATCTTTTTAAAAGTTCAATTCTAAACCAGAAAGGATTGGGCAACTCCACCTCTAAAAAATATTCTTCTTACGGAAATCGTAGCCTCATCATTGACGAAGTGTGGACGCATCACAACACTTCACAAGGAGTCTACAAGATCTCACATTTATTTTGAGGGCAAAACTGTATTTATCATCGAAAGTATCTCCTAGAATAATTCACCAGATGTCTTTCTGCCAGTCCGTAAGGCTAAGGCTCTGCGTTTTTTGTTTTGTTTTTGCTGATTGCATCCACACTTTCAGGAATTGTTGGGGTCATCACTGGAAAGATTTTGAATTATATTCAGACATCTGCTTCAGACATTTTTTTTTTTTTTTTGCAAGATGTATCTTTTTTCCTACTCTCTATGTCTTAATTTCCTCTTCTATGTAAAATATTGTTCGATGTTTTGTTTTCTCCAGTAACAAACCGTTTTCCTTTGGCATGTAACGGAAACATTTGCCAACTCAAGCCAGTTCGGGAATTACAAAACACAGAGACAAACTCTCTCATATTTTCATCTTTAAGAAAAATTGTAGAAGATACAATTTTTAAAGGAAATGCATAACATTTCACATCTAAAATCAAAACTCGTAGAAGATACGCGATTAAAGAAATTAGATGATTATTATTATTCTACTTTATTTGATATCCAATCACATGTGAAATAAAGTTTTTCAAAATACCTAATGTTTTAATTTTACCCAACATCAAACCTGCCGGAAATAGATTTTGAAAATTACATAATTGTTATATTTTATTCATATCAAACCGCTTGGATGGGGAGGGTAGTTCTGTTTAAAAAATTACGTAATTATTCCTATCACCTGACCCCCCACTGGAAATGGATATGGTGAGCCGATTTCCAAATCCTGGACAAGGCTGTTTGCGTTTTACTTTTGTGCAAACACCCCCCCCCCCTAGGAAAAAGATATAAACCCATTTCTTCCCTGTCTGCTATAGTTAAATAATAGGACAAATTGGGATCTGTAGCCATTGTACGTCAACCGATCTAAAAGAAGGAAAACCGAATTTAAACCATTTTGTAGTCCACTTAAAAATCAACCTTGTGTCGCACCCTGAAAAACACGTGGACATTGCAGTTTTTAAAAAAAGTACTTAATAATCATTTTCTATTTAAAATACAGTTTTAAAGAAAATACTTTATCATGCTGTATCTAAAAATCAAATCTCCTGAAAGATATAGTCAAACTGTTAATCTGATAAAGAATTAAAAGAGAGTACATAATTATTATTTTATTCAATATAAACCATGTGGACGACACAGTTGTTAATAAAGTACATAATTGTTATTTTCTATCTTATATCAATCTTATATGATTTGAATTTTTTAGAAAATACATAGTGATTATTGTTACGTCGAAGATAGTTTCAAGGAAATTCATAGTGATTACTTTTTATCTAAATTGAAAAAAGTGGAAGGTGACTTTTCAAATAATTGTTATTTGTCCAAATTTCTGAGATGAAGCTTGATGAATTGTTTTTACTTAGAATATTCAGATTATTGACCTCAACTTTATAATTGTACTCCCAACGTTTTGGTCAATATGTCAAGGACACTTATTATACTATAACGTAATACTTGAGAACGGTCGTGGTAAACAGAATTGGAACAGTCTATTCCTGTGGTTCAAATAAATAAAGGGTTCAGTTCGAGATTCAGTGTAACACCTGAAGAAGGCCGAAGGACATATCGGCCAAAATGTTGTGAGTATAACAATAAAGATGAATGAGGTCAATAGTCCGAATATTCGGAGTAATAGCATAATTATTATAATGCATCAAAAATAAAAATACGTGGAAAGGACATTTTAAAAGAAAGTGCATTCTAAAAGAAAGTACATTCTAAAAAGAAGTACATTTTATATTTTAGCTAAAATCAAAGGATGTTAGAGATAGAACTTTAAAGAATATGTAGAATTGTTATTTTGCTTGAAAGTAAAATTACGAAAAAATAGTTTTTTAAAAAATTGCATAATTATTGAATATTAACTAAAAAGAAATCGTGTGAAAAATACAGTTAAAAGATTTCTTAGGATTGATCTAAATTGGAACCATGAGGAAAATACAACTTTAAAGACTCAACCAAATTATCATATTTTAGTTGAAATGGAACCACATAGAACCTAGACTTTTTTTTAAGATTCGTACGAATATTACATTTCATCTAAAATGAAATCACGTCGAAAATACAGTTAAAAAAAATACTTATAATTTAGGTAGAATAAAATTATATAGAAAACACAACTTTAAAGAATTTACTTAATTATTACATTTTACTTGCAATGAAACCACATAAGAAAAAAAATTTTTACCCCCCCCCCCCCTAAAAATTACATGTTTATTATAATTTATGCGAAATGAAACTATGTTGTAAATACACTTTTAAAAATCCAGTACAGTTATTATTCATCTGAAATGAAAATACGTAGAAAAATACAGTTAAAAAAGACTACATAATTATTATAATTAAAATTACAGAATTTATGTAAAAAGAAAGAAAGCACGTGGAAAAATACAATATAAAAGATCTACATAACTATAATTTTTCTTAAATATAATCATATTGAAATTACACTTTTAAAATTTCACCCCTTTTATATTCTATAAAAATTTTGACTATTCGTAGAATTCTTGAAGGTGTACGTACAAAAAAAATCTACAGGCAACCATATTTATTTATCTGTCGATAAAATCAAAGAAAACGGTTTCAAGCTAACAAAGGAAAGAAGCAGAAGATACCCCGCAAAAACAATAACCGAGGCCGACTACGCCGATGACATAGCGCTTCTGGCAAATACACCCGACCGGGCTGAAACCCTGCTACATAGTCTGGAAAGAGCCTCAGCAGGCATTGGCCTCCATGTCAAAACGGAATATATGTGCTTTAATCAAACAGACAACATCTCCACACTAAACGGTAGCCCTCTGGAACTAGTAGACAAGTTCACCTACCTAGGAAGCAGTGTCTCATCAACCGAGACAGACATCAATACACGACTAGCAAAGGCATGGGCAGCTATCGATAGGCTATCAGTCATATGAAAGTCAGACCTGACCGATAAGATGAAACGCAGTTTCTTTCAAACAGCGGTCGTCTCGATACTGCTATATAGATGCACTACATGGACGCTAACTAAACGGATGAGGAAAAAGCTTGACAGCAACTACACGAGAATGCTACGAGCAATATTGAACAAGTCCTGGAGGCAACATCCCACAAAGCAGCAGCTGTACGGCCACTGACCTCCCATCACGAAAACTATCAAAATTAGACGAACCAGACATCCGGGACACTGCTGAAGAAATAGAGACGAGCTCATACTCTTGGCGACCCCTTCACATGGCCGAGCAAAGGCAGGGCTACTAACACGAACATACATACAACAGCTCTGGGATGCAGCCCTAAGGACCTGCCGGAAACGATGGATGATAGGGAGGGGTGGCGAGAGAGGATTGGGGATATCTGTGCTGATGGCGCGACATGATGATGATGATGATATTCTATCTAAAATGAATCCACATGGATAATACAGAGCGAATGAATCTATTCAACTATTACATTTTATGTCGATAAAGATATCGTAGAAAATATAGTTTTAACCCTTTCACAGCTTTGAGATCCACGTGTGACTCTCAGAACATCTTGTGAGACGTTTGAGGGGCCATATATCGCATTTAAACTAAAAGACAAAATCTTGTAAAGACTTTTGTGGAGACACTTCCATATTTGCTTTAAACAGTAAAAGAAACTTGATAATTATTATATTCTATTTAGAATAGAACTGTTACTTGTATGGGGTTGTTAGTCGTAATTTGGCTTCGGGAATAAAATGGACAAAAGAATTTCAACAAACCAGAACAACAGGAACACAGAAATACTGGAAACAAATAATAACAGTGACTTTTATTTTTGTTATGTGTATTATGGTAGAGAGAGAGAGAAACAGAGAGAGAGAGAGAGAGAGAGAGAGAGAGAGAGAGAGAGAGAGAGAGAGAGAGAGTGAGTGTGTGTCTTTAGTTTGCAATTATTTTGGTGTTGGAAGCAAACTTTCCATAACTGTTCTTAGAGTGTATAGATGCTTGTAGGTGAAGAAAATTATTTACTTGAATATTTTGTCTTTTTCTTTTTTGATGGAACTGTTTTCTCCTGAATACTTTAGGGTCTTGGAGTCGAATGAGTTCTATTTTTACTAACTATGCTTTTCTCTTCAGGGTCCTTACGAGCTATCGGTTCTTTTATATATATCCCTAGAATTCTAAGATGTTGCTTAAGTCGAATTTTGTTTCCTTTAATTGAATTGGTAAATTCCTATCCCTAAAAATTCAGGTGGTGAGTCCATTAAGCGTGGAATTTTTTAATCAGTCTGGCGTTGTTTAGTCTATTTTTAGAATGTATGAAATGTGAAAAAATTTTCTGTTTTGGTTAAAACTATATTTCTTAGAACCATTATAAAGTTAATTAGATGATTATAATATTTGATTTAAAATGCAACCACGTAGAAAAGGCTGTTTTAAGTTAACTAAATAATTATTATATTTTACTTAGAATGGCACCACGTGAAAAATACTGTTTCAAGAAAATTAGATGATTATAATTTTCTGTTCAAATTGGAATCACGTGATAAATACACTACTTAAAAAGTACATCAATATGTTTTAGTTAAAATGGAACCTCGAAGAAAATACAGTTTTAGAGAATCTGTATGATTCTTACATAATATCTGAAACATAATAACCATAGGGAAAATACATTTTAAAGAATGTATGCATTCTTAATATTTTATAAAAAAAGAAATTATGTGGAAAATACAATTCTGAGAGAAAAAAAAAACAACCCCTGCTCCTTCCAAACATTCAATTATTATGATTTTTTAACAATAGAATTTCTTAAATAATCTATAAAACTGATAATTTTTTCTTAAAAATACAGTTTAAAAACATCCACATTATATTTTATTCAAAATAGAAATGCAATATTTGAAAAAATACATGTCTATATTTCGGAGATGAGGTATAATGTACATTATTTACATTTTTCGGACTATTGTCCTCATTTTTGTCGCAATGTTTATAACAACGTTTCAGCCGTTGTACGCTCCGGCTTTCTTCAGGTAATTGGAACGTCGAACATAACCCTTTATTTCGCTTACCAGGGTAGACTGTTCTAGTTCCATGAGGCATGTTTAATGGATGTCTAATAATTATTAGTTATCTCCTGTTAATTTCCCCTCTGAAAGTTCTCCACTGCCTTCACTCTTTGGGTATGTCACTGGATCTAACCAACGCCTTTATCCACTGTGCCATGTGTCCTCGAAGAAATTAATGTATGAATTTCTGGGTATTATAAACCTAATGTCTTCAGCAACCATTTTTACCAGTGCTCATATTGCAATTTTGCTGTCATCATTCCAACATTCCAACCATCGGAAGAAGGCCTGAGCGTACAACGGCCGAAACGTTTGAATAAACATGGCGACAAAGATGAGGACAATAGTCCGAAAAATGTAAATAATGAAAAAATACATAATTGTTATAATTTATGTAAAAAGAGCCACGTGTACAATACAATTTTGAAAAAAATCTATGTGATTATCAAAATTTATCTAAAATAAAACGTCGTGAAAAATACAGTAAAAAAAAATTTATGCAATCGTTCATATATATCTAAAATGAAACAACAATGAAAACACAGAATTAAAATGCAGCTAATTATTGTTTTGTGTGGTTGGAACCTCGAAAGCCTAACTACACGACGCTAAGCATTTGACTCTTCTGTTGAAGGATATGAAACATAAAATACATTTCTCTCGGCGATGTCATCGACCTGTGATTTTACTACATGACAATATTCATTGTTTTGTTGGAACTGTGATGCTGTAACATTCATGTATTTGGAGTGGGATGTTTTCTCAAATCAGCAATATTCTCCACAAAGGTCATTAGATTCGTCGTTACGAGTTGTCAACGAAGTCGCTCAGTGTAGATTTGTTGACGTTAGGCTGTTGAAAATGTAAACGTATTTAATGATGAAGGTCAAGTCAAGGAAGATTATATATATATATATATATATATATATATATATGTACATATATATATATATATATATATGTATGTACATATATATATATATATATATATATATATGTATGTACATATATATATATATATATATATATCAACTCATTGGCATAATGATTAGAGTGTTCGTCATTATTCCGGAAGACCGGGGTTCAATCTCTGGTCGAGTCATACTAATGACAAAAAATGATACTTGATGTCTCCTTTCTTGCCACTTAGCATTAATAGGTATAGATCATGGGTAAGTGGGGCAATCCATGGAAAGGAGTTGCACATTCCCCGACATCTCACTGTAGTAGCTATTTAAAAAGGAGCCTTTGGTCGCCCTCGACTACGGTCGGTCAATTTATAACAACAACTTACATATATATATATATATTTAAATGCAATTATATATATATATATATATATATATATATATATATATATATATATAATTATATATATATATATATATATATATATATATATATATATATATATAATTGCATTTAGCGTAACAGTCACCGTTGTCAGAGTCAGGCGACTCGAGTTCAAATCTTACTTTTGACTTTGCATTAATGCCCCTGGGAAGGGTAGGAAATGGTTATATTTCATACAATTTGTTGTATAGTCACAACCATCTATACAAACACATAATACATCTGCATGCAGAACACATCGACACAATGAAGATGAGCGACACAGTCTTTTAGAAAAATATACCTCTCACTTTATTTGAAAGGTTGCGTGTGAGAGGGAGTTGGAGACCGAACAGAACTGCAACCTATTGACCCTCACTCTATTGGCCATAACCGCGTTTCTTTCCCGTTTTCCAGGGCTGCTCAACCGGAGGCCTGGGGGCCCACTCTGCTGGGTGCTGGCTTTCTCTATCGCATCTTGTCACCAACGGGTCTGGTCTCCAAACTAACTGATCTCTAAAACTGCAACTGCTCAATCGGGGGCCTGGGGGCCCACTCAGCTAGATGCTGGCTTTCTCTACCGCATCTTGTCTCCAACTAACTGATTTCCTGTCTTCACCGAGTTCTATAATAGTTCACGCCCACCTTCTTCTTGTGGGCGTCACAATTGCACTCATTCAACCCATCCACGGTCAAGGTTATAATTCTGATATTCCTCGACCGGATGCACCTGTTATTTACATAGGTGCATTTCCTATTTTGACAGCCCGGTCGGGTCGTAGGTCAATATACAGTTTAAATGTCAAAACAGTTCTATTTCATACAATTTAGTTTGGCATAAATACACAGGGGTTTATTTTGTTTTGTTTACACACAGTTAAATGTAAAGAGTTCTTTTTCAAGCGATCCAGTCTAGCATATGTACACAGTTTAATTCTATTTGACCGATAGATAGGACCCTATCAGGTGCTACCAATCCGGGCCAGTGTGGACGTGGGAGCGATGGTAATAAAGGGGTACTCTGTATTCCCCAAAGCTCCAGTATTATTAGAGCCTCACCATCAGATTGTTTGGTGTCATGTACAGAACACTCGTTGGGGGAGTCTTACCGCTATGCAGAGATGCAGTCGATGTATTCTGCAGCCCCAGCCGACCGGGCCATTAAAAAATTGTGCATTTTTTTATAAAAAAAGGTAAAGACGTTTTTATTTGATTTAAATGCTCTCTAAGAGCTTTATTTTTCAAAACGCTAAGTGACATTTTCGCCAACCTATATAAAAAGATATAGTTGAATAGAATTAATTAAAAAGTGACATTGTGCGTTGTGAGAAGCAATAGAAGGGATGGAGAGAGAGAGAGAGAGAGGGACAGAAAGGGGTGAATCTTTTACAACTGAAGATAAATGACGCCGACTCAAATCATGCCATATCCTCAAAGACTCGAAGAAGATAACACGTAAAAAAAAACACTAAAACTAAAAAGAGATTCATTTCGTCTCGTTTCTGACTTTTTTCCACATAGACTCTCACGCAATAACAGCAGCTGCAAGTAGCCTTTTCCTGAGATGGACGTGGATTGGTCACTTCACCGAACAGCAACGTCTCCTGATAACACTCTTGGTTATTTCACCAAGAGCCCAAGTCAACCGTTTCAAGTTCTGTGAAACGTTTTAATGTAAAGATAACACCCATCTCATCCCCCTGCAATACTTCACACTTATTCTCTGGTCCGCTTTTCAGAAAAGATAAAGATATCGAAAAATTAGTCAAATTGTTCTTTTATGAAGGAATGTTAAAATATAGCGTAAAAATATCCGGCAGCGAGTTTACAGTTCTGGAAATCTTGCGAGTTTGAAGTCACTGCTTTGATGCCATTACTCCCAGTTCCACTCGGGCCTGGAGTAGTGGTACCTATCAGGATCCTATGAATGGGTCAAATAGATCTATTTGAAAATTATTAATATTAGAAATACTTGAGACCATAAAACTGTGTGTAAACCTTTTGCATTAAACAGGAATAGCGTATTTTTCGGTATATAAACTGTACTCGAAAATTTCAATTTGAAGCATAGGTTTTTGGCAATACAAGCCGAAAATGACTGTCTCCTCCAAGACAGCCACTCTACTTATACGAGGTTAAATACAAACTGCATGTATAGTGGTCTTTCAGCTTCAAACTTTCTTTGTACTTCCTTTTCACTAGTAGAGCCATAATGGGGTCTTACTAGCAAAGGCATGGACTGCTATAGATAGGCTCTCGGTCATATGAAAGTCAGACCTGACCGATAAAATGAAGTGCAGTTTCTTCCAAGCAGCGATCGTGTCGATACTGCTATATGGATGAATCACATGGACGCTAACTAAACGGATGGAGAAAAAGCTTGACAGCAATTACACAAGAATGCTGCGAGCAATATTGAAGTGGAGACAGCACCCGACTAAGCAACAGCTATACGGCCACCTACCACACATAACGAAAACTATCAAAATTAGACGAACCAGACACACGGGACACTGCTGGAGAAGTAGGGACGAGCTCATAAGTGATGTACTCCAGTGGATACCTTCACAGGACGTCCAGCTAGAACTTACATACAACAGCTCAGTGCCGATACGAGATGTAGCGTAGAGGATCTGCCGAAAGCAATGGACGATAGGGGGGTGTGGCGAGAGAGGATCAGGAATATCCGTGCTGATAGCGTAACATCATGATGATGACTTAACCCATTGGGTTGAGGCTGTCGAATACATCGACTGCATCTCTGAAGAGGGGTAAGACCATACCTCCCACCCAACCACCCAACAAGTGTCCTTGATATGACACTTAACAATTTGGTGGAGAGGTCCCAGCCCTGAAGCTCTCGGAAATGTTGAGTACCCCTTCATTGCCATCGCTCCCTGGTCCACTCTAGCTTAGAATGGTAGCATCTGATAGGGTCCGATCTATGGGTCAAATAAAACAGTTAGACATTTAAACTGTGTGCAAACAAATCACTAATGTTAAATTGAATTGTTAGAAATAGAACCGTTTGACCATTTGAATGTGTACAAACAAATGAGTAATGTTGAATAGAATTATGAACATTGAACTGTGTAGAGACAATAGCAATAAATTAGTTTTAATTCATTTAAAAATGAAATTACCAAACAAACTCTTCACTTTGAAATCATATCTGCAGATCCATTTAAATGTGTTCAAACAAATGATTAATATTAAAAAGAAATAATTGAAACCATTTGTCTGTGTGCAATAAATAAATAAAATAAAATAATTGTCTTTATTGGGATTCTTTTTTTTGAGATGAGGCTTCTTAATCTGAGTATTAATTTTATTGCGGACTTTTTGTCCTCCAGATCTTGGTAGTTTTTAGTTATTTTTGCTGTTTTTCTTATCCGTGGCGCAGCGGATAGAGGCGTTGAGTCGCTACGGTTCCTGGTGAGCATTGTCAGAAGATAGCGGTTTCAATTCCTAAGCAAGCCGGCCAGAGGGTTACTTGGTCAAAAATGTGGTGCGATAGACAACAACTATGGAAGGCCGTAATTACTGGGGATACGGTTACAAGACTCAGCATTCCTATCCGAGGTCGCGGTAAATCACCCGAAGACGGCCAGAGATGAAATTTAGCCGAAACGTATTAAGAAAAAAAAAACCCTACCAAGATGAAGATAAAAGTTCACAATAAAATTGATACTCAAAATAAAATAATTCAACAAATGAGCCTAGGCTCATTTTAAAATGTCGTCAACAAAATGTGTTTACTAATCATATATTTAATAGATATACATGTACAAAGAGGATTTGGCATGAAATAACCAACAATATTTGATATGACATAAAGCCCAACCAAACTAAAAATATAGGTGCAGTAATGTTACCCTGGAGAGTCCTGTCTAGCATATGTTTGTTTAGTTTTTGCAAATGATAACGTTGTTGTGTCTTGCAATAGAAAGTCATACTACAATAGAGATGTGGGTTTACGTTTAAGTGTGAATAAGCCCTTATGACTTCCTCTCTTGTCTGCAGTTAATTTATATGCCACATGTATATTTTCGGCGTATATATATGGCACATAACACTCCTCAAAACATATACTAGGTGAAAGCATACACATACAGTTACATAACACGTCTTTATCAACTTACTCATCGAGCTTCATTGTACTACATTTGCTGAATAATACTATAAGTGCTATGTAATATTGTAACAATGTCTACCGCCAACAGCGTGACAGTTAAGGATTGCTATTGAAAAAATGAATTTATCATAGTTGTGCAATTCTACCATATATAAAGGTACTTATGTTACTCTACGCTTTTATTAGATGTCGACATATACAGTATTTGAAACTTGAGTAAAGAATCTGAATAACTGTGTGAAAATTATTTGTATTAGACTGGAATTGCTGAAACTATACAACAGTCTGAACAGTGTAAAATTAACTGTTTGGTAGAAACATTTAAAATCATATAATTGTGCGATTTTTTAGTATTAGAGAGGAATATTTAAAATCATAATGATGAGTGCAAATTATCTTTATTAAGAATTGTTACAGGAAGCAATATTTGTTTACGAATTATATTTATCATTAGTTACTTAAAACCAGATAATTACAAGCAAAAATAAACACACATACAGACATACAAGAAGACTTTGGCTTTAAATAACCCAACAAGGGTTGAAATTCTATAAAGCCAATCAACAGTCACCCAAACAACTTTGTAAAAGAAAATACCGCATTTTTATCATCTTCCACAATTTTATTTTATTCGTTTTTCCATGTAAAAGATCCAAACCAGATATTGGTGACTAATAATGCCCCAACAAATTAGACGATATATATCATATATACGATACATATATATATATATATATATATATATATATATATATGTGTGTGTGTGTGTGTGTGTGTGTGTGTGTGCGTGTGCGCGCGCGTGTGTGTATGTGTACTGCAAATTAAACTGCAGCTGAGTGTGGAATATCCCTTCATTTCTTCTAAGTTCTTTATGACCCAGAGTAGTATTATCTGTAAGGGTCCGATCAATTGGTCAATTAGATCTGCAGGAAAATTATTTGTATTCCATAGAACCGTGTAAAAACATTTAAGAAGCAAGTACACAAAAAATGTAAATATAAATTTCAAAAATGACTCTAGACGAGTTTATATGCCGTTAAAATCAATCAATCAATCAATTTTTGAGCTTGTAAACTTCGTTATCATGAAAAGAATGTTGACGTTAATTTCTATTCATTAAAAATTCACTGATTAAGCCGGAGTTATATTTCCGATTGTATAAGTTGAGCGTTTGTTAAATGTGTAAACTGGTGTCACTTTAAAAATCGTTTTATTTCAATCATTTCTAATCTTTCGCTTTAAAAGAAAGCAATCTTGTTTCTGGCCAGTCAAACTCGTCTCGATGCAATTTACAATCGATTAACTCGAACAGACATTCAAAGAATTGTTGTTTTTTTCCTTATTCGATAAGACTTTCTAAATTTAAGACAACGCTCAATGCTGCCATCTTTGTTGGCGACAAAGAATATAGAACAGACGACAAATACGGTTGCTCCGTACAACAAATAAGCAATAAAACGTGCTGTATACAGTTGCTGATCTTCATTGCTGTATGCGTGTATGTGTGTAGGTGTGTTCTGTATCTGCTATATATAATAGATTGATAGACAGATAGGTTGGTTGGTGTATATATATAAGTGTGTGTGTGTGTGTATGTGCACACACAATATATATATATATATATATGTGTGTGTGTGTGTGTGTGTGCCCTACCGCTTTAGCACGGACAGAAGGTAATATAAGGTTAATTTTTTTAGTGGGAAACAACTCATTTTCCTTTTCCAAGTCAGGTTTCCTGTCCACAGTTAAAGAACCTAATCTACTCGACTATTTCAACCATAGCTGGAAGGAGAAGACATGGATTCACGTTTTTCCCAATAGCAAGAGTGCAAAATGAAATACAAAAAGTCATATCCAGGATTTTAACTTGGCTCGCCAAGTGTTTGTATGCACACACACACACACACACACACATATATATATATGTGTGTGCGTGTGTGTGTGAGTGTATCCAGTATAATACACAAATATATACTCCCCTAAGAATTCTTTAAAAAAAAATCTTTCTTCTCAACCAAATATAAAAGGGTTTTATTATTTCTTGCGGAATATTATTCAATGAAAATGGATATTATACGATATCATTTATTACTAAAGTCCACATCATTGAAAGAAAATTACACAAATATATATATATATATATATAAGTGTGGGTCAATAACAGGCATTCATAGATAGATAGATAGATAGATGTGTATGGGTCTGAGTGTGTGTTCGTGAATGGGTTGCCTAAGAAATTATCTTATCTTCGACATTTTTGATCAGCGTCAGATTGTCTAGAGGGCTCCTTTGTCTATTTTGGCGCGAAGACTACACAAAAAGTTGTGCCCGCGTGAACCTGCAGGACCGGAAGTAAGGGTCGTGTTATGAGTGATACCCCGGCAGTAGAGTCACATATTCAGGGCCCAGGACATGGGACCGGAGAGTCAAGACCAGGACACAGGGCAGTGAACTCAGTAACGGAATGTCGAGCGGTGAAGACGATGACCAGAGATGAGTCAGCGTTTTTGGTAGCTGTCAGGAGTTTCACAATGCACTTGTGATAAGCAAACACAAACATAAACACAGAGTGCTAAAAATGTCACAAATGTTTTGCTGTTCTAAATTCGTGTTTTATCTTTTCTTCCTTCCACCTTTTGTTTGTTGTATTTTAATTATTATTTTTTGTTCCACCTGTGAAATGCCCACTCGGCCGGTTGTGTGAGAAGAAACAACGAGGTTCACGCCACTAGACTAACGGCCAACCAAACCAAACTGCCATGTGGGTTATTTCATAAGAAGTTGACATATTTTGGGACTATTACATATTCATATTTTTAAAATAATTTCAATGCTGTATAGATTGGTAATAAATCGATTTAGATTATATTATACAATCTATACTGATACTATTTATTACCAATTAATTTCCATTATTAAAATATCAAAATCCTTGTATCTTTGATTTAGAATAAAAACTTTTTATTTCAAAAGATATTCGGGGTGTACTTTTCGGTGGCACGAGACATAATGGTTATCTCCTTAAAAAATGGAGACAGCGATCCGATTTCGAACCCTAGATGAAACTGTTTGCACTTCGCTTCCCCCTGATGCTATTAGAAAAGGCACGAATACATCTCTTTTTTTTTTTTTCAAATGATTTTCCTTTTTATGGAACCGGACTGGTCTGCGAATTGTTGCTCTTGAACAATGAGTAATTAATTCACTCGCTTATTATACCTTTCCTGCATTCAACTTGATTACTCAATAAAACAGTGTGTACCAAAAACCCCGGCAGCTATGGGTAAATAGTAGGGCAGACTGATCCTTGGTATGGCAACCGGTTTGGAAGAAGGAAGATGCTGAAGTCAAAAACGGCTTTACTTCGCTTAAAAATTGAATCTCATTTTTATTTTGGAATTCTTGGAACTTAGGAATATTCCTTCGTGGCAATTACTTCCAGGCCCACTCTCGTCTGGATTGCTGAAGTGATAGTATCTGTTATGGTCCTATTTATAGTTTAATAAATCTGTTTAAAAATGATTCATATTCGGTTGGACCATGTGCAAAAATAAAAACAAAGAAATAGAAGAATCTCAAACAACAACAACACAAAAAATGTAAATATGAACGTACAATGAACACGATTCCTCAACCTCTAAGCATAAAATAATCCTGGACGGTTTGACATACTGATAAAATCAATCAATCAATCAATTTTATCTCATCTCAATTGTCAAATAGGCACGTACCTAGAAACAAAATAAAATTCTTAGAATTTTTTTTTTTTTTTTTTCAAATGATTTTTCTTTTTACGAACTGTTTTACCCTTGAACAATAAGAGATTAATTCACTTGCTTATTATACCTTTCTTGCATTTAACTTGATTACTCAATAAAAAAAAAGTGTGTACAGAAAAACATAAAGTGGTCTCGCCTCATCTCCCTTTCTCTTACTCTGTGAGTGTGTCTGTCAGTGTCTGTGTGTGATAAGAATTAACTTGATTTATAGGAAAGCCAGTATCTACACAGAAAACATATTTCTTGATAGTAAAATAAAAAGAAAAAAGAAAAAGAATGAAATTAAATTTTCAAAAGACATTGTAAGACAGTCATATTCCATGTTCAGATTTATTTCAGTCTAACAGCAACGACCTGCATAAGAATTGTTGATCACTGTTAACTAGTCAGCAATATAAAGACATTCTCTCATTGCATTGGCTTAACTGGCTTTTAACAATTCAATTCTATGAATAAAGCTAATGCTTCAATTTTATCTGGACACTAGTTCTCGAAAACGCAGTCTGTTTGAATAATAGACGTTAATTCAGGTTATGACTATCGTATTATTTATTGGACTTTTTGTAAAAGCTTATACAACAATATTCTTTTCTTCTGTAAGAGTATGTAACTCTTCGCTCAACTTAAACATATCCAAATAACAAGCCCGCACACAAAGGCCACTCCAGTGTGAATTCAATTTGTTCGATCACTGTGTGTCTTATTACTGACGACAGGACAGGTTCAAGGTGCCGACAACAAGAGCACCAAGTGGTAGAGAGGAGGAAGTGCCTGTAACGGTGTGGGGCAGTTGGACTTTCCAAATATAAATGAGAAAATTAAACTGGTATTTGTGGAATGAGGTACGAATAATAGACAAGGAGAAATGTTGGTGGAGGAGACGCCAAAAAGAAAGTGCTCATATTATATGCTCTTTTGACTCCATCAGCAAACTGAATGTCAATATAGACAGCATTTGGAAACTATTCTTAAGATTTTTAAAGAGTCTGTTTTCTTAAAACGGTTCCATGTTCACGTTCGTCATTGTGACGAAGACTAGAGTTTAGTTGAACAAGTTTTAAAAAAGTAATTTATGTCAGAATCCCAATGAAATTGTTTTTATTTTAATTTTTTAACTGGTACTATCGATTGGTAGCTGATGTATAAAGTAAAACAGAAAGCCGGAAGTAGACGGCTGAAACGTTCTAAATAATAATGATAATAATAAAAACGAAAGTGGAAGTGCCCGTGGTGTAATGGTTATCGTCGTAGGAAATGGACACGGTGACACAAGTTCAAATCCTGGACGAGACTGATTGCATTTCACATAGCACTAATACCCTTGGGAAAGGTATGAATCCAATTATTCTCCCTCCAGCTATGGGTAAATAGTAGGACAGACTGGGTTCTCAGCATTGGTAAGGCAACTAGTCTAGGAGAAGGAAAACTCTTAATTCAAACCTATTAAACTCCGCTTAAAAATTGACCTTGTGTCATATCCTGCCCGAGCAGAGGGGTTGGTAAATGTGATAATAAAAACTAAAGCCAGGGATAGATGGCCGAAATGTCCCAAAAATTCCTATATATTTATTCTCTCTCTCTCTCTCTCTGTAAAATACAAAGAGATTAATTTTAAAATAATTTTAATAAAGACAATATGAAACTTTGAAGGGGGCCTTAGTTCATCTTGCCAGACATTCAAGGACTGACTCTTGATGTTGCTAATGTCGGTATGTGAGTATGTATCAGACTTCAATATTGGTGAGTGGGTTTACAATGATCATCGAAAGACAGACTGAGTTCAAATCATGGACGAAGCTTTGTGAATAAAGCCCTTGAGAATGGCATGAATTTATTTCCCAACCACCAGCTTGGACAGATTGAGCTCTCTCGTCTTGGTAGGGCTTAGGAAAAGAAGAAGAAAGTCTGAATTGAAAACCTGGAGGGGCGTGAGGAGAATCTGTGGTCCGTTGATGCACCGTTCTTCTGCTATTACCTCATCCAAAATGTCTAGATTGACACAAACCTCTGTTCATCACAATAAAAATAATCGCCTGTGTCAAACTAAACCATCTGATGGTGAGGTTCGAGTCCTGGGGCTTTGAGGATTGTGGAGTACCACTTCATTACTATTACTCCCAAGCCCACTCTGGCCCGGACTGGTTGTGTCTATTAGGGTCCAATTTGTCGATCAAATAGAACGATTCTATCATTTTCTTGAAACCATTTAACAATGTGGAAACGAACGAATAATGTTGAATAGAATTATTTGTGTTAGATAGCAATACTTGAAACCATTTAGAATTATTAGTGTTAGCAATACTTGAAACCATTTTACTATGAGCAAACAAATGAGTCCCGGCTCGATTAAAAATGATATTACCAACAAACCATTTGCTTTCAGAGTATATATATATATATATATATATATATATATATATATATATACTCCCCCCGGGTGTGTTGAGTACTTTGAAATTAACGGTTGCCACTTGCGTAATGCAAAGCTCTTTTAACGGATTGATCACTTCGGTATCCGATAGCGTAAAATATAAACAAATGAGAGTTAATACAGATATACGTTAACTTCCCTACTTTGGGTTGGGTCTGTTGTTGGCTGAGAGGTATGTTATCGGCCTGATGTAAAGTTAGGCGAGTTTCGATCCCAATTTGAAGCGTCTCGCGTATCTAGCCACACTGAACAGTTGTGATACAACGAGATAGTATGTATGTGGATGACAATATATATATATATATACAGGAGGATTTGGTATCAAATAACCCACAAGGGTTGATATGCGGTAAAATACAACCAAACTAAACTGTAGAAGAAGCAATTTTAAACAGAAGTGGGCTACTTACAGGTTGTACGCGACGGGGTGGGAGAGAGAAAGACTGGGAGAGAATTTCTATGTATATGTGAGGAAATTTTAGCAAAAAACCAAAACCCAACTCCATATATAAACCTCAAAGACGGGTCATTGCCTAGTGGGTAGAGTGTTCGGCAATGGTCCGGCAGACCTGGCTTCAATCCTAGGTAGCACCATACAAATTACTTTAAAAATGGTACTTGATACCCCTTTGCTTAACACTCAGCAATATAAGGTACACATCAAAGGTAAAGTGGAGCAATCCAGGGAAAGGAGTAGCGCCCTCCCCAACTCCTCGGTGTAGTAGCTATTGAAAAGGGAACCTTCTGGTCGCCAGCGACTACGGTAGCCAACTTTACTACTTATAAAAAGGCCAAAATGCGGTCTATTAAATCCGACAAAAATGATATTGAAAAAATAAGCAGAATCATATAAGACCGTATATAGAGCAAATAGAAATAAATTCGGCAGATTAACCAATGAAAAAGCACAAGATAATTCAGTGAATGGTTGAAAATGCTATAAAATGGGGGGGGGGCAGAATTCATCAAAAATGAAACGAAAAAATATGAATTTAGCAAAAGGAAAATTTGTCCCCTTACATGTTCTCTTAATTCACATATTCCATTTCATTTCCGCATTGATTTTGACAAAAAAAAAAAACAACAGTTTATTGGGTGTATTGCAGATTTGCATTAAAACCCGTGAAAATCCCAACCCCTAGCACATCTCACTTTTGGTCAACTGTGCCTCCATGACGTAATGGCTCTTTTGAGTCCTTGAGTTTGAAACCCTGCCCTATATTTTTGTGCTATTCATGTCCATCTCGGTAACAACACTTATAGTCAACATTGAAGTGAACCGTTTACCATTTTCAAATCCATTCAAAAACGACGAATAACACAGCTTAACAATGGTGTCCTTAACAAGTATAATTCTCGCGAGAATAACGATTATTCACGTTCAGTAGCAAAGCAAGCAGCCAGGCAGCCAATCAACTACCTATCTTGCCCATTTGTTAGAAAGATGGCGGCCTACCTGTTCAGTTATCCTTCTTGTATAGATTCCACAGCAATGTAAAGAAACACGTAATCAGTATTCACAGGTGACATTTAGACAAGCAATCAGTGAATCCATTGTATCTGACTGGCCATATTTTTTCTGTCATTCTATATTTTTGGTTCAGGGCACAGAGAGAGAGAGAGAGAGAGAGAGAGAGAGAGTGAGAGAGAGAGAAAAGCTGTAACTAAGATGAGATTTTTCACGGACTTAGCTCTTCATTTTCTCGCAGTTTCTTTCTCTCTCTCTCTCTCTCTCTCTCTCTCTCTCTCTCTCTCTTTCAATATATATATATATATATATATATGTATATATGAAAAACAAACAGCATCTGTGATAAAGCATGAATCTCTAAATTTGAATAGCGTAGATAGTGAGTCAACGGTGCTTGGTGACAGTCAGTTTCTTGTCAATGCGATCATCAGACCAAACACTCGGTCTGATGATCGTATAAGCGAGAAACTGAGCGTCAGTTCAATTGTTCTCAGTGTCAAACATCAATGGCATTTGATGAGATTCCTTATTATTATCAAATTTTTTTTTCAGATTGTGATCGGTCGATCAGAACAGGTTTCAATTTAATATATATAATATATATATATATCCATATATATATACACACGAGGGATGTTCAAAAAGTTCTAGGCCTCACCAAGATTTGAAATTTGTCGTACAATTCTTAACTTTGTATGTGAACAGAAATTAAGACAGAAATCTGAATTAGTTTTACTAGTTTTATATAAAGTAGGAATATGTTGCCACAACAAAAATGTTCAGTTATGGCTCTTCTTTCTGGGTAAGGTTTAAAACTTTTTGAACGACTCCCGTATATATATATATATATATATATATATATATATATATATATATATACGAGGATCATTAAATAAGTTTCCATACTTATTTCGTATGGGCACTTTTATTGATAGTACACGCATGAAACTCTAGCCCCCTTCGAAGTAATCTCCTCTGGCTGCAATGCACTTGTTGTGCCGTTCCAACAACTTCTGGAAGGCCCCATGAAAGTTATCTTTTGTAAGTGTGTCAATGACTTTCGTCACAGTCTCTTTCATCTCCTCAATTGTCTCATAACGACAGTCTCTGAGCTTAGGGAATAACCAAAAGTCACTGGGAGCATGGTCTAGACTATAGGGAGGCTGAGGAACTGTCTTGATGCCCATCTTGGTCAAATAGTCTGTGACAAGGATGGAGTTGTGGACTGGTGCATTGTCCTGCTGGAAATGCTACTGAGCTGATTTGAAGAGTGCTGGCCTCTTCCGGCGGAATCTCTTTCTGAACCCCCTTAAAACCTCAATATAGTAACCCTAACCCTTTGGCCAATCAACTCTGGTGTTCTGATTTCCTTACTCCTCCCACACCTCTCATCATCCCTCACAGACTCCCTGCCTTCCTTGAATCTCTTATACTACTCAAAAACTGATGCTCGATTCATGCAAGATGGTCGAAAAACAGTCTCCAAGCATTCCAAACGTTTATGAGGCATTTTTTCCAAGTTTAAAACAGAATTTTATTGCATATCGTTCTTCTAAAGTAGCCTCACGTCCAGATTGCATTTTTGAAATTCACCAGCTGTGATAATCAGGCTTTAGTAGGGTGTATTCCAATTGCTGCTGTAGGTGTTCATTTGTACCTGAAATCATTAAAATTGGTCAGTCATCTCATAAGATGTATAGCAATAAGATACTAAATTTTCAAGAGTCTACGACAATTTTAAATGCCTGTACAAAAATAGTCTGGAAACCTATTGAATAGACCACGTATATATATATATATATGTGTGTGTGTGTGTGCGTGTGTGTGTGTATGTATGTATATATATATATATATACGCGCGTGTGTTTGCGTGAGTATGTCTTTGAATAGCATAGACACTGAGTCAACGGCACTTGGTAATTGTCATTTTCTCGCATATGTGTTTATCAAACCAAGAACGGACTGTGTTAATGCTGTTCAAGCCGACATTAACAAGGATCATTCAATAAATAAGGTGAAAATTACCTAAGTTGTTGGAAATAAAAAGGTGCACGATTTACAGTTGGATCTTTTTCAAGGGAATCAAAAGAGATATTTATTTTCAGGTCCCAGAACACTGTTAGCATGGCCTTGTTTATTGACCACTGAGCCTTGAACTTTTTCTTTACCGGAGATTCAGTGTGTTTCTACTTCATGGACTATCTTTTTGATTCCGGCTCATAGTGGTAAACCGTATGTAGCCCATTTGTGAACATTTTTTGACTAAAACATGTTTCTCTCTACACCTCACCCTTTCTTCGGTAAATTGCCCATGGTTTACACTTCTCAATCACCAAAAATTTGATGATTGATCTCTTTCAAACCAGGAGCACTCTGTTTGATCAATATATATATATATATCGGTTGGCAAAGTCGCAACGGATATTGGCACGGAAAATGGTTATGGCGAACCGAGTTCAAAGTCAGGCCGGGTTGGTTGATTTTCACTTTACACAAATGTTTTGAGGAAAGACATGAACTCCTCGATGGATAACATAGCCGGGGTGGGATATCGTAGGATAGGCTGGTTACTGTAGTCTGGGTGGGACCAATCAGTCTAGAAGAAAGACAACAGCGAATTAAAACTACCAATGTTTTATGAATCTTGTAGAAGGCCTGAGCCCAACAGTGAACAGAGGAAAGAGCTAATAATGATTATATATATATATATATATATATATATATATATATATATATATATATTTTCATCATACAACGTGTGAAAGCATGTGCGATACCTTGCCCTCATCAGCCGCCAACCAGGGTGATAACACAGTTTCGGTAGCTCCAGGTGGTACTGCCACTCCTGGCGCTACCAAGCAGCTTTTGCCACCTGACAGGGTATTAAAATGATTATATATATATATATATATAGTATTATTCGGTCCACTTAAACCGGAGTTGGGAGTAATTCCATCAGGACACAAAAAAAAAACACTCAACAGTGAACATTTAAATTTTCCTGGTAAAGAGCTCAATGTAACTGACATTACAGAGCAATAATTTCTTTAAGAAAAAACAAAAACCGGTCACATTAGGATTATAAATTTATTGATTGATGGAAATAAATTTATAATCCTAATGTGACCAGTTTTTTTTTCTTTAAGATATATATATATATATATATATATATGCCAGATCAATCAATAGCAGACTACATTGAACGTTCATCTTCATTCTTAGTGTGCAGTTTGTGATTTAATATATATATATATATATATATATATATATAGAGAGAGAGAGAGAGAGAGAGAGAGAGAGAAACTGAAAAACAAGGAAATCAAAAGATGAAGAATTAATTGAGGAGGAAAGAAATTCGCCGTTAAACGTGTCGGTTTTAATGAACCTTCATCTGGACTTTAGAATGTTGATATAAAATGTTGATAGAACAACAATGAATGAGTAATAAAATACAAAAAAAAACCAGAGAAAGGAGAATATATACAAAGAAACATCATATAACCGTTCAATCATTTAATAAGCGTTCTTAAATGATTGAACGGTTATATGATGTTTCTTTGTATATATTCTCCTTTCTCTGTTTTTATTTTATTTTATTTTATTAAACATCCATCATTGTTCTATCAACATTTGATATCACCATTCTAAAGTCCAGATGGAGGTTCATTAAAACCGAAATGTTTGAGACTGGGGTTCAATCCCAGGTCAAGTCATGCCAAAGACTCAAAAAAGGGTACTTGATGCCGCCTTACTTAGTACTCAGCACTATATGGTGAGGATCAAGGGTAAAGAGGAGCAATCCTTGGAAAGGAATAGCGCCCTACTCAACACCTCGGTGTAGTACCTATTGAAAAGAGAACCTTCGCATCACCCTCGACTAAGGTCACCAACTTTACTTCCTTCTCAATAGATTCTTTACTTTTGGTTTACTTTGTTTTTGAATTTTTCTCCATACGGTCGGATTATTCACTTCCATATATATATATATATATATAACAAGACCAAATTGAACAATGAATGAAACGTTACTGGGTTTGTTTTGTTTTGTTTTTTCATAAAGTCTCCTTGGCATTCAATTATTCTAGAAATTTTCCCATTGGTCGAAAACACGTCTGAAACTTTGGCGCAAGTTTCAGGAGTTCCGTAGTGGCGAAACGAATTTTGAAGATCAAGATTCTGAGGTTAAAGGACGTCAATCGACAATCGACGACAATATCTGAAAAGACTTGTTGAATAAAACCCACTTCAAAATGTCAGAAAAATATATCAGCCAATGTGTGTCAGCATTTCAACAATATCGAATCATCTCAAGAAAATTGGCAAGGCGAAGAAAGTCGATAAATGGGTTCAACATGATTTCAGTGAAAATCAAAGAGCTCAACATTTTAAAGGGTTTCATGCTGTTTCTGCGGAACTTGAATAGTTCATTTCCAGATCGAACTGTGACTTTTAACGAAAAGATATATCCTTTATGACAATCGTAAAGGATCGGTTCAATGGCTAAATCATGACGAAACACTCCAAAATAGAAATTGCATGAACAGAAGATAATGGTAACTGTTTTGTGGTCTGCCATTGGCTTTGCCCGTTACAGCTTTCTAGAATCTAACCAGAGTATCACTGCGGAAGTTTACTGCCAGCAACCGAATGAAATTACATCGACAAAATTCGATCATTGTTGGTTAATGCTTGGCCACACGTTGCCAGGATGACAATACTTGGCTACATATTGCTAGGATGCTTGGCCACACGTTGCCAGGATGACAATGCTTGGCCACACGTTGCCAGGATGACAATGCTTGGCCACACGTTGCCAGGATGACAATACTTGGCCACATATTGCTAGGATGAAACTGCAGAAGCTCACTGACTTGGAATATGAGACCTTTGCCACTTATACTACAATCTCCTCATCGACTGCCATTATTTCAAGCATCTAGACACTTTTTACGCCAAAAAAGAAAAAACAAAACAAAACAAAAGCATTCCGTCTTAAAGAAGTAGAAAATACATTCAACGAATTCTTCGTATCAAACCCTTCAAAGTTTTTATCGTAAATAACCTTGTTAAATCGATGGCAAAAATGCACAGATATTCAGGGAGAATTTTTGGACTGATTTAAACGCTGTTTAAATTTTTTAATTCAGAAATAAAAGTTTATCCTAAAATCAGTCATTATTTTTCGAACAACTTAATATATATAAGTTGCATACCTGTGCAAACATCTTCAGTTGACTTTTATATTAAAGATTATAAGAATTTGCAGTTTCGATAAATTTTGATTACGTTGTCAATACTGATCGTCTGCTTTAATCAGACAAGTAAATCTGATTAAATCATTGGCGACTAAGAAATGTCTCTATGACAATTTAGTGTCGAGAAAAAAATGTAGCAATACAAAAAAATAGTAATGATCTCACTTTATACATGATAAGAAAGTAATTTATCAGCTACACCCATGCACACACGCGCGAGCGAGCGCGCACACACACACACATCCATACATATATATTTAAGTAATGGAAACAAGAGATTCTGTTTAGGGATCAGTCGTCCTAAGAAATCGAGATCAAGTGACTTGCTTGATACAGTTGGTCAGTTTAAAGTAATTTTATTTCAGCAAAACTGCAGTTCACTTTCCCAGTAACCTACTTCAAATAAAAAGAATTGAATTGTTCGTAACTTACGATATTCTAAATAGTCTAGTCACCTAACGTCATTAGAAGTCCATTTTACCAAGGCTTGCTAGTAGGACTGACCTTAGGAGGTGAGGGGACCTGCTGGAAATATATATATTGCTATGTGTTGTGTTTACTTGACGAGCTAAGGGAAGATTACACTCAAACGTGGTGCCTGCTTAGGCGTGGGACACAATTGTGTGTAATTTGTCTATTTGGCTTAAGGCCTGCACTTGTTGCCGAAACTGCTGAATAAAGTCCGTTCAAATTATTTTGAAGGGGTCGCCGTGGAATAGTAGCTTATGTGCTCGATTGTGACATAGTAGAAAGTGGGTTCGAACAGCAGTTACGCCTAATATCTTTGGCAAAGGTATGAATATCCTTACCCCCTCCCAGCTATGGGTTAAAGAGTACTATTACTGTTCTTCTACAAGGAAGACTTTGGCATTAAATTACTCACGGAGATTGATATGGTATTAAACAAAGAAACCAAACCAAAGTATTTAAGTTCAAACATCTGACTTCTTCAGATCCAACATGGAGATAAAAACGTTTTTATCTTCATGTTGGATCTGAAGAAATCCTGATAATTTTTTGTGGGGGGAGTTGTTAATTCATATCAATGCTCTTAGCCAGATGGAAATAAATCTATAATCCTAATGTGACCGAATTTTGTTTTTTCTTGTATATATATATATATATATATATATATATATATATATATATATATATATATATATATATATATATTAAAATAGGTAGGTCCACTAAGAGATTTGTATTTTTTTAATTTATTTAATAAGAAAATTAGAAAATTTAAAAAATGATAGAAATAAGAAAATAAAAAATGAATAAATAAATAAAAATAAAAGATTTAAAAAATTAATTCAAAAAATAAATAAATTCAAAAAATGAATGAATTCAAAAAATAAAAATCTCTTCTTGGACCTACCTATATTAAGATATATTTTTATTCTTTCTTTGAACCTACAACATATATATATATATATATATATATATATATATATATATATATATATATATATATATATATATATATATATATGGCACCATGTCTATTCATAATCTGCCGTGGTTATTCGTAAATAGTAGGGCAGACAGGATTCTTTAGACTTGGTAAGGCAACCAGTCTCGGAGAAAAAAAAAACTCTGAATTAAAACCAACTTTACTCCACTAATAAAATTGCCCTTGTATCACATCCTGCACTTGGTGGAGGGGTTGGGTAAACACATACTTGATACTGTAGAGCTTTTCAAATCAAAATAAGGAAATGACAAAATGAATTAAACGGTTCTCTGATGTGAGGTCAATATGTTTTCAGTAGCAAGTTTTAAATAAAATGTAAACTAGGCGAATTTTGGGGCTACGTTTGTCTTCGTTCTACAATATGTGTTGCCAGTTTTCGCGGTCTTACGATTCAGAACTTCTCTTCTACCCTCGCGGCATTGCAACAATCAAAGTTTAAAAACTCCTGAACAGAAATTTCTTCACTGCGAATCTGTTAAAATATAAGTAATTTATGCTGTGTGACAAATGTTTTTTGTTTTTTACTTGATTATTATAAAAAACATTTCATTCGTATATATTTATTTCTCTCCCCTTAAAACATCTATGTATCAATACAGTTTAAAATACTTATTTCCACAAAGCATTTGATTCTTTACTCAGAAAAAAGATGGAGCAAATACTTCTAGTATATTGCTTTCCGATATAAACTTTACAGCTATAATGAAACACAAAGATACAAAGGTCCTGATTTTCTCACCAGACGGTGACACTGATTTCAATAACGTGATCAAAAAAGGGGGCACATTGATACCATTTCTATTCATAATCTGATGAGATTATGTGCTATGAACGTCAATAGAAAGAAAATGGTTTCACACTAAAAAAAAACAAGAAGCAGATGATATTCATCAGAAACTACTACTGATACAGACTACGCAGATGATCTCGCACTTCTTGTAAATGCACCTACCTTAGCCGAATATTTGTTGCATAGCTCGGAGTAGGCAGCGAGGGGTATTGGTCTCTACGTGAACTCAATAAAATAGAGTTCCTGTGTTTTAATCAAGATAGAGCTATCTCTTCATTATATTGAAAGCTTCTGAAACTAGTAGACCAATTCATAGGTAAAGCGGGAACTGCTGTTGACTGGCAGTCGACTATATGGAAATCTGATCTTTCTGATAAAATCAAAAGGAATTCTTCCTCGCTGTAGCAGTACAAGTACTACTGTATGGTTGCATCACTTGGAGTCTAAAGGAATGCTTCAGAAAAAGGTGAGATGGAAACTACACAATGATGCTGCATTTTGGAAGCAGCACCCCACAAAACAGCAAATGTACCTCCCATTTCGCAAAAAGGCAAGAAATGTGAAACTCATAAGCGACGTTCTCGTCTGGACTCCTACAAATAGACACACCAGTGTTATCCAACAAGCAAAATCTTATATTCAACATCTCTGTGCGAACACCAAGTGCTGTCTGAAGGACCTGCATAAGCGCGATGGCCGATTAGGATGGATGATGAGAGAAAGAGTCAAAAGAATTCGTGCTGTCGGCATACCTTGATAATGATGATGATGGTAATGATGATGATGAAATATCTATTTATCTTCCCTCCCTGTGTGTGGTGTGCGTCTCGCTCAGGGCGGGAAAGAAACAGCTTGATTTAACTAAGTGAAACCTAATACCTCATACCAACTCACATATTCTTTTACAACGAAAAGGGAAACTGAAATTTGGAAAAGCAGCCAAACTATCAAGTTAATTTGACCCCCACACCCCAGCTCAAATTCTTTAATGAGCCCCCCCCCCCTCTGCGATCTTAGACAATGAAAACAGATTTTGTGCTTGCTCAAATACTTAAGATCTTTTGAAAAGATTGACTTACCCCACTCCCCATCGGCGCTGGCAAGGATACAAAACAAGTTTGACTTAATGTACGGACATCCAAGAAGCGAAGCACTCGGTGGGGGGGGGTCAAAAACTGTTCTAGTTCCTTCGGCATTCCTTTGCATGAAGGCATCGCCGGCATCGTGAAGTAGACGCAACCCTTACCTCTTTTAGAAAATATCGGCTGGTGCTGTTAAGAGAAACGCTCCTCTGAGACTAAATACTCGCAAAGCTGCATCTCCAAGACAAAAGGACCAAAAGGGGATATATATATATATATATATATATATATATATATATATATATATATATATATATATATATAAATGTTGTGTGGGGCTGCAGTTTTTCGTTAATGCCGGTTTAGTTAAAAAGAAGAGACAAGGAAGAATATTCTTTTAAAGTTTTTCCTGTTTATGAACAAAGGAACATAAATCGTTTAAATATTACAAAAAATATGTAAAACAAACAAAACAGCAGTTCCCACCATTCTTTTAATTTTTTTTTTTTGTGCTTGAGACAAAATGAAAATTAACCTTGTTTAAATCAGATAAGAAAAAATTGTAGCAGTTTTGAAAATGGAAGCAGTTGAAAAATGGAGACAATCGAAAGCACTGGAAATCCCAAATATTTAGGAGGATTTATATATTCATTCCATCGGATTTTACGTTGCGTTATTTATTAACGAGAAAATCATTTTCAGGATGTATATATTCTTCCTTGTCAGTTCCTTTTAACAAAACAGGTTTATATATATGTGTACAGTGGTGGTTCTAGCAAAGAAATTGCTTGGCGAATAGTAATTTACGAAGCTCTTTGCTTCGATGTGGCCCCCAATGAGACTCGAACTCACGCGTGTAAGTTTGCTAGTCAAGCTTGCTAACCATGACATCACCAAAGGTGGCCGCATGGCGAATAATATTTCCCTTCTGTCAATGTTGTATTAAATCAAAAAATTATATTCAAAACTAAAATAATTTTTAAATATTCGTAATGTGGCAAAATGAATATAAATTCCGGTAAATAATAATTAATAAAAGGTTATTTTTGTAAAATTTGCGACGGCAAAACGTACAGCCATTCATGCTATGATTACGAGAAGCCACTTTAAACGAAAATTCCTGGAAATCAAATATATATAATTAAGATATTATTTTATTGCTTGTCTCATGTTTTTGTACATGATAAATACTAGCAAACCTATGTGCCCTCTTCTGGGTACAAGTCTTGAAGTTTTAATGCAAGAAAATGTAAAACGAAATTCGAAAGATAAACAAAACGAAATAAGAACACATAAAAAGAGACGTCATTTATTTTTATTCGATCTTAATTGATTTCTATATAAAATTACACATAGGATTATCTTTAATGCTTGAAAATGAAACGATATTAGGAATCAATAACACCAAATGTATTTATCAAACCTGATTTTCTTAAAACTGTACGCAAATTATTTACACAATGTGAAACTTCCTTTTTTAATGATATATAAAACTCATGGTCTTGTGGTGTAATGGTTATCGTCGTAGGAAATGGACACGGCGGCACGAGTTCAAATCCTGGACGAGACTGATTGCATTTCACTTTGCACTAATACCCTTGGGAAAGGTATGAATCCAATTATTCTCCCTCCAGCTATGGTTCTTCAGCCTTGGTAAGGCAACTAGTCTAAAAGAAGGAAAACTCTGAATTCAAACCTGTTAAACTCCGCTTAAAAAAATTGACCTTGTGTCATATCCTGTCCGAGCGGAGGGGTAGGTAAATATGTATAAAACTCATGGTAGGATTTTAAACGCATTAATAATGTGAACTATTTTGAGACAAACCTAATTCAGGAGACTTTAAATGAGACCATGTTAATATATAAAATGGTAATTAAGATTAAATAAAGATTACTTAATAATCATGGAAAATATAACAAATAACTAAAGGAATTGTGATATTGGTGGTGACATAGTTTCGTTTGCAGACACATACATCATCCTCATTGTCATAAAGATTTTCCCAAACTGCAGCCTCCTTAATTTCAGTAGTCTAGAATATATATATATATATATATATATATATATATATATATATATATATATATATATAATAAAAAGAAAAACCAGAAGTGGGCGAAATGAGGAGGAAACTTTTCACCCCTCTTCTACTCTCCCTCCCGCCCTTTCTTCCTGTGTCTATTCTGTCTGTAATTATTTTATCCATTAGATCTAAAGAAGTCTTGTTATTTTTTGGTGTTATTGATTTATATCAATACCCATAACAGGATGGAAATAAATTTATAATCCTAATGTAACCGTTTTTTGTTTTTCTTAAAGAAATATATATATATATATATATATATATATATATATATATATATATATATATATATATATGTATACTCGGAAATTAAGAATGACTTCCTCTTTTACGAAATATTCATTGATGACATATTTATCATACACAATGCCAGAGAGCTAAAACTGCATAATTTCCTAACCAACCTAAATATGACGAACAATTCGATCAAATTTGAATACGAAAAGTCTACATATTCAATCGCATTTTTAGATACCCTTATAGATACTGACAAGAGCAGACAACAATAAATAACATTACCCAAAAAACCCACAAACATGCACAACTATCTCCATTGCTGATCTTTTCAGCCCAAACATCTCAAAGGAAGCTTCCTAACAAGAAATCAAACGAAGAAAAATCTGCACAGACCACAAAGAATTTAAAAAAAACAACAAATAATAAATATACCAGTTTTTAACACGAGGAATATCCCGCTCGGGGAACTAAAAAGCAGACAAAACCAAAAACATCTCCACCCTAAAGACACCCTAAAACTAAGACAGGAAACTAAGGTAAATCGCATCCCCTTCCTAACTACATTCAACGACACTCTCCTACCACTGGCCTTTATCATCAAGAACCGTTGGGACATTTTAAGCATAAATCAAAACTTAAAAGATATTTTTCAAGAACCAGATATACTAACCGATTGTTGAAGAGATAACCTCAAAGAAATGATCGGTAGTAACAACATAGGACCCCCCCCCCAAAAAAAAACCCTCCAAATTTTGCCATGAAATATCAAGAACAAACTATGCAAATCAACCAATTTATTCACAAGTTTCACAACCAAAAAAAACTTTCAAAATTTACAATTAATCAAATTGCAGATGTAAAAATGTAATTTATTTACTTGAATGCACATGCTGAAAATATATGATAGAAAGTCAGAATGACCACTCATTGTGCTGGGGGGGGGGTCTTACTTCTCTGCAGAGGTGCAGTCGGCGTATTTAGTTGACAAGGCGGATCTTGGTTTTAAAAAAACCTTTGGCGGCAAGATATTAAAACAAGTTATTCATTAAAAAAAATTGTCATTTGAACTTTGTTGAACTTTTTTTTATTTCAATTTTCCAATGAATTTGACGTTATCATCTCTCCATGTGATTCAAACTAACATAATCGAGTTAAGGATTAATTACTGATAACTTGTATATTGACCTTACACGTGAATTTCATGAAAATTCTGTTCACGTTTAGTGAAGTGACGTGTCATTTAGTCACTTAATTCAAATATATCATTGAACTAAAGTTTTGTTGGTGGAAAGTAATGAATACAACAAAGGGTTATTCGAAGAGGCTGCATCTTCATGATATGACGGAAAATCAACAAAGTCCGGTGGTATAGTAAGATACAGCTGGGTTGCTCTGAGTTTGTGATAATGATGTTTTCATCAAGAACTCCTGCCTGTCCTCAGAATTGTCATCTGATGAAGGTTGAATTCACTAACAGATTTCAAATCCGGAACAAAACTGTTTGCATTTCCCACTGCGGGAAAGGTATTGATCCAGCTATTCTCCCTCCATCTATGGGTGAATAATAAGGCAGACCTCGGTATGGTGACCTATCTAGCTGTAGATCTGCAGAAGGATGGGCTGCGTCCAGTTATTCCAGCCCAAAACACGTTGCATGAGTTGGACCCCACGACCAAGACCAGGTTATTGGATCAGTGAAGAAGATATAATATTGTGTGTGTGTGTGTGTGTGTGTGTGTGTGTGTGTGTGTGTGTGTGTGTGTGTGTGTGTGTGTGTGTTGAACATATTGTTTGTACTTTCCACTTCCTATTGCAAATCCTGGAGCCACACAAGGGTATCATTGACGCATGTGCGGGCGGATGACTACGTTTACATTTCAGATTAAACAAAACATATACGAGACATATCGTACATCTGTACAACCGAGACAAAATACGGACTCACGAACACACAAAACAGTAAATTCATTGCTGTTCTGCTTCATCAGTTTGTTTCACGTTACCTTATTTTCGGGGGTGGGGGTACGCTCTATCTGTCTGTTGTGTTTAAAACAATCCGAACACAATATCCGTAAAAATTGATGACAGCAGGGAAAAGGCTCATCAGTAAGTTTTCTCTGATTTATATATTTCCAAGGCTTTCCCTTGTTTCAAAAATCTACCTTTCTTTTTGTGGCCAAAATTACAATCTCTGTTTCATTATCAGAGTTAAGGAACATTCTTCTCAGTCTGAAGTATATACTCCTGGCAACAGCGGTCTACGATTATATTAATACTTCTATTTAGGAAAGAGACAAGGATTCAAATTATCATTTGGTTGCAAATTTAACTGAAAATTATTGAATCCTTCATCTACTACGAACGTGTGTACACATGAATGGAAAGTAGAAATCTCATAAAATAGAGTCCATCATAACGAAACAGGTCTGTCTGTGGATGACAATATATATATATATATATATATATATATATATATATATATATATATATATATATATATATATTGTCATCCACAGACAGACCTGTTTCGCTTTATGTTCCTGGCAAGACTTAACTTAAAAACACGCATCCACACGCACACACATACACCCTTACCTATATATACACACATACTTACAACCACGCATAAACGAGATTTGAACGGCTTTTTGTCTGCTTTTTGCCGTATTTTCGATTTTTGTCTGTATTTTTGTCGCATTTTCGATTTTCAATTTCATTCCATCTTTTTAACTGCCTGATGAATGTTATAAACTTCAAGAAACCTTAGGTTGCAGAAAAATATTTTCCAGGATTAAATATATATATATAATATATATTTATTTATTATCATTATTATTATTATTATAGCTTTATCATAGATATTGAGCACTCTCCATATTATATAGCACTTGGTTCGACAAATAACCACATAGTGATTTACTGACGGCCAACACTCTCATAATATATATATATATGCGTGTGTGTGTGTGTATATATATATATATATATATATATATATATATATATATATATATATATATGATGGAATCCAGTTTTGGAATGTGGAGTCACCTTTTCGTTGGCATTTGTCCCCGGTTTACTCTGACTCGAAATTGTGGTATATGATAAGATCCCGTCTATGGATCAAATAAATATTTGCGGGATAAGGTTCAAAATGATTTTGAACTAAATTCATATATTGACCCTTAAAATATTTTGATATTGTAACAATATATGAACTGTTTACCTGTTTAAAAAAAACTGTTAACTACATATAATTGCTCCCAGATTATTAGTATTAGATAAGAATACTTGAAACCATATTATTGTATTCATATTATTTGTGTTCGGTAGAAACAGTTAATCTAGTATAAATGATTGTTATAGGAAGATTTAGTTAGAATGAATAATTGAGGAAATTTTTAAATAGGAATAGGTACTTGAAATTTTGCAATTGTTTACAAAAAGATTTTGGGATTAAATAGCCCCACACTGTTTGACATGAACGAGGTTGATTGCATTTCCCATTGTGCTAATACCCTTGGGAAAAGTATGAATCTGATTATTCTCTCTCCAGTTATGGGTAAATAGTAGGGCAGACTAGGTTCTTCAGCCTGGGTTATGTAGCCAATCTAGGAGAAGGGCTGGGTAAATACAGACGAGGCTCTTTAATCTTCCTATGGCAGCCAGTCTAGGAGAAGGAAAACTCTGAATTCAAACTTGTTAAATTCTGCTTAAAATTGGCCTTATGTCACATCCTGCTCATAGTGGAGGGGTTGGGTAAATACAGACAAGGCTCTTTAATCTTGCTAGGGCAACTAGTCTAGGAGAAGGAAAACTCTGAATTCAAACTTGTTAAACTTAAAAAAAATTGACCCTGTGTCACATCCTGCCCGGGTGGAGGGGTTGGGTAAATACACAACACTATTTGACGTGCCATAAAACTAACCAATGACCCAACTTAAGCATTATTACCCTAACCCTAACCCTAACCCTAAGTAAAAAATAAAATAAAATAAAATATTTGTTTGGAAAAATTAAATTAACAGAATCTAATTTTTGAAATTCGTTATTCCTTGAATATGTAGATAACGTAACGGCAATCGATTTTGGGGTTTTTTTTTCCTGGACTGGTTGACTTATGAAAGCACAGTTTGCCTTGTAATTTTTCTGGGTGTGTTTTTCCAAAGGGCACAAGTTTGAAGCCGAATGTTTAAATCGTTTTAAAATTCAAGTTTAATTCACACAAGAAATGCCCATGAACACACACGCACACACACACACACACACACACATACACAAAGAGACACACACATACACATACACAAAGAGACACACACATACACATACACCCTGACATGCACACACATACACATACATAGACGTACACATACACACACACACACCTACATACATACACAAGACCCTGAATGTAAAATTTCGAAATTTGTTATTCAAGATAATGCTGATGTACAAATGAGTCATTTTTTTTTTTCGTTTCCAAAAATAGAAAAAAAAAACTCTACAAGATCGGTAAGATACGAAGAGTAATGAGCCTTACCTTGCCGTGTTGACCCATAACGTGTTGGCAGAGTTTTTTCTTACACCTAGACCGCTTCCCTTACCAAGGCTAAAGAACACAGTCTAGCCTACTATTTATCCATATCTAGGGGAAGAATAGATGCATCCATGCCTTTCCCAAGGGTATTAATGTGCAGGCGTTTCTGACGTAATATTTATCGTCATGAAGAAGTGGACTAGACAAGCCAAGTTTAAATCCGTGGTGTGGCTGTTTATATATATATATATATATATATATGAGAGAGAGAGAGAGAGGTCAGAGAAAAAGAGTGAACATTTTTATTATGTTCATATTAATATGTTGAACATAAAAAATTGTTGTCATACATTAATCTTCATGTAGTTTGGCACAATGCTAGATGTGTGGAACACCCAGTGAGAATCGAATTCATTAATAATAGCTTGCAAACAATATCACCACCCGTGGCATCCTAAACTTAAAAAGTCTGTTGTCAAAATTTCACAACAGAATCACTTATATGAGTAACCAAATATATGTTCCTTCTCAAAAATAATTTACCGAAGAATATTCACCGTAAGATTTTCTAAAAGATAATCTTGAGAGGTTTAAAGAATGTAAGAATAGTTTTCTTGCTTCAAAATAGAAAAACAGTATATTGATCGTTATGATGTCAAAACAGTGTGGGTGTTCTAATTACTTATGCTAATTAAATTAGTCTACATGAATAATCTTAAGTGGTTCTATGATTAGAAAAAAAACTTTTAATTCAATAAGTAAACTTATTCAGTATTTAATTAAGCATTACAACAATTTTTTCTCTTCGTCACGAAGAAAAATTACGAAAAACTATGAATTCTCATTGGGAATTTGGTATGTGAAGACGTTGGTTCGAAATTAAAAAGAAAAGAAAAAATCTGTTGTTTTTTCTTTTCTTCCTACGATTCTTCATAGACGATAAGACTCAGACAGAGAAGATAGCATTTTTCAATTAATAAAATTATTTGCTCAGTAGAAAGAATTTAATTCCTTAACTAACCATTTTGGTGTAAACTTTTGAGTTACTGGAGAGATCTCTTGAGCAAGGGACATTTTTTCCTTATTTTCTTTTTGTTGGACAGTTTGTACTGTTATCTTGATATTCACTTTCTTGTAAAATCCAAAATACTAACATCATGAATTATCAACAAAATTGTGTGAACTTCTGATCCTTTTAGTTATAAGTATATTTAGTATGTATTGACCCTATCTCTCTGCCACAAGCAGGAGGAGACACCAAGTCAATTTTGAAGTGGAGTACGGCCAGTTTGAATTCAAAGTTTTATTTCTCTTAGACCTGTTGCCTAAGTAGGGCTAAAGAAACCAGTCTGCTCTACTATTTACTGGGGAGGTATTCATGCCTTTTACAAGGGCATTAGTACAAGTGAAATGCAAGCATCATCGTTCAGGTTTTGAAATAAATTTGGTAATGTATTGTTCACGGTTCAAATCTAGATAATATCACTAAATTTTATAAATGATATTCTTAAGCTGTCATGTGACTAGAAGAAAGTTTTGTAAACAGGCTTCTGTGCAACGGCAAATAAGGATGTCAAGGTCATCTGTCGACAGATAATTTTATATGGAGAAGGATATTTATATTTGAGATTTCAAAACTGAAAATTTTACGTTTTCAATGTAAACATTCTCCTGCTGTGTGATCGAGCAAGTCCACCTACTGGCATAACAAAATGAAATACGATGGTGAAAATGTCTAAAAAAACACACAATATAGATATCTATCTGAAAATCGTGTAACCTCATATTGCTTGAAACTCCAAGTTATGGACCGTATTAAACATGAGGAACATTCTGAATATTTTCAATTTTTAAATCGGCTTAATAAGAGGATTATTTTCAATCATTTTGAGCAATCTCTTAACGTTTGCACCAACATAAACATAGGCACATACAACTGGCGAGATTGAATAGTCCGGCAGATGACTAAAAAGGTCATATAATGTCATATAAAATGTTATATGATTATGTCATATAATGATGTCATATTTGCTGTAAACGATTTTGTTGACCAATACGACCCAAACACTGCAAAATTGTTGGAAATGTGTGTGGAATAAAAGGAGAACGCTGTTGAAAAATAACCTCATTTGGTCACGTGTCAAGAGAGAATCTTGTTCAGCCAATGAACTGTTCAATCAACCCTCGTATATATATATATATATATATATATATATATATATATATATATATATATATATAAATCTACTGAGCTGAAAAAACACCCTGAGGTTGATTTTATTTGTAGAAGTATTTATCAATGTTAAACGTTTCGGTGTTCAGACTTTCAACAGGGCAAATAAGTTATGAAATAAAACAAAAAAGATGAGAAAGTTTTTAAAAAATTCTACTTCGGTTTGTAGCGTTCTATTTTAAATTTGTATAATGCAATGAGCGTTTCAAAATTTATCTGCTTATCTATCTTTCTAAGCAATGAAGCCGAAATATTTTAAATAAGGGATTTTGTAACTTTTCAGTATCAATCCGACCAAATAAGGAAACAAATAAACAAACAGGTGTCGGTTTGATAGTATTGTGGTTTGAAATGATACTGGACAGTCGAATTATACAGACATTTGACAGATAGAAGATTAACACTGATAAAGACAGATTGATTTATCATGGGATGTTTAAAATTGGTCAATATGAACTAAAAACGCGAATATTAACATACTGTAGTTATCTGTGATAGTACGTACTATCACACATAACTATAGTATATATATTATCTTGCCCAGTCAGCTGGGGCTGTAGAATACACTGACTGCACCTCTACAGAGAGGTAAGACCCCCCCTAACGAGTGTCCTGGATATGACACTAAACAATCTGATAGTAAGGTTCCAGCAGTGCTGGAGGTTTGGGGAATGCGGAGTACCCCTTCATTGCCATCGCTCCCAGGTCCACTCTGGCCCGGAGTGGTAGCACCTGATAGGGCCCTATCTATGGGTTAAATAGAACTAACAGCATACTTATGCTAAAATGAATTGAGTAAACTGAATAGCTTGAAATAGAAACATTTTTGACAATTAAACCGTACTTACACTTAAACTGCGTGCTTATGCTTAACTGAATTATTTCAAAAAGAACTGTTTTTCGACATTAAAACTGTATTTACACTTAACTGAATTATTACATATAACTGCTTAAATAGTTTGAAATGGAAATGTTTTTGACAATTAAACTGTGTACTTATGCTAAACTGAACTGTTTTCAATAGAACAGATAATTTACATAAAAATGGATTTGGTGTTAAATAACCTACAAAGGTTGATATGCCATAAAACCAAACAAACCAAACTATAGTATA
Organism: Sepioteuthis lessoniana; assembly: GCA_963585895.1. NCBI lineage: Eukaryota > Metazoa > Mollusca > Cephalopoda > Myopsida > Loliginidae > Sepioteuthis > Sepioteuthis lessoniana. The sequence goes on along the minus strand of OY757923.1, from coordinate 96,649,963 downwards.
TATAATATATACGCAACATTTCATTAATGTATTATTATATTCTAGCCCAAATCTCTTTCCTACATATAATACCAACATTGTACAATATTCCATAGTATATTGCAATACCTACCGGACATTGGCCTAGGGGTTAGAGTGTTCGCCAATGGCCTGGGAGACCTGGGTTCAATCCCAGGTCGAGTCATACCAAAGACTCAAAAAATGGTACTTGATGCTTCCTTGCTTAGCACTCAGCATTATAAGGTACGGATCAAGGGTAAAGTAGAGCAATCCAGGAAAGGAGTAGCGCCCTCCCCTACACATTGGTGTAGTAGCTATCGAAAAGGGAGCCTTCGGGTTACCCTCGACTATGGTCGCCAACAACTTATATTGCAATACAATATATCCCTAACCCTTGATATTCATTGTGATTCTGGTCTACCAAACTATATCCGCTAAAATACACTTACAAATCAAATCATTATTTATTTCCCTCGACATGCAATGATGTTTTGTTCCTTAGTTATAATCCCCTACACATACAGAAACAGATAAAGAATCTTTCTTAAAAATAATGTAGCAATATAAGATACACAGACGACTAACATCTGGTAAAAACAACGCGCTGTGCATGTATCTTCATATACACATGCACTATATACCACTCACACATACACACACAATAATACGCAACTATAACCCACACCAACACACAGACATACGCGCGTGCACACGCACACGCACACGCACACGCTCACACACATTCACACACACACACTTACAATCACACGTAAAGATTCCAACAAAATCCCAACGTTTTTTGACTGTATTTTTTTATTTTCGATTCATTTTGTTAACTGCCTGATGATTGTTGTTTTGTAAAAACTCCATGAAACCCAGGGGTCACAGACTAAATTCCATGGTATTAAATATATAAATCTATTATATATTTATTTACTATTATTATCATATAATAGCTCTATCCTAGATATTGAGCACTCTCCATATTATATTGCACTTGGTTTGCCACAAACCCTCAAAGTGATTTAGTGACAACCAACACTGTTATAATATATATATATATATATATATATATATATATATATATATATATATATATTAATTTGTTAATAATTCGAAAATGTTTATTTTATGACTGTCTACTTTCCAAGACTGAAAGGCGTTTCCGTAGCACAGGATTAACTTGATGCACGAATGAAAATTAAAATTAACGATTTAAATATTTGATTTTGCACGTGTTTATGAATAGAATTTTTCTCTCTCTTTTTTTCTTTCTCTCAAAGTTGTCATTAAGCAAGAAGAACAATCTTTAAAAAGCAATCAATTTTTAATTTAGGAATATTTTAGCATTTTAATAAGTATTAAGGGGTTAGAATTCATTGGTTTTTATTTTGTTCTGTGTGTGTGTGTGTGTGTGTGTGTGTGTGTGTGTGTGTGTGTGTGTGTGTGTGGCTTAAGTTTATTGTTGAGCCCATTTGGGGCGAAGATTTCAAAACATAATATTAATCTATTTTCATGGGTTTCAAGAAATAATGTTTTTTTTTTTTCTTTTTACATTTCCTATAATACTAAATTTATCATCTGTTATAGTCATGGTCTGTTTGGCGAAAATTTTGTTCTTCTAGGTGGAGTTTATTATAATTCAAAGATCTTATATATATATATATATATATATATATATATATATATATATATATATATATATATGTGTGTGTGTGTGTGTGTGTGTGTGTGTGTGTGTGTGTGTGTGTGTGTGTGCGTGTGTGTGTGTGTGTGTTGCGTTTTCTGGTGATCATCTTATGTGATGGTTGATCATTTTATGTGATGGTTGATCATCTTAAGTAACGAGTGATCATCTTAAATGATAAGTGATCGTCTTATGTAATAGTTGATGGTCTTTCTCTGTGGCCTTCTAAACAATTTTAGTTTTTTGTTTGTGCTGAAATACAGATTACGCATCTTCAGATCATTTTGCCTGGAAAAGGAAATCTCAGTTAGCTGTTCATTCTAACCCCAAATAGAACAACTTTTATCCTCTATCTTTTGAATTGGATCTTTTCATGGTGACATGCCTCTCGACGCTTTTTCTCTGCGTTGTCGGCGAAAAAGCGAATAAAGGAATTATTCCTGATTAATTTCTACTGTATTTTGTTTCTCCCTCAACTTCTTTCTTGTTGCATTTGAGGCGTTTTCTGGTCATTTGTTTACAGATGTACACGGATTTTCGGTGACATCAAATTGACCATTTGGACGACGCGACAGAAGGGATTCCACATAAGGCGAGTCTTTCTCGTCTCAAACGCTGGTGGCATTCTATAAATACCAAATCAAAATAAAAATCATGTCTAAAAGACAAAGACTCTTTTCTTCGGTGGGTGAATGTTGCGGATTTGTGTCACGTGAAGGGTACAAACCTCGAATTCTTGTTAGAGGTTACAGGTTATGAAGGATTTTGCATACTTGGAAAGTGAGTGACAACCCATCACAGGTAAATGAGAATATTTATCTATTTGCATTTGTTTTGAAAAAGCAGTTTAACTTCGCTAGAATATATTAGCTTATTCGTCCAATTTTTGTTTTACTCGTTTTTTTTTTTTTTTTTTTTTTTTTTTTTTACCCCTTCCCACCCGATAACTCGAGTTCTCCGAATATGCGAAAGAGACAAAATCCGACCCCCGAAGTTTTTTGACCGGTGAACTTAATTTTCTGCCATATTAGTTTGGGGGTGAGCAATACTAATGTTCACTTCTTAAAATTTGTATAACCAAATATTTTTTTACTCCTTCAGTTTTTTTCGTTGGAGTTATTTAATTTTTGCAAATATATATTTTGGTAAATAAAATTCTTAATCATCTCCACTTCCTTACTATTATGTAAATATGGGATTAGGTTAGATATTCTTAGAGCAGTTGACTTATTTGGTGACTGCAGAGCGAAAGATTTTCAGAATAAGTGTATTGTTGTGGTGAATGGATTATTATAGTATGTTTTGGGTCAGAAAATGGATCTAGTTTAGTTAAAATTTAGGATAGTGATGACCAGCCTCTCCCCTCACCCTTTTATTGGATATGTGCCCTATTTATATATATATTTTATGTATAAAAGATATTCTCATTACAACAAGAAGCACGTTTCTTGATCTGAATTCGGGTTGAAATTTCGAGAATATTCGAATTCTCAAGAATTTTCCACGAATCGTAGATTAAAGGTCAAAGAAGCACATGCCTCAATAACTATTATGAGTTAGTGACGTCATACACAGGGAGTAGTCGTGGTATTCGGAACAGAGTAACCCTGCTGTCTCAGATATAAAGATAAATTGAGCCAAATTTGAACTTTCTGACATTCATTAAAAGTAAGATATTTTTCCTCGTGAAGAATATTCTGTCTTCTCCCTCTTATGTGCCCTTAGCATTTTCTTTTTTTTTTTTTTTTTCTAATTTATTGATTCTCTCTACTCAAAAGACTTTTACGCATCTTTGTTTCTATAACCTAAACATTTTACTGTTTTTTAATATAAATATATACGACAGCAGTTACTGCGTTTCTAGAGACAATTTTTACTTACATTTATCACCAAAAACTAAAAATATATGTAGCAGTGCAAAAATAAGTACATCCTTCATCTATATTTATGCCGTTTTATATATATATATATATATATATATATATATATATATATATATATATATATATATATATATATATATATAATTAACTTAAATCGCGAGTCGGCAATCTCCTACTAAAGTTTCACTTTAACGGATCATCAGGAAGTCTAATACCGACCGTGAATGCTGGTAGATATTAGATTAGTATATATATATATATATATATATATATATATATTCTTTTTTTTTTTTAGTTTTATTGCATTTTTTTTTTTTTAGTTTGGTTTCTTTGTTTAATAACGTATCAACCTTTGTGGGCTATATAATGCCAAAGCCATCGTTCTAGAAGAACAGTAGTGATTCATTTTAACCAATAACTAGTGGGGGGGATAAGAAAGTTTATATCTTTCCCAAGGGGCTTAGTCCTAAAATTAATGTAATAGAACGACTTGAGTTCGAACTCGCCTACTATGATGTCGTAGTCCGGCACGTTAGCCACTACGTCACGGAAATCTCCCCATATATTTTTGTTTGGATGCTGTAGAGTTTAGTCAAAAAATAATACTTAATAATATCAATAGTTTTTAATTATCATTTCATTATTTTTGTTACAGTTAGAATTAACGTCATTATTTTCATTATCTTTATTTTGATTAGCGTTGTTAATCTGAATGCTGTCGTCATTTTAAACAAATCCCACTTTCTGTTGGCATTTTGTGGTTTCTGTTTGCTGTGTGAGTATTGAAATGAAACGTATTTTTGATTTGTGTCAATAGAGAACGAACCGAACCACAAGATAACGAGTCGTATCTCCAGTTACCGTTCCTGAATCTCATATCACCATCCAATGCAGAAATGTTTTCTAATATTTTAATTAATTCATTATCAGAAGGAAAAGGCAGAGAAAGAAGAAAAAATAAAGGAAAAATAATTATTTAGATCACCCCCACTAATATTGATAACTCGGTTCGGGTTTTCCATTTAATTCGATTTTTTTTTCTCCTTTTAGCACCATATTCGATTTCATTGTCATTAAATTTGCTAATCTGGAAAATCCAATTACATGTTAATGAAGAATATTTTCCCAGTAGCTGATTAATAATATTTACATCTTTTTTAATAAGATGCCAAATATCCTCGGCTAGTTACAGCATAGAGAATTTTGCATCTGAAAATTTTTCGACAACGAAACATTTAAAATTAATTTAATAAAAAAATTCTACTATTAATGGATTTATTTGCTCTGCATGTTTCAAATCACTGGAGAAAATGTGGATTTTCTTTTTTGCCTTATGATCGTTTTTATAACGTTCTTCGTCATCCAGCACTTCAATCGCCATCTTGTATTTTACAAATGTTAATGATTGTACAATGCAAACGCATAATTATTGGTTAAACCTGTGGAAATTCTGTGGTTTAATTAATAACAATCAAGAATTAAAGATATCAATATGACATTTTTAATGCATATTTATGAGTTACAAATATAATTAAATAGCAAGGCACCTCGTTGTTATATAACTGCTAACAATCCAGTCTAGCAAATCACAACTGAGGGGTAAGTTCGATCTTGACTTGGTTCACCATCTTTCTGGCCTTGAGCCAAATCGAAGCTCCGGTTTTAGGAACACTTCATCGTAGTGTTGATTGATTGATTTTAACGGTATGTCAATCCGTCTGGGGTTATTTTATGCCTAGAGGCTAAGGAATTGCGTATGTTTATTTTTTGTGAAGTTGTTTTTTAGTTGTTTTTTAAGAGTTTTTTGCACGCGTTTATATGATATCAGATATTCCTCTCTAAAGCCAATAATTTGCAAACAAATCTATTTGACTCATTGATGGAACTCTAACAGGTCAGAGTGAACCTGGGAGTAATGGCAGTGAAAAGGTACTCTACATTTCCCAGAGTTCCAGAACTTGAACCTCACAACCAAATGCAGTTTAATGTCATAATCAGGACACCTTTTTTTGAGGGGGTGGGGATTATCCAACCTCTACTGGGATTACTACCAAAGTATTATGAATGCTGTGGACAGGGCGGTTTAAACAGAATGGTAGCCGACGTGAAAATGAGTACAATATATTCTATTATTGTTGAAGAAACATCAAAGCAAAAGTCTTAAAATGTCTAGAACTCTGGTCGACGATTCAATTTCCTATGGCGATAACCGTTACGCTAAGCGCGCCTAAGTCACTGTCATGTGTAAACCAAGAATAGAGTTTGAACAATTTACTCAAGAAATCCTCAGCCTGGACTCTATACCAAATTTCTTTTATTTTGTATTGTCAGAATTTGAGGATTCCGTCCAGTTTCGGTGATCCGGCTGAGACCGTGCCGATTCATAAAGCACATTCACGTCATTATTTTTGTCACATGAAATATTCTCTGGTTCGAACGAGCAAAGTTCCGTTGAGGTTCAATGTTTGTTCCTTTTTGTGATATCCTGATCAATTTTGTCAACAAAATTGTTGTCTGAATTATTAATACCGTAAATTTGCGGCGTGTATCAACCTGCTAATCCTGAAAAAATCTATACAAAATTAGGGATCGAATGAAATTCAAACCTTTACAACTGGTTAATCATTTTGTGATAAAGATTTGGATTTTAACCCTATTATGAGCCAACCTTAAGTTTTGTAGAGATTTTTCAAGGCTTACAAGGTCGACTTAATCGCAGCAAGATACGATACTTTTATCATTACTTTTTCCTTCTTCTTTTGAACTGAAAGATTTAATGTTGAGGATTTTTTAAGCGTTCAATGTCTGTTACGATTTTTCTAGCACTGGTTGTAAAAGTTTCAGTCTAACCAGCATAAACAGTTCAAAGATTTTTTTTCCTTGTAATCAGAAACTATTTGCCGCATTCAACACATTTGATGCGTTGACGGTAAAAAAAAAACCTTTTGCTGCCTGCTTCATAATGAGATTTGGTGCATGCAATTTGAAATTGATGTCGAACAAGAACAGAACTCACACAAGGCAAATCGTGAAATAGATTTCAAAATGACAATGTCCTGGGATAGAAAGATGAACAACTTTCCATCGACGGATGTAAAAAAAATAATCTTGAATACGACTTTAAATATTTCCTTGTTTTAAATAAAAAAGACATCGATAAAAGAGAAAAACAAATTTAATCAATCTGACAAAGAACTAAACCTGGTTAAAAATATTGTTTTAACCGGATTTAGGGGTGCAAGTGGATTTGTCCTTCGTAACCCCTAATTGATTGAGTGATTAATTTTGACGGCTTTTCAGCCTTCCTGGGATTATCTTATACCTAGAGATTACGTATCGTTTACATTGTATGTCTATATTTACATTTTCTGTCGTTAAATAAAAGTTGTTCTTTTTGTATACATATTACATCAAATACCCCAATTTGATAGAAATAATTTGCACGCCATTGTAAAGCCTAAAGTATTCCTATCAAATACAAATACTTTATATTAATATATGGTTTCAAGTAACTATTTCTATTAAATAATAATCATTTGTTTATACACAGTTATATGGTTTCAATAAACTAACCAACAACAGCAACAACCCTTATAAAAAGAGTATGGCTATAATTTTCAAACGAATCTATTTGACTCATAGATGGAACCTTAAAGGTACTTCCATTTCGGGTCAGAGTGAACCTGAGGATGACAATGAAAAGGTATTTCACACTCCTCCAAATTTTAGAACCGGGTCCTCATCATCAGTTTCAGTTTAGTATCACACCCAGGATACCCCTTTTTGCAGGGGGTGTTTCGCCTCTGCAAGGGATACAGTCAGCATATATTCAAGCCCCACAACTCCAATTGACAGAAATTGCCGAAACTCCTCGAAAGTATGTCTTTGTTTTATTAAGACATTTTGGAAAGAAAGATGGCAGCCAAAAGTTGACATTCAAAAAGAAAATTTTCATTACATTTGTTTAAAAAAATTATAGTGAAAACAAAAAATGATGTCCAAGTTGTTGTGAAGCGTTAGGACTCCGAATGTCATCATCATCATCCTGTCACGCTATCAGCACGGATATTCCTGACTCTCTCTCGTCATGCCTCCCTATCGTCCATGGCTTGCCGCAGATCCTCAGGGCTACATCTCGTATCGGCACAGAACTGCTGTATGTAGGTTCGAGCTGGACGTCCTGCCTTTGCTCGTCCATGTGAAGGGGTCCACCGGAGTACATCATTCACGAGCTCGTCCCTACTTCTCCAGCAGTGTCCTGCATGTCTGGTTCGTCTAATTTTGATAGTTTTCATGATGGGTAGTAGGTGGCCGTATAGCTGCTGCTTTTTGGGGTGTTGTCTCCAGGACTTGTTCAATATTGCTCGCAGCATTCTTGTGTAATTGCAGTCAAGCTTTTTCTCCATCTGCTAAGTCAGCGTCCATGTGGTGCATCCATGTAACAGTATCGATACGATCGCTACTTGGAAGAAAATGCGCTTCATTTTATCGGTCAGATCTGACTTCCGTATGACTGATAGCCTATCGATAGCTCTCCATGCCTTTGCTAGTCGCGGGTTGATGTCTTTCTCAGTTGATGAGAGACTGTTCCCTTGGTAGATGAACTTGTCAACTAGTTTCAGAGTGCTACCGTTTAATATGGAGATGTTGCCTGTTTGATTAAAGCACATATATTCCGTCTTGTGTGCATTGACATGGAGGCCGATGCCTGCAGCGGCTCGTTCAAAAACTATGTAGCAGGGTTTCGGCTTGGGAGGGTGCATTTACCAGAAGCGCTATATCATCGGCGTAGTCAGCGTCGGTAATTATTTTTGCGGGGTACCTTCTGATTCTTTCTTTGATTTTATCAATAGATGTTCTAAGTACGTAGTCTAGACAGATAATATATAGGTATGAGGCTTTCTTTGATTTTATCAATAGATGTTCTAAGTACGTAGTCTAGACAGATAATATATAGGTATGGGGCTAGTGTGTCTCCTTATAATACTCCTGCTACTATGTCGAAGTAGTCTGTGTCTCTATCCGGAGAACGGACTTTTACTTTGTTGTTTCTATAGAGCATCATTATGGCTGCAACGGTTTCTTTTGGTAGGCCGTAGGCGAGAAGAATTTGCTCCATCTTTCCTTTGTGAATGGAGTCAAAGGCCTTAGTAAAGTCAACAAATAATATTATTGCCTGTAGGTTTTTTGAGCGTACACTTTCAAGAATTCGACGGATAGTGAAAATTTGTGAGGTCGTGAATCTATTTCTCCGGAAGCCATTTTGGTTCTTCCTAAGTATGTTGTCAATTTTGGGTTCTATTGCGAGGTGGATTTTCTTTTCAAATATTATTTCTGATTATTGTAGATTGGGTGGGTTTATTTGTTTGACGGCATATCAACTTCTTCTTAGTTAATTTATGTCGAAACTTAATTTATTTGAAAATGTTTCATTATAAACATAAATATTCTTAATGTTCTATCTATAATCATTTGTTTGCACAGTTACATCAAGTATTCCTACCTAATGTGAATATTTTGCACACAGCTGTATAGTTTCAAGTATTTTTATCAAATGCTAATAATTTATACACAATTATATCGTTTCAAACAACTATTTCTGCTTATTTATTTGCACACAGTTACATTATTTCAAGTATTACTACATAATAATAATAATAATTTTTAAAAATGTTTATTTGACCCAAAGATGGGACCCTAACAGCTAGTATCTCTCTGGGTCAGAGTGGACGTGGGAGTAATGAATGGGTTCTTTACACTTTCCAGATCACGTGAACTGGAGTCTCACCACTGGATGCAGGTTAATGTCAAGACCAGGACACGTCCTTTGGGGGTGGAGTTATCTCTCTTCAGGGGATACAGTCGATATACCATCATATTCATTAGAGTTCAGTTTATCTATCAAATCTCTAGTCGGCCACTATGGGGGACTTTAACAACATAGTATTTGTTCTCTTTTAAAATGTGAGGCTACCTGCACTAGTAAACATTAAAGGTTTATCACACGTTATTCGTATAGTCCTGGTGGACAATCATATATAGAAATAGGGGGGGGAGTAAAGATTTGCTTAACTTCTTCAGCGTTGGTCAGGGAAAAGAGGGTATTTAGACAATTTAATAAATAGGTAGAAGGATTTTCATTTTATAGATATCGTTTATTTTTATCAATTTTTACCACACACCCATATATGAGTGTGTGTGTGTGTGTTTCCTTTGCTACATTCCGTATTCTTACTAACTCCTTTTTCTTCATCTTTTGAACTTGTTTTTCCTTGTGATTCTAATTGTTTTGTGTGTGTAAGCGCATGAGCGTGCGTATTTTACTTTTTCATACTCGAATTTAAATACCCCACAGATGTTGGTTATGTCAAGGAAACTTGATCCCCACCAGGAACCAACAGCTGTGTGTGTCTATTTGAGAATGAATATCCCAAATATAAAAATCAATAATCCCGATAATTTTCTTTTAACACACACACACACACACACATTTTGCGGTACATTTTTCTTGATTTTGAGCTTTTATGGCTCGAAGAAAAGACTGGTGTCTAAAGATCCAAATATTTCAAACGGAAGCTTAAAACGTCGACTCGTTTTTACTCATAGAAACGTGTGTGTGAGAGAGCGAGAGAGTATCACTTGTTCTAGCTTCTTCAGGATACAATAAAAAGGCACACTGTGCTCATGATAGTAGCCTCCGAGCCGGAGATTAACTTATTGACAGGTTCTTGAATGTTGACAGGTCTTATAGACTCACAGGCGGCTTCTTGAAATGGGTCAGATGGTCAGAACCTGCCGATTCCTGATCATTTCTGGTGAATGTACATAACCAGTAGTTGTGACTACATAGAAACAACTAGTGTTTTGTAGCTAAAACGTTTTCTCTATCCAACTGTTTTTATTTGAGTTCTCTGTATCTGTTGTAGTTTCCGTGGAAATAAATAGATGGTATTATTTTCGGAGCGCCTCTTGTAGCAACATAAAATTAAGAAAAAAAAAAAGATCAGACAAAAATGTTTTTGAGTGACATGACATGGCTGGTGGGAATTTTGAACGCAAACAGAAAAACCTCGAATAAAATATATGGAATAAAACTAAAAATCTTTGGCGGAGATTCGAAATAATCATCCTAGCTCTAAATTTTCGAAATAAGAATGACATTATTCTTATCAAGGTGGATGCTAAAAAATGCTTTGGTGTCGAGTGAATGTCTATTGGATTCTCTCTCGCTAACCGTTTTCTTTTTTCAAATCTTGCGGATAAAAATTCCGACCCGACATCTTTGATCAGGATTTGCTCTATTCTTCCGACCGGAAGTTACTCAGTACTCCTTCTTGGTCGGGGCTGGCTTTTATATCCACCACTAGGCTGCTATTATTTCTAGAATTTTCCTCAATTCGAGAAACAGGAAGTGCATAGTCATTTCCTGTTTCTTTGTTCCCTTTTCAGCGGATAGCCTTATGTTTACTTAGGGTCACGGAGTCGTTTCGTTCAACCGTTAAAACCGGCGACAATATAACTTGGCCTAGATACATTACACCGACCTCAGGTGCCTCGGGTAGTGTAATGGTTAGCAAGCTTGACTAGCAAACCTACACGAGTGAGTTCGAGTCTCAGTGGGTGCCCAATTCATTAGGTCTTGTGCCACATCGGAGCAAAGAGCTTCGTAAATTACTAAATTACACTGACCCGACTCTCCCCTCCACTTAAAAATTGACCTTGTATCGCACCCTACTTATACGGAGGGGTGGGTAAATATATATACACTACAGCACTCCTCTCTTTACTCTGTGGTTGGTTGAGGGGGGATTCCCTTTGGATGCAATTAGAACTACAGCCCACAAGAAAGAAAAAAATTCTAATAATTTTTTTTCTTTTAAAACAAAACACCGCATATATATATATATATATATATATATATATATATATATATATATATATATATATATATATATATTCAGGTGCACATCTTTTAAACTAAAATCCATCCAAATGCCAAATTACGCTACATAAGCACTCCTCGCTCTAGAATTTTGAAATAAGCACCTCACCCACTCTAATTTTTGCTATTATCTATTGTTTTTTAAACGAAATTTCGAGTTATTTTTTTTTCCTAAGCATCGGAGATTTAAATCTTCCAGAAACAAAGTGCAGTCTGTCACGTAACATAAAGTCAGGTATCATTTTCGTATGAACAAACATTGCAAATTGAACCCTAATCCCTTGAAACTTAATAAAAACAACTTTTTGTTGCATAATCCCAGTCTCCGTTGTTCATTATTTAATAATCCGAATAACTTGGGTTAGGGGATCAATTTAGATGAAGAGTACATATTCTGTCAAATCTTTAACGATTGGGCTTATTTTGTTGGACTTAAAACTGAGCAGATTGGTGTTTGTCTGTATCTTCGAATAAACGACTCAGATTTCCCTCACATGAAAAGAACTTGTTCTTCGAAAAAAGAATTTGTTGTTCCTTGCCAAAAATTTCAGAACAAACTTCGTAGTTTAAATTTATACATTGTAAGTAAGTTTGGTGGAATTGTAAGAAACGGAATTAACAAATAAGGTAAACTATTACTTTCCTTGTCTTCTTATATAATCAGATTTTTTTCCAATTTGAAGTAGAACTATGATTTAGTTATTAGCAATTCTATACTCGACTAAGAAGCTATGAATGCAGCATACAAACTTAATACAAAGTATTTTTCGTTGGTTTTTTTTTTTTTTCAAAATTCAATTTTCCATTTTTTTTTAAATTTATATGTTAATTAAAGCCCCCCCCCCGCTTCCTGAAACTTCTTGACGCTCCCCAAACGCTGCATCTCAAGTTACCTTGTATTCGGATCTATTATTAGTCTATATTTACGTATAACCTGCGTAACGATTTTAATATTACGATGTGAGAACTTACTTCGTAGAAAATAATGTGTAGAGGCACTGAATATAAAAACACCTTCGATGATTCTGTTGATAAACATTTTCATCTTTGTTGTTTTATCAATGCACTTCTCGTAAAAGTCTCGAAAGGTGAGTGTGAGTGAGACATGTTGATTTCGAGTTTGTTCAATGTCGGGTCCAGACAGAAAAAAAAACGACCCCCCCCATACATATATATTCACTCTCCTTAGGTGATAAGTACGACAAAATTCTGTTGGTTAATGAAAAACACGACAAAAAAAAAACATTAGAAACATTATTGCTATTTTTAGGATTAGTTAAGGAGATATCTTTCTAGAAAAGTAAATATTTTTAGTATCCAAATTCTGTCTCAAAAAAATATGGATTTACAGCTGACAAAAGTACATCTTTTATACTTATTTTTCCGATTTTAGTGTTGCTTACAAAGTTTCCCAAATGTACAGTTTGGTTATATGTAAGACATAAAAATTGATTGTATAATGTTCCAACAGAAATAATAAAGCCCTGATATCTTTGGTTAAGAAAAAAATTAACATTTTATTAAAATAATGTTTATGGTATACTTATTTATGTGATATAAAAGATGAAAATAAATAATCGTTTAAAAAGCGTTTGATAAATCAGAAGTGCTCAAATGCTGTCCCGCCGAGCAGTATGAAAAAAAACAAAATTTCACCTTTGTTTTATTTCATTACGAATAATTTCAGGTTTTTTTACATTTCTTTTTTTTATAAAAAAGAAAAAAATCCTCAGACGATTGTGTGTTTTTATTTCATTGATGGTTTTATTTGAATTGATTATATATATACACACACACACACGAGGGTCATTCAATAAATAAGGTGAATTTTGTTGAAGGAGCTGGAACTATTTACAGTTGCACCTTTTTCTTGATGGATCCTTTTATGGATTAGATGACAGTCAGCATGACCCTTTTTTACTGACTGCTGTGCCGGGAACTTTTTCTTTATTAGAGGGCAAGTGTGTTTCCACTCTGTGAATTTTGTTTAAAACCTGCTTCTCCGTACACAGCAGACATTTTTCTGTAAATTTTACATAGTTTGCATATTTCAACCACCAAAAATTTCATGACCGACCTCTATTCAACCCTGAAGCACGCTCTATTTGATTTACTGCCATTTTGAATAGCTTCAAAACAAATATTTTCGCGAGATTTAAAATAATTTTTACAATAAGTCAATTCCAAACAAAGCAGCGTTCACATTTATGGAATATTTTGAAAAAAAAAAATATTGCTTTTTTTTTTTCAAGAGAATTCCCTACACCTTTTTTTTTCCAGAATTCTTCTCCTTATTTATTGAATGAGCCTTGTATGTATTATTAACAATTATCTGTATGGTCATTGGTCGTCTAACACACTCATGTCGTGATGGACACTTATATTTCAATAGGTAATCTACCCCGGAGAAAAACACACTCATGTCGTGATGGACTTCGAACTTTCGTTAAAACATCCGCTTAAAAGAAGGATATTGATATTAAGCCTGCAGTTTCATTAACCTCCAACCATCTAAACTATCTCTTCTTTTTAGATACTTGCTATTGATGCTTACTTTTACGATTCAGTGTCACTTTTTGCGCTCTCTCTCTCTATCTAATATATATATATATATATATATATATATATATATATATATATATATATATATATAGTCAGAGTGTTCGCAAATGATCTAGGAGACTGCGGTTTAATCCCAGGTCGAGTCATACCAAAGACTCAAAAAATGATACTTGATGCCTCTTTGCTTAACATTCAGCATTATATGGTGTGGTTCAAGGGAAAAGTGGGGTAATCCCGAGAAAGAAGTAGTGCCCCCCTACACCTCGGTGTTGTAGCAATTGAAAAGGAAACTTTCGGGTCGCCCCCTCTCCTCGACTATAATCGGCCAACCTACTTACTTTAAATATATATATATATATTATTGTAACCAAATGCTCTACAATTATAAATCCGATGAAAAAATCTTGAAAACATTGATTCACAAAAACATACTCCCCACTGATCCTAATAAAAAAAAATAAAACTTATTATTTATTATAAGTTTAAAACCTCGAATTTAGTCATTAGAAATAATTCCTCTCCCTCGATTGGGGTTTTGCAAAAAACCAACGTTATATATAAATTTAAATGTCCTTTAGGAGATTGTATCTCTGATAATAATAATATATATGTTGGTTTAACCTCAACTACTCTGTTGAGGAGACTTACAATGCACCTTTCTGATACAAGTTCAATAGCTCAGCATTTAAAAAAACATTCATGCCCAACAACACAACTACGGAAAATTCTCACCGACAACACAACAATATTAGAACATCAAAATAATAAACAAAAACTTCAGATTCTCGAAGCATTACATATCAGAAACCTGCAGCCGATACTTAATAGAATTAATTTTCGAACCAGTGCTAATGTACTTAAATGTATTTAGCTACTGGCCCTAAATATAGAATCACATTCAAAAACAAACGCCATAACCTTCAACGGCAAAGACGCCCTTACACAGTAGTAATATGCTAAAACAAAAGTTACATCACTTTTGTAATAGATCCTCCCCTGATGATGGCCCAAAGTCGGGCAGAAAGTACTAGGGATACATGCAACTATGGACAATACATAAATCAATTCCCCCCGAATACGATAAAAGTAATACGGGAATTCGAACGGATCCAGAAGAAAATATGAAGACATAAAATGTATATTATGTTTAATGAAATTTGCGTGTATGTATATATATATATATATATATATATATATATATATATATATATATATATATATATAACCCCTCCATACGAGCAGGAGGTGACACAAGTGGAGTTTGAGATGTTTGAATTCAGAATTTTTCTCCTTCTAGACTGGTTGCCATACCAAAGTTAAAGAGCACAGTCTACCCTACTATTCATCCATAGCTGGAAGGAGAATAGTTGGATTCATACGTTTCCCAAAGATATTAATGCTGTGTAGAATGCAAACAGCTTTCTCCAGGATTTTGACTCAATTAACCATGTCCATTTTCTACGACGATAATCATTGCAATATATATTATGAAAACTGGAAATAAATCCGATAGTCATTCACTGAAGACCTTACATTTTCATATTTGTACATTTTTTTCACTCACAAACACATACATATATAATGTATTTATACATTCAAGATAGCGGCCATCATATATAGAAGTCATGCACTCTGAGATTATATTGTTATTGTAAGTGCATAGTGACGTAGAATTTTATATTATATTAAATTTAGTAAATAAAATCACCTAATTATTCAATGTTATTTATCAGTTGGGGGAAGCGGAACATTTTTTTCAAACCCCAACGGATGAGTAATGCAAGAAAGATTATTAAAGAATTTTTCAATTACTCCTGTAGACAAATAAACCTTTAAAGTAACATGTTTTCGTACAAATTAAAATTAGCTTAATTTCAAATACTATTTTTTTTTTTTTTTTTTTTTTTGTTGAAAATAATAGTTTATTCGTGTAACAGGTTTCACTTATACGGCTTTGTTAGATACTGCGAAATTTTCTTTTTAAAATGTTAGTGGAATGCTTGCGTAATCGTCATGGTAACAGACGCTGAACGTCAGTCGTTTAGGAGCCTTTGAATTTTTTAAACCTTGACCAGAACAGGCGATAATATTATTGTTTTCATTTATCGCAAATGGACAAGGATTAATTGTTTATTTTATTTTAATTTTACTCGAATTTTCAGGAAGAACTGCAAACGATCAAGAAAATGTCGAGTAATATAAAATTGTTTTTATTTATTTATATTTTATATGCGCGATAGAAATGTAAAAATATTAAATTTGTCACTTTTGCCGACAGAAATAAATAAATGTGTATTTATCCGACTTCCCACCTATCCAGATTTGAAATGAAATCATTTTATAGGAGGGAATACGCATAAAAAATAAAACAAATTTTGGATGTTAACGAGAAAAGAACATATACAGGGGTTTAAAAAATGTTAACATTTCTATGGGAATTCCTTTATAATATCATAGATTGAAAGTCTCCACCTGTTCACCGTCCTTGTTAACACATTATTGGAATCTTCGGCAGCTGCTCTCCGTAATGTATGGGGTACATGAAGGTTTTTTTTCTAGTCGTGATGAATTGTTGGTATTGTTGGGAGATTCTGAGGTTTGTGTCTGACTCCTTTTTCTTTTTATCCGCATTCACTTGTTATCTTCTTTTTGTTGGTTAAAACTGTAAAAGGAATTTAGGACGAAAAAGACAAAGACACTTTTAAACTCAATTTGTATTCCATAAGTCTACAACTATTTCGTGGTGAGGAACGTTCTTTCTGAGCCAGGAGAAAAGCTGTTTACTCCATAGAATGGTATAGAGAATCTGACAGAAAGTTTCTTTTTTTTTTTTTTTTTTTTTTTGCGCCAGGCATGCACAGATTGCGCTTCCTGTCAGAGGCCCCCGAGGAAATTGTTATTTTTGTATTTGTTTATTTTATTTCGTGTTCATTTTATTTTTATCTATTTATTTATTTATTTATTTTTTTTTTTTTTGTGTGTGTGTGTTTTTTATTCAATCCCCACAAATATTAGTTCTGCTTTTTTAATAAAAATACTCCCCCCAAAAAAATATTGTCATATTTTAATCACTTGTGGAAAATTTCAAGATTTTGTTGACAGGGATAGTAAACATTTTGAGACTGAAATTATATCATAAAAATAACTCCATAAGGGTGTTAACATTAAAAAAAATCAATTCATCTATCTTACCCAGTAATGGGTAAAATAGTAGGGTAGATTGGGCTCTCTGGCTTTGGTAGGGCGACCGGCATAGGAGAAGGAAAAACTGAGTTCAAAACATAAAGAATGTTGTTCAGAAGAATCTGTGGCATATTGGTGCATCATTCTTCTCTTATAAGTTTATCCAAGAAATGTGTCTGGTTCTGCACAGGCTTTCGCCGCTTTAAACAAATCCCCTGTGAATCAGTCGAATAGTTCATATCTTTAACTGAACTATTGATACCACATACGTTGAGATCGACAGGAGAGGCCATTATATATATATATATATATATATATATATATAATCTTAATCTGCCAAGACTATGTACTTCGAACATCGATAAATTTAATGAAAGAAAATAGCTTTACGCTAAAACAACCCAAGAAACAGACGATATCCAACAGAAATATATCAGACGCAGACTACGCAGATGATTTAGTGCTTCTTGCAAATGCACCTGCCCAAGCCGAATCTCTATTGCATAGCCTGGAGCAAACAACAAGAACCATTGGCCTTCACGTGAACGGAAATAAAACAGTGTACATGTGTTTTAAACGAGAAGGAGCCATCTCCACTCTTAATGGACGGCCTCTAAAATTAATAGGCAAGTTCACATACCGCGACAGTAATACCTCATCAACTGAAATTGATGTTAATATACCCCTAGCGAAGTCGTGGAATGCCATCGAGCGGTTATCGGTCATATAGAAGTGTGATCTATACGATAAAATAAAACAGGATTTCTTCCAAGCTCTAGCTGTATCCGTACGACTGTATGGATGCACCACATGGTCGCTAACAAAACGCACAGAGAAAAAGCAAGATGGGAACTACGAAGAATGCTATGAGCAATATTGAACAAATCCTGGAAGCAACACCCCACAAAATAACAGCTGTACGGCCACTTACCTTCTATCTCAAAAACTGTTAACATAAGACGAGCAAGACGTACGGGACACTGTTGGAGAAGCAAGAACGAACTCATAAGTGACATTCTCTGATGGACTTCTACATATGGACGCGTGTCCGTGTTGGCTAACCAGCAAAGACTTTCTCACATCAGTTCTGTACGGACATAGGATGGAGTTTGGAAGACCTGCTAGGAACATTAGATGATAGGGACGGATGGAGAGAGAGAGTCAGGGAAATCTGTGCTGTCAGCGCGACTTAATGATGAAATATCGGCATAGTTTAATTTAAGTCTGACACAAAGCGATAAGCATTGGACTCTTAATAATAATGATTCGTTCGACTGGCTCGCTAGCCATTTTTTCAAAACGAAGTAAAATGTATTTACGAAACTTTAAGTCTGGTACAAAGCCGTAAATGTAGGGTTCACAGTAAGAATCAAATCCGTTGTGGTCGTAATAGTCTGCTCACCTTGCTTAGTAACACGAATCGATCAAGATATTTACAAAACTTAACAAAGTCACACGTTGAGAACCCCCAGTGAGTGTCCTGATCTGACATTAAACTGCACCATTGGTGGGACCCCAGTTCTGTAGTTCTAGAGTGTGTTGCAGTCCCCCACTCCATTGCCATTATTTCCAGGTCCATTCTGAGTATTAATTCCAGGTTTAATAGATCTATTCGAAAATTAACTAACAGATAAGAATACTTGCAACCATATAACTGTGAAAATCATTTGCATTAAAAATATGATTAATTGGTTGATTTTAGTGGCATTTCACATCGTCAAGGGTTATTTTACGCTCAGAGGTGAGAGAAACATATCAAACTTTCCTAATTTTAACAAATAATTTTCAAACGAATCTATTTGACTCGTAGATGGAACCTTAAAGGTACTACCACTTTGGGTCAGAGTGAACCTGAGGATGACAATGAAAAGGTATTTCACACTCCTCCAAATTTTAGAACCGGGTCCTCATCATTAGATTCAGTTTGGTATCACACCCAGGATAACCCTTTTTGCAGGGGGTGTTTCGCCTCTGCAAAGGATACAGTCAGTATAGATTTAAGCTCCACAACTCCAATTGACAGAAATTGCCGAAACTTCTCGAAAGTATGTCTTTGTTTTATTAAGACATTTTGGAAAGAAAGATGGCAGCCAAAAGTTGACATTCAAAAAGAAAAAAATAATTACAAAAAATCTCATTTGTTTAAAAAATTATAGTGAAAAAAAAATGATGCCCAAGTTGTAGCGTGTTAGGACTACAAATGTACAGTAAAAAGTAAAGTTGTCTCCCTTTAGTCGAGGGCGACCGGAAGGCTCCCTTTTCAATAGCTACTACACCGAGGTGTAGAGAAGAGCGCTACTCCTTTCCCTAGATTGCTCCACTTTACCCTTGATACGTACCTTATATTGCTGAGTGTTAAGCAAGGAGGTATCAAGTACCATTTTTAAAATCTTTGGTATGACACGACCTGGGATCGAACTCAGGTCTCCCCTATTTCTGATAATTGTAGATTGGGTTGATTTATTTGTTTGACAGCATATCAACTTCTTTTTGGTTATTTAATGTCAAAAATTGATTTATTTGTAAATGTTTGATTGTAATAATCATCATCATCATCATCAAATCGCGTTGACAGTAAGGAGATCCATGACTCTCTCTCACTAGCCGCCCCTATCATCCATCGCTCCTAGTAGGTCTTCTTGGCTGCATGCTGTGTTTGCACATAACATGTAAGTTTTTGCTGATCAGCCAAAACTGGTGTGTCCATGTGTAGGAGTCCATAAGAGAACGTTGCTGATGAGTTCTTCGTGTTACTCCAGAAGCGTTTCGCATGTCTGGCTCATTTTACAGAATGCTTTAAGAGATGGGAAGTATGTGGCCGTACAGCTGTTTTGTGTGATGGTGCTTTCATGGTTTACTCAAGACAGCACGCAGCGTTCTTGAGTAATTCTCATTTAGCTTTTTCTCTATGCGTTTTGTTAGTATCAATGTGGTGCATCCCTATAGTAATATTGACACAGCTACAACTTGGAAAAAATCACATTTTATTATATCGGATAGATTAGATTTCCATATGATCGATATCCTGTCAATAGCATTCTACGCTTTGGTTAAGAGTATATCGACATCCATTTCAGTAGATGAGATGTTGCTGTCGAACTGGTCCAATGATTTTAGAGGTTTATCACTTAGAGTGGAGATGTCTCCCTTTTGTTTAAGACAATTAAATGAAAGCCAATGCCGCATGATGCTCTAGGCTATGCAGTTGATATTCTGCTTGGACAGATATATTTGTGTGAAGCGCTATATCATCTGCGTAGCACGCGTCTGTCAGTTTTTGCAGGATATCATCCCCTTCTTGAAACAATTTTCGTTTAATAGATCTATGGATGTTCAAAGAACATAATCTAGGCAGAGTATAAACAAATATGGTGCTAATATATCTCCTAGCAAGACTCTAACGATAATGTCGAAGAAGTCTGTGTCTCTATCAGATAAACGAGACATTGCTTTCGTATTTTTATAAAGCATTATTATAGCAGAAATAATTTCTTTGGAAAGACCATATGCAAAAGTCCTATTTGTTCCATTTTTCTTCTGTCTATCGAATTAAATGCCTTGGAAAAATCTTCAAACATTAGAGTTGCATTGAGATTATTTGCCAGAATTCTTTTGATGATCCGATGGATTATCAGAATCTATGACGAAGTGGATCGATTTCTCCGAAAGCCGTTCTGGTTTTTCTTAAGATTTTCCTCGATTTCCGATCGGATACGATTGTGAAGCAGAGTATTATAAATCTTATCAGCGATAGAAGTTAGAATGATGCCCCTATTTTTTTTTTTTTTTATAGTAATTCCGAGCTGACCTTTTTTTAGGGAAGGATGCAACTTTTTGTTTATTTTTCTATTTTGTTAATAGATTGCATTGCATAATCAGAAGTATATCGTCAAATTTTCTTGTCTTCTAAACTTCAGTAAGTATTTTATCGAGGCCTAGAGCTTTTCTGTTTTTAATATTAGCAAATACTACGCCAAGTCCTTCCCCCGAAAACTGTCCCTTAGTTTGGCGTCTAATTGGCCATGAATAAATTTTTGGAAAAGTTTTTCAGTGATTTCAGGAGGTTTACCAAATAGTCTTTCCACTTGCAAAGTATTTCTTGTTTCATGAAAGCTTTTAGTTTTGCTTTCAAGGTGCTCTTCCTTTTAATCGTTTCATTGAGTGTCTGCTACGCTATTTGTGATTGTCTATGTTCTACTGAATATCGAATTTTATTGATTTGGCTTTAAATGTATTGTAATTGTTCTTTTGGGTATGTGTTGCTCAGTTCTTTCTGGGCTTTCTCAAGTTTCTGTGCATGGGCATTTTTTTAGTTATCTCGTTTCTTCCTAATTACTTGTGACTTCCATGTTCTACAGCATTATTTTATAATCATTTGTTTGCACAGTTATATCAAGTATCCCTATCTAATAAGAAAGCTAAAATTTATACATAATTATATCGTTTCAAACAACTATTTCTGCTTATTTATTTGCACACAGATTATTTTTAAGTATTACCATTTAATAATGATAATTTTAAAAAATGTTTATTTGACCCAAAGATGGGACCCTAACAGCTAGTATCTCTCTGGGTCAGAGTGGACGTGGGAGTAATGAATGGGTTATTCACACTTTCCAGATCACGTGAACTGGAGTCTCACCACTGGATGCAGGTTAATGTCAAAACCAGGACACGTCCTTTGGGGGTGGAGTTATCTCTCTTCAGGGGATACAGTCGATATAATTCAAGACCTTCGACTGGGATTGATGATTGCTCAATTCACAAAGACAAAACAAGTGATATGAAAAACTTTTTAACATTTATTATAAATCGTGAAAAGTATATTTTCTTGTCGGGTGAATACAAGAAAGTCTTTTCTTTTTTTGGTTGTTTGCCGTTGTTGTGTCATCCTTTTTAATTGTCTCCTATATGGTTTCCTTCTGGCCGTCTCATTTTAAGGAGATAAAGAAAATAGGGTCAAATACGCGACATATCCAAACTTCTCAGCAAGCAACTCTGTAGAAGGTCGTAAAGCAACTCATTTAAAATAGCCGAGGCCTATACCTTATAAAAAGAGGAGTATATGTGTGATAGAGTATTGTCTCTGACCCATCATATTCATTAGAGTTCAGTTTATCTATCAAATCTCTAGTCGGCCACTATGGGGGACTTTAACAACATAGTATTTGTTCTCTTTTAAAATGTGAGGCTACCTGCACTAGAAAACATTAAAGGTTTATCACACGTTATTCGTATAGTCCTGGTGGACAATCATATATAGAAATAGGCGGGGAGTAAAGATTTGCTTAACTTCTTCAGCGTTCGTCAGGGAAAAGAGGGTATTTAGACAATTTAATAAATAGGTAGAAGGATTTTCATTTTATAGATATCGTTTATTTTTATCAATTTTTACCACACACCCGTGTGTGTGTGTGTGTGTGTGTGTGTGTGTGTGTGTGTGTGTGTGTGTGTGTGTGTGTGTGTGTGTTTCCTTTGCTACATTCCGTATTCTTATTAACTTCTTTTTCTTCATCTTTTGAACTTGTTTTTCCTTGTGATTCTAATTGTTTTGTGTGTGTAAGCGCATGGGCGTGCGTATTTTACTTTTAATAAATAGGTAGAAGGATTTTCATTTTATAGATATCATTTATTTTGCTTATTTTTATCCATTTTTACCATATATATGTTTTCTTTTTATAAAAAGAGATGTACGTGTGTGACAGAGGACTGTATCTTAATCGACATGTTCATTAGTCATTTGCTTTAAAATATGATTTATTTGTTGATATTAATGGCATTTCACATTGTCTAGGATTATCTTATGCCCAGAGGTTAGAGAAACGTATTCATAGTACGTTCATATTTGCCTCGTTTGTGTACTTGTTCCTTAAGAAGTTTTTTTACGCAGTCCTACCGAATACAAATGATTTCTAAACAATCCTATTTGACTCATAGATGGGACCCTAAGGGGCACTACCACTTCATATCAGAGTGGAGTTGGAAGTAATGGCAATGAAAGGGTACTCCACACTCCCCAGAACATCAGAACTGGAGCCTCACCACCAGATGCTGTTTAGTACCCAAGACACCCCCTTTTCGTGGGCATTGGTATCCTAACCTTCTGCAGGGGACACAGTCAGCATATTCTACGCCCCACCGACTGGATATCATATAAATGTATCTAAAAAATTATTAGGATTTGATAGAAATACCTGAATCCATCTATGTAGAAATTATTTGTTTTATTAATATTTGTTACTTGAAGATTTAATTGTTTAGAAAAATCATTATTAGTTTCTAGAAACAATAAATTTGCATTCAAAAAATACTGACTTCTGCATTCAATAGTCCAACACGGGTTGACATGCCATAAAACCGACCAATCTTCTTTTTCTAACTGTATTCTATGTCATAGTTGCAATATGGCACAAGGTCATATGAATGGGGCACCAAATATTTCTATATCATAGTTGTAATTTACTAAGCTTTTTCGATTAGATATGGCACAAGGCCATATGAATGGAGCACCCAATATTTCTATATCATAGTTCACTGTCATTTTTTATTAAAAAGAAAAACAATCATTATCAACAAAACATTATCGTTATCAAATTGTCCGAAAAGAACTGACCTCGGTGTTAAATAACGTCTAACGGCTTTCTGCACCTTAAAAGCGACTTTCTTAAACTAATTTAATATAACCATTCATTACCATTACTCTCGGCTCTACTCCAGGTCAGGGTGGACCTGTTTGAGTCCTATCTCTGGGTCTAATAGAATTACTTAATCATTTACTTGAAACTATTTAACTGTGTGCAAACAATTGATTAATGTTAAATAAAATTATTAGTATTAGATAGAAATGCTTGAAACCACATCGGATGGTGAGGCTGCAGTCCTGGAGTTTGAGGACTGTAGAATTCCCCTTCATTGTCGTTACTCTCTGGTCCTCACTGACCCGGGGTGGTAATACCTGTTAAGGTCCTATCTAAGAGTCAAATAGAACCGTTTGATTATTTACTAAGTTTTATTATTATTATTAGTTACTTGAAGTCACGCAAATAATGTGTATTAGATAGGAATAGTTGATAACATATAACCGTGTGCAATATATAAAAATGTAAATATTAACGTACAATGAACGCAAATCCCTGATTTTTAAGGATATGATAAGCCTTGACTTGTTGACATGCCGTTAAAATTAATCTATCCGTCTAAAACCACACACTCTGTTACTACTGGTTAAAAATGATGGATATTTTTTTTTGTTAAGAAAAGAGAAATAAAATTACAATTTTTCGAGACGTCAACCTATCTCCTGCAAAAATGCCATTTTTTGTTTGTTGAGTGGGGGGGGGATTTAGCAAATTTCCAATATGTACACAGTCGTGCTTATTTTAGGCGAAAAGGCAACTTGCATGTAAGACGCTAGAGTTGACTGTTTGTCCGGATTAAGTAACGGGGCACAGCAAGCATTCGTTCTTTTTTTTCTTTTTGTTTTAATATTACACGAATTTGTTGCTGTTGGATTGAATTCCAATCCAGTTGAGGGTGAACAGCGGATTTATTCCCGTTTATTTCTCATTTTGTTTCTTAATCTTTAACGATTGTAAAATCGTGTAAATTGTCTGTTGAAGGCTAAACACTTAAAAGTAGGGCACTGAAGGCCAGATGATAAAAGAGAAAATTTATTTTTTACCACCACCACCACCATCATCATCATCGCTAAAACTAACAACCATTCTTCAGTTTTCTCTTCTGCAGATTTGTGTATCAAGGAAAATATTTCCAAAAATTTGCTTCAAGTTAAGCGTAAATTTTGGGAAGACCATGGCTCTTTCTTTCTGGGCTATTTTTCCCTTATTGACCATTGTTCCCAGCATGGTTTTTTAGTTTAACGGCATATCAACTCTTTAAGGGTTATTTAATGCCGAAATTTGAATAATTTGTTTGATTTGGCTTATTTGTTTAATGGCGTGATTCATTTGTTAATGTTTAATTACAATCATTACTATCAAATTTGCAATCAGCCCAGAGTCGGTTGGTGGGGGGGGGCTATAGAATACAGTGATTGTGTCTCCGTGGAGGGCTAAGACACCCCCCCACAACGAGTGTCCTAGATTTGACATTAAACCACCAGATGGTAAGGCTCCAGCCTTGGAGATTTGGGGAATGTAGAGTGTCCATTCATTGCCATTGCTCCCAGGTACACTCTGACCTGGAATGGTAGCATCTGATAGGGTCCTGTCTATGGGTCAAATTGAACAAACTGTGTCCAAACAAATGACTGATTTTAAATAGTGACTGTTATTGGCTAGGGCTATAGAATACACGGACTACATCTCTGCAGAGGGGTAAGACTTTCCGCTTATATTTATATTACGGCTACGAGTAGTATACAACTTATGAGTATTTGTTCGTTCAGTTTCGTTCTTTTTTTTTCTTTTTTTTTTTTTTCAGATTCATTTCAGCTTTTCATTTCTAATTTTCTTGATGTGTTGCTATCGACCGCTTCCTTGATCGTCTAGGTTTAAACTCAGGTTCGAAATCATGCCATGTGGCCATGAACTGGCCTTTAGCCCCAAATACTCATAAGTTGTATACAACTCGTAGCCCTAATACAAATATAAGCGGAAACATAATCAAACATAATTTACCAACTTCATTGAACGAACGAACACACTTCTTTATAAAAATATATCTCTCACACTTTATTCGCGAAAAGGTTGATGCTTCTGTGGTGTGTGAGAGGTGGGTGGAGAGACATATACTCAGAGAGAGGACTGCTTCCCATATCTTCTTCCAGGAGACAGGGGTGCCAACGCTTGCACCCACTTGCAAGCTCGTCAGAGACGCTTCTCTGCACTCTGTCTAAAACTGACCACGTGGTTCTCATCACGTGATCTTCTTCCGGTCACACACCTGTTCGACCTGAGTGCCCTGACGCGCCGTCATCTTCCTGTTTACTAATCAAAATATGACAGCTTACCAAAACACACGGGTTACTAGGAACGAACCGAAAATCCATGTCATATGTTATATAACTCTCTTTTTCCTGGATTGCTCCACTTTACCCTTGATACGTACCTTTATATTGCTGAGTGTTAAGCAAGGAGGTATCAAGTACCATTTTTTAAAGTCTTTGGTATGACGCGACCTGGGATTGAACCCGGGTCTCCCGGACCATTGACGAACACTCTACCCACATGGCCAATGAGCCGGTTTTCGGCATTAAATGACTCGAAAAGGATTCATTCGCCGTAAAACCAACCAACCAACGGCCATCCTACTCTGGAATAAAGTTTTGTTTTTGCGTAGAATGTGTTAGTTCTTAATTGCTTTTAAAAGTTGAGAAAATGGCCATTATTCCTCACAAACTTTACTCTTATGCCCGAGATAATGAAATTTAGAAATTAACCAATTTTCGAAGTCAAAATGGGCAATTTTACTCATTTTCATTCATGTAAGATTTGAATAAAATAAAATTAATTAAAACTTACATGTATTTGTACAAACAATATAAAAATGAGGTGGGGGTTTGTAAGTTTCTAGAAAATTCTCTATCAGTTACTTAGACTATTTTAGAAAATGGGTAAATTTTTAAAATTCATCACCCAGCTCACAAAAGTAAAGTTTGAAGAGAAAAATAGGTGCTTTCCGTTTATTTTAGAGATGAATAATTTGAAAATAATACTTTTTACTCTAGAACAAGAAAAGTTAATGATTTTTGTGTTTTGGATGGTTGTTTCCATAACACTATAAATTATTTGACAACACAAATGAATAACGAAACTTCTTTTGAAAACACAACAACGAAAGGTTTATTATAGTAGCCGGTGTAAAAGAGTAAGAGTGAGAAAGTGTCCCTTTTGATGTCGCCGGTTCGTGTGTTTGGTCCTTGAGTTTGTAGGAAGTGTGTGAGTGTGTGTGTCACTGTAGCAAATAGCTTGTGTGATGGGCCACAAGGTTGGTTCTTCTGTATGTGAAGCTAGTTGCCGCGTGTTCTTCTGTGAAGGCGAGAGAGGTCTGTCATGGTCGCTAGCTAAGTGTTATCTGACCATGTAGGTGTGTCACTGTAGCGGGTTGCTTGCGTGACTAACCGCAAGGCTGGTTCTTCCGTTGTGGAAAATTACTAAGCTTTTTGCTTAGATGTGGCACAAGGCCATATGAAAGGGGCACCCAATGAGACTCGAACTCACTCGTGTAGGTCTGCTAGTCGAGCTTGCTAACCATTACACCACCAGAGGCGCCGCGTGTCCTTCTGTGAAGGCGAGAGTGGTCCGTCATGGCCGATAGCTAGGCGCTATCTGGTGTTGTCGGCTGAGTACCAAAAGGACTAGAAAAACAGTTCTAGAGAGGGAGAAGGAATCAATGCGCTCTACCTGGCGATTGGTCGGTTATAGCCGAATCGCTTGGCGGAGGCATTGATTCGCGAAAGGAAATAGATCTGGGGCTGCTAGAGATTTTTTACATAGTGTCGTCCACCAAACAGGTGTACCAATCACCAATAGACAGCTTACAATCTTTTAACACCAAGATTATATATCGACATTAATCTGTTTTAGAAATGATGCGTTACTTTTATACACTGATGTTCTTAGACTAGACTCCTCAGTTTGTTTTGTATCGTTGTCACCTGGCCTTTTTCAGGTGTTTGTCGTAAGAAGGAAACGATTTAAATTCCATCACCTTATTACTCTTGATCTTATACCTCTCTCTCTCTCTCTCATATTCAGGGGTAATATTAATTTATTGGTTCAGTTGATTGTTAGCTATAAAAAGCCTGGTTGATGCTGACTGATTCTTTTGTTGAAAGGAAATTGAACAAGAATAAAGTTCAGTATGTAAACAGCAGAAAGAAAATAAACTAAATGTCAATCTTGTGTTCTTAAATCTGCTACGTAGTCATATATAGGTTGATGTAGGATAATGGCCAACCTTTAATTAAAACATTAAAATCATTCATTTTTTAAGTCAAGAGCTGTTTCTACTTCTTAACATCATGTTTGAAATTTTAAACCTTATAAAATTATAAAACATTTCCCACCTTTTCATTTTAGTTCTCGAAAATTCTTTATCTGTTTCTCAGCGCTGAATCTACCTGGAATGTTCTGAAAAATGGATTAATTCTGCGTAGCACAGATTTTGTTTCTGTATAATTCTTCGTGGCACAAGTCTTGTTTCGGGAGATTATGTGTAATTTCTTAATTTCTTATAAAAGTATAGATAATAGCCATAATTCTCTAAAAACTTTGTCTTTGTGTCTTGGATAATGAAAAGTGCGAACTCGTCCGTTTTTTTCTAAGAAAATAGGTTAATTTCTAAATTTTATTATCCAAGGCATAAAATCAAAGTCTGAAGGGGATAATGATCGTTTTCTATACTTTTACAACGTAAGCAATTACTCCTTGACTTTATTGGGATGTGTGCCGTTAACAGAAACACGTGGGAATTGAATATTCAATAAAAGTGATAATGATAAAACAAGGAGGCAACTTTAGTGTTGTGTTTAATATAATTTTACTAGTCGTTTTATGGACAAATATTGAGTTCTATGGCTACAAAGACCACAAGACAACAGTGTTATTGTTGACAGTAATCATATAATAAAATAAACAATTGTAGATATAGAATCAAATCACAGAATCATACTAAACTTCTCCCTGTAGAATATTTCGGCCAAACAGACTATGAATTTAACAGAGTCGCTAAATTCACTTGAATAGAGAAGAGTGAAAATAAAAAAATATATCAAACACCAAATCAATTCTAGTTACCCATGAAGAGATATTATATCTTAAAAACCCTTACCCCAAATGAACTCAACCACAAATTAAACCACCCCAAAATATTACATTTCAACGCTCAAACATTTACCTTCTCATTCATTAGCCTCCATTTTGGAAATCTTAAAATCTTTAAAAATTCATTGTTAAAACATTCCCTGTATTTCATAGACTGGTCTTCCGACTTAAAAACATCCTCGAAAAAAAAAAACACTTCCACATTTGAAATTATCTATAAATACCAGCAGATTCAAAAGATGAAGTCATTGAGCTAAAGTTTCAGTTATATTCACACGTGAAGTCAATTCCTTGGTATTCATTAGTCTTTCAGTCTTGAAATATAAAAAGTCATGAAATAAAACATTTTCTTATGATTGTTCGAGGCTGAAATCCGTCGGGATTAACAAATTTCTAAAAAAAAAATTATCAGCGTTTATGTATTTATTCTTTGATTCATATCTTTTAAGTGTAGATCATACTGTCAGGTGTTCACGAGATCAAATAATCCATTGAAGACATTTGGATACCGAAAAATAATTTTCATTCGGCGAATGGATATGCTACGTTACTAGTTCATTCTTCGTCGCTTCTTTTGAAAAACTATTTTTAAAAATTTCAGAAAAAAAACTTCATAAAATCTTTTCTCCAGACGGTAACATAAGGCCGAAAGTAATTGAGAACAATAACAAAAAAAAAAAAAGAAATGTTCCTAATTGGCTTATCACTTTTGTTCATCTCTCTCTCTCTCTTTCTCACACACACATTCTTATATATATATATATATATATATATATATATATATATATATATATATATATATATATGCTACAACAAAAACAACTGTGTTGTCTGCATCAGATGATAACTTTGCAGTTATACATGTTTGAATTTTAAAACTAAAGCCAGAACACCACTGCAGTTAGACATATTCGAATTTTAAAACTAAAGCCAGAACGCCACTGCAGTTAGACATGTTTGAATTTTAAAACTAAAGCCAGAACGCCACTGCAGTCCCTTAAAATGTCACCAAACGTTGTTGGTTTCCATCAAATTGTGGCATTGCCATGGCCCTCTTACGATCCTCTGTGCATGTGTGTGTGTGTGCGTGTGTAAATTGAAAAGTTTTTTCTGAAAATAAGTTTCGATTAGTTTGTATTAAAAAATGTGTTTTTGAATTTATTTTCAATTCATTTTAAAATTCTATTTTGAAATCACTTTCAAATATATAAATATATATATATATAGAGAGAGAGAGAGTTGCGTCTGTTTTGATATGTACGTGTCTACTTATAACTCTGAAAAGAGATGTCAGTGAGCTTTAAAATCACGCATACACTTTAATATGTTTATAAATAAGAAAAGTACAAAATTTAGTTTTTGCTTTTTACTGATTAAATGACATAATTCAATAATCAAAAGTCAATCGATTTGTGGAACTCTTCACTGCTTTTCATAAGTAAATACAAAAAGCAAGAGCAACTCTTTAGTTCTTCTTAAATCTGCCATATTTAGATGGCACACGGATTTCATAGGGGAAATTTGAATTTAATACTTTCTTCAAAAATTAGTGTTTTATAATTTAGTACTAACTGTAAAAAAAAAACAAATCAACTTTTTGGAATATCAAAAAATCATTGAAATGTTTTAAAACTAAGAGATGGCTTTTTAAAAATCCTACTTTAAATGTAAACCAAAAAAAACAAAAAAGAATTGTAACACGAAAAATTCTACATTTTTAATTCTTAGCTTCTTTTTATTGTTCCTACGAAATTTTAGAGGGTAAAAAAAAAGAAATAACAAAAATGCAATGAAAGTATTGTTTATTGATAACTCAAAAACTGATTTTCCAAACGAATACTTTTCATATTTCTTAAAACAAAATATATCAATTTTTAATAAGTGTAAGCCAAAAACTTTTAGAGAAATGAATTATTCATAGAAAAAACGAATCCAATAATACAATTCATTCGGTGCAACAAAAATTTGCTCTTTTTTCTGATAATCCGAATTAAAAAAAAACAAAAACGGAATACATGTGCTTTAATCAAACAGGCGACATTTTCACATTAGGCGGTAGCCCTCTGGAACTAGTAGACGAGTTCACCTACCTAGGAAGCAGTGTCTCATCAACCGAGACAGACATCGACACGCGACTAACAAAGACATGGACAGCTATCGATAAGCTATCGGTCATATGGAAGTCAGACCTGACCGATAAAATGAAGCGCAGTTTCTTCCAAGCAGCGGTCGTGTCGATACTGCTATATGGATGCACTACATGGACGCTAACTAAACGGATGGGGGAAAAGCTTGACGGCAACTAAACAAGAATGCTGCGAGCAATTTTGAACAAGTCCTGGAAGCAACACCCCACAAAGCAGCAACTGTACGGCCACCAACCTCCCATCACGAAAACTATCAAAGTTAGACAAACCAGACATGCATGACACTGCTAGAGAAGCAGGGACGAGCTCATATTTGATGTTCTCCTATGGACCCCCTCACATGGCCGAGCTAAAGCAGGACGACCAGCTCGAACCTACATACAGTAGCTCTGTGATGATACAGGATATAGCCCTGAGGACCTGCCAGAAGCGATGAAAGATAGGAACGAGTGGCGAGAGAGAGGGTCAGGGATATCTGTGCTGGTGGCACGACAAGATGATGATGATGATGATTCAAGGTTAAATTCTAGTCTTCTTTATACAGTCGTAATTATCAGTATTAATAACATATCTATTTCATATCTAATTAATTTTAAATACATATTAAACATTTAAATTTATTAAAAGTTGAAAATTTACCCAACTTGAGGTTACGTAAATTCTAAAAATGTTATGAAAATTTTTAAATACTTTTTAAAAGTATTTTTTCATGAAATTGGTAACTAGAAACACTAATAAACTGAATTATGTAAAATTATAATATTCAAAACTCTTAAAAAAACATTTTTTTATTAAATATTCACATTTGGACGCAATTTTCTTCCCAATTTAATTTTTTCTTTACTTGGTGCACACTTTCAGATTTTGGTCTTTTTCTGATATACGAAAAATATATGCCATATCCTATATCCCTATCGATTTAATTGTACCACCCACATGGTGGAGGTTAAAGTTTAGTGACCTGAAAAAATCGTTTTTGATAAGATAACTTATACATAAAAAATCCATTCATTAATAAATGATCACAGAAAATTTCATTAAAATCAGATTTTCCCTAAATATCTGGTGATTTTTTTTAAATCAAAGGTAATGTATTACAGAACGAAAGGTCCTCGGTGACCATAATGTTAGTACTTAATGAATGAATCTCGGCACATGTGCGTTGTATTTATGTGAACTCCCACATATACATTTATGAGGGGTAGGAATAAAAGTTTTTATTTCAATTCCTTATATATATATATATATATATATATATATATATCCACAGGTACATATATGTACCAACCCCTCCGCACGAACATGATGCAACAGAAGGTCCTTTTTTAAGTTGAGTTTAACAGGTTTCAATTCAGAGTTTTCCTTCTCCTAGACTGGTTGCCATAACAAGGTTAAAGAACTCAGTCTGTACTACTATTTACTTATAGCTAAAGAGAGAATAGATTCCAGCTGTAACAATTCCGGGACTTAAGGGTCCTCTACACCTTAAAAGAATTCGATTGAAAGGATATATAAGATCCTAAGAACTTTTCCAGGAGCAATGGTTCTCTCAGTGATTAGAACAGGCCCGGGGTCTGAGGGAATCATGAATATTATGGAAGCCACCCCGAGAGAGATTATGAAATGTGTTTCTGGGAAGGTCCCTATGTAGCTAAGCCTTTCCCTATATAGGGCATTAAACTTTTCCGTGGGATATCGGGAGTCTCACTCGAGACGGCACTATTACTAAAGAGATTGGCTTTGGATCCATGAACCAGACTGTCAGTGTCCTGACTCCCGTCATGTTTAGTTTAGGAACTCAACTCCTGAAATGGATTTAAGGTTAGTAAGTTTAAATGGCTGTAGACTGAAATCTGACTCGAAAAAGAGTCAAATCTCAGGCCGCAAATAGTGGGGGGAAGATATTTGTTGTTTATAAGAGACTCCTCCCTTTGATTCCAACTTGAGTGACGGTATACCGTCAAGAGTATACCAACTTTTTAAAACCTACTTTGATGGTCGTGCATAAGAATTCTCCTGGCTGATAAGTAGAAACCTTAGTGGGACATATTCAATTGTGTGTGTGTGTGTGTGTGTGTGTGTGTGTGTGTGTGTGTGTGTGTGTGTGTGTGCTTTGTTTTTGTTTTTTCGGGGAGGGTATTTTATTTTATTTTATTTTAGCTCTGGCAGGCAGATTTGGTGTACTGGATGTTACCATAAAGGACTATACGTTTCGTTTCGTTTGAGTTTATGGGTCTAATGCCACCAATGAGCTTCCTGTTGTTAGTGAGTTCGATTCTCACTCAGCATCCTATACATCTGGCCTTGTGCCCCAACTAAACTAAGCTTGGTAAATCACTAAAGATTATGACCACAAATAAGGCTACGATTAAGATGTCTGATCTGATCCTTGTTGGTTGAGAAAGATTTTCAGGACCAGCTGTGGCGAAATTAATCGATTGTAATGTAACAGGGTTAAAAATTTACTTCATAGCAATCTGGATTGGTTTGATGAGAAAAATCAAATTTTTGTAGTTTTCTCTGTGAACAGGCTGATTGTTGAGAAGACCAGGTTTTGTTGTGGATTTCGAAGCTGGCTAAAGGTGACAGCCAACTATGGGCTGACAATAATGGAATATTGTTTTGAGTAAGTGTAGAGGAAATGACCTTTGAACTTGATTTGAACAATTGCTGATTTGGAATGTATTTTCAGCGTGGGAATAGATTTGGATTATGAAGAGATGTACATATAACATGTTATTTTATGTCACGAGTTTGTTGGTGTTTTGATAGCGAAGAGGAAAGATTGACTCGTATTGAGAGAAGCAGAGCACACACGCAATTTTGATTGCAGTCGGCCGAGATATTTATCATTATATAAGCACCTAAGACCCAACTCGAATACCGACGCACTCATTGGAGAATGACCCCAGTATTTCACTGAGTTGCAAAAGTTAAGACCGACACGCATATAGCCAGTCCAGACGCTGTATTCTGTTTTGTGTAGATGCCATACAATAGTTGATTGTATTTTACTTGATATACTGTTATTAAACCGTTTATATGACATTATTGTTCTTACGGAGAAGGAACTGACTTATCCTATTCAGAACATTCGTCACCAGAAGAGATTAGTACGGCTTATCTGTTTGGAAAATACCCGTTTCCTTGGCCTATAAGAATTACATTTTTTTTTATATCAAGCGAGACGATCAGCGACTGAGGCTGTATCATCGGGACAGTTTCGAACGGTAAATACCTCCTCTATTACGACAACTGTGTAGAGAGTCAGATTTCACTCAGGGTTCAAACTGAGCTGTGCGCCGATCAGAAACACGTGTTTGGAGTGGAGAGGGTTGAGCTTACAGAGCTAGAACTAATGCTAATGCAGGAATTGAGCGGGGGTGCCATAATTTAGAATTGTTTGTAGGCTAAGCTTAAGAATAAAATTAGATCTTTTGCTGCCGACTATAGCAGAAGACTCAAGCTAGATAGACTAGCGGCGCAAAGAGTGTTAGAATCTAGGATATATAGGGTGATAAAGGCGTAGAACTAACATAGCTAAGACGGAGCAGGTTTCTTCACATAACAAAAAGTACCTGGCTCTATTAATTAAGCCGAGGTTTTACGAGCTGAGGAACTTAGAGATGCTTTACAGCGACATATCACGTGTTACATCGCCGGACAGACAACTTCGGACTACAAACGAAGGTATTTTCCAGGAGTTTTGTGATTACTTTCAGAAACTTTTCACTTGAGAACCCGGACTGAGTTCTACTCTGTTGGATTCCTTGATGCGACGAAAGTGGCTGCTTAGGAGGGGGCGCATTACGGCAAACGCTTAAAACAGTCGGGACGGATAAGACTCCCGGAATCGTTTGTCCGCCTTATGAAGTATACTTGAGGTCTTTCGCATGTTTGTCCCTTTGCTGGTGACTGTCTATAACAACTAGATGAAGCAGGTGACGATCCCCCAACAGTATAAAAACGTTTCTTTACAAGAACAAACGTGGTGGGGAAAGGATTAACGATACTATAAATCAGTGTTTAGTATCGTTAAAAAGCGAAAGTTATGAAGATTCGGGCGAGGATCTTGGCGAACCATTTGCAGACTGCCCTACTTAGGCTGGTCGGTCTTGAGCAGTGTCGCACTGTTAAGGACAGGATTCACCAGGACAGTTTTCATTTGGTTCGCAAGATCATAGAAAAAGTCGATGGTAATGCTGCCTTGACCAATTTAGATCAGTCCAAGGCCTTTGGTTTCTTGTAGGCTGTTTTGTCTGCGGCTGAATAAGGAGTGACGCTTTTGCAGTTGAATTTGCTTTCTTTATGTGTCCTCCAGAGTCACCGGGGAGGTGCACGGGGTAATATCGAAACTTTTCACTTTGTCTCGATCAATTCGTTAAGATTGTCCGCTCTCACCAATTGCTGTACGTTCTAGCGTTGGAGTCTTTTCCCTTCGCAAATTGAGAGCGAATCTGGTTCGACGCGGAATTACCTGGTTCTAATACCATGGTCAGGTATTCCACTTATGCTGACGATGTTAGTGTGCTTGGAATGGGCAGTACTGACGTCAGAGAGGTCAGCGAAGAAATCGAAAGGTATGAAGGTGTATCAGGGGCCAAAATTAACCGTGAAAAATTGGTGGGTTTGCGTTTGGGTTCGTGGAAGGGTTCTACGTTTCCTGTCCCCTTCAGTTGGACGGATGGTCCATGAAAGATACTCAGCGTCTGTTTTGGTCCCAATCTCCAGTTGGAGAAAAATTGGTTGAAGGTACTTGAAAAGGTTGCGGCCGCTACTGGCGTTTGGTCACGAAGGAGGCTTTCCTTAAAGAGCAGAGTTGAGGTTCGTGTCTAACGCATCAAACTCCTTGTCTTTTACTGTTTTTTTAGTACTTCTTCTCCCACATAATCTAAAAAGAGTCCTGTTTGAGTTCGTTTGGTGCAAACAGACCCTTTTTGGTGCGTCGGGAGATCTGTCACCTTCAACCCCCCGAAGGTGGCCGAGGAGTGACGAATGTAGAGACAAGACGTCATACGTTGTGTTGTGGCCCTATAGGTCAGTCGAGGAAATATATTGACCATAAAAATAAGAATTAACAGCGACAGATTTTACAAGAATGAACTCCGTCAATTGCAAAAAATGGAAAACTAACAAAAAAAAATGGATTTAGAAATATTAATGACAACCAATCTCAGATAAGTGAGACGAGTTTTTTTTTGTGTGTTTCTTGCCTTTCAGAAAAAGCTGTTCAATTTAACTTGAATATGTTAGCTCTTTGGCCCGATTTTTATTTAGTAACCTTTTTTTCCGCCTTTATTAAATGACAGAAACTCGAGTTCTCCAGGTGTGCAAGGGAGGTCATTTTTTTCTTCTTCATCACTAACGGTTTTTTCGACCGGTGAACGAGCTTTTCTACGATGTTAGTGAGTGAAGAGGGAGCCCTCTTGAAATTTATATATATATATATATATATATATATTCATAAATATATTTTTTGTGGATAAAATTCCAAATCATCCTCACTCCCTCTCAGTTATGTAAATGTGGAATTATGTTAGACAATCAAAGAGCGATAGACTTTGGTGACAGTTGAGAGATTTTCAGAATAATTGTGTCGTTGTGGTGAATGGATCTAGTTAAGTTAATATTAGGATAGTGATGATAGCCTTCCCTCTTTTTGTTGGCCTTGTGTCCAGTTTATATATGATAAATATTCTCTTGGGTTCGGCAAGAGGCGTTTCGTAAAGCATCTGGCAATTTCACCTGAGTACGGCCAGTGTGGTGACAAAGGGGATTCACTGGCAAATGGCTTCTTTCACTACCCGGTCGTACGTCAGTTGTGCGAACTTCTTAAAGGCTACATAGTTCCCAAACTGCGTGGAAAGTTCTTGGTCCTCGAAGCAGCCATTTGTCTATGTAGCAATGTGTTTTCGTCGCTGAACAGAAAGAAATACTATGTGTTTCTCTACTTACGAGAATCGTGATTTGGACGACCCGACAGAAGAGATTCCACGAAAGCTAGTCTCTCTCGTCTCAGATGGTGTCAGGTTTTGTTTTTTATCACACCACCTCCCTCACGTTTATGTAAATATGAGTTTTAGTCACTCAAAGTGACTGGCTTGTTTTGGTGGTTGAAGTGTGAAAGATTTTCAGAATAATAATCTTTTTAGTATGTTTTGGGTCAGTAAATGGTACTAGTGAAGTTAATGCTAGGATAGTGATGACCAACTACTCTCCCTTCTTTTTGCGGCCTTGTGTCATATTTATGCTTTAATATTGCATAGCAAAAAATTAATGTTGACTTGTTCTCTATATTAAACAAGTCACACTCTTCAATCCTGAGCCCAGTCGGCTGGGTCTGTAGAATACACTGACTACATCTCTGCAGAGGTAAGACCGCCCCCACCTCCAACGAACGTCCTAGATATGACATTAAACCATCTGATGGTAAGGCTCCAGCCTTGGAGATTTGGGTAATATGGAATACCTATTCATTACCATTGCTCCCATGTCCCCTCTGACTTTATAGGGTTCTATCTATGGGTCAAATAGAACAAACTGTGTCCAAATAAATGACTGATGTGAAATTGTGACAGTTATCTAGCAATGCTTGAAATCATTTAACTGTGTGCAAAAGAATGAGCTCAAGCTCGTTTATGTATATTATCCACAAAATGTAATTCTTAATTATATATATTTATGTGTGTGTGTGTGTGTGTGTGTGTGTGTGTGTGTGTGTGTGTGTGTGTGTGTGTGAAGAGGATTTGGCATTAAATAACCTACAATGGTTGATATGCCATAAAACCAAACCAAATCATATATATTTAATATATATGTATGAAGAGGATTTGGCATTAAATGACCAACAATGGTTGATATGTTATGAAACCCAATCAAAAAATTTAACAGAAGACGATCAATCGATATAATCGAAAGGGTAACTTCTCTATCAAATAGACCCTGATATTGAGAAACTAACTTTCTTGAACAGAAAAATAAGATCCGAAGAAAAAAGTAGAGTTCTAATATATATATATTATTTATACAAGTTTGGTATATATATATATACCTTTTAAGAAAAACAAAAACCGGTCACATTAGGATTATAAATTTATTTCCACCCTGTTATTGGTATTGATATGAATCAATAACACCAAAAATAACAGAACTACTTCAGATCCAATTGATAAAATATTTACAGTCAAAATAGACACAGGAGGGAAGGGGTGATGGAAGTGGGGTGAAGAGTTTCCTCCCCATTTGTCCACTTCTGATTTTTCTTTTTATTACCGGTTGGAATCACAATAAAGTAACGAGACGTATATTCAAAATTCACTTTCTACTGTAAATTAGATTTAAAATTTTTGAAAATCTTAAATTCTAAATACATTTCAACGTAAATCTCCAGGGTCTGGGTATATCATAATTTAGGGAATTACGACAATTCTTATTAACCTTACGTAAAGATTACAGTAATACTAATCTTAAATGAAATTCAAAATTTTACATTTTAAATTAAAAATTTATATTCATGCCTATTAATTCAGTTACCTTTCCATTGAAAACGTACGTTCACATCACATGGTATCTTCCCATTTTTTTATTTTATTCATTTCACCTCAAAACTCAAATTAATCCTATTTTTTAGTTAATTAAACATTATCTATGATATTTGTCTATAGTTTAAATGTATTCCTATGTCTACATGTAGTTATTAAATCACATCTCTGATTTAATAATTTTCCAAGGTCCGGGTATATTATAATTTGTATTTTTTCTTCTAGGTACAGGTTACATCTATCAAAGTATTATATATATATATATATATATATATGTGTGTGTGTGTGTGTGTGTGTGTGTGTGTGTGAATGAGCGCTAACTCAGAAGAAAGGCAACAGACTTGCTGTTTTACGTGCTGCCAATTTGAGGAGTGTCGACTGACTTTGTGCAGATTAGATGCTATAAACTGTAATTATTATACCGTTGATGTAAAAGATCAAGAAGGAATGAGAGTTAGCTATGTCCTTAGACGAGAAATTAATTGCAGAAATAGACAGGAGATGAGAAAGCTCTATTCACAGAATTTTGTTTGCACATATGTGTAGGGAGGGTAGGTTCCCTATACGACGTGTGGGGGGGATAAGATATTGAATTTTCCCCACACGTAACAGACAATTTAGGTCGGTACTCTTCTTAATCCTTGAAATTTAGCGTTGAGAGTAGCAAACAATATCATTCATCACCAGCGAATACGTTTGAGTGAATTAAAATCGTCTTGCTAAGGATTATGACACTTGACAATAAATAACTCCCTATTTAAGCCGTTTAAAACGTTTTAGTGTCCCACAGGATGAAGAAACTTTAATACGATTTGATATTTTATCTTTTAAAAAAATAATGAACATTTTTGTGAGTCGTATGATTACAATTTCCGTTGTTGAATTCTTAGATGAAGCGGATTTATCCGGTTTCCAATCTGGTCAAATTTGACACGAAGTCATTTTATATTGGGACAGGATACGCACGAATCGAAACCCAAAAATGCCTACTGCTGTCAGCATTTCTCTTTTGGGGCACCCCAAGTGCCGTGCAATAAATTAAACCCTGCAAAGCAGGTATAACGTTTCTCCCGAAACCAGGCGATCAACCTTCAACGACCCACTCGGTGCGAACGCCAGATGGAAAATGACAAAGTCATATAAAATGTTTTACTAGGAAACTCTAGAATGATTTTGATTGCATGTTTACTTGGCCGATAATTGGGTTAGTCTTTTATACAGTCAGGAGATTTGATTATTTGTTCAATTTTACTTCCTTTACAGATGACTCCGATTGACTGATTAATTTTAATGGCATTTAAACCCGTCTAGGGTTATTTTAAGTTTAGAACTTAAGGATCTGTATTCATTGTACATTTAGAGTTGTTGTATTTTGACCTTCGGCCCGAGCAAATATGCCATTACAAAGTGATGCACCGGAAGGGAGTGACACATTCCAATGGCCAGTAATCGAAAGAGATCACGTGGGCGTGCTTAGCGGATGAAATGGGACAAGGTAAAAAATCCCATGATACACTCATAGACTGATACACCGGAAGACAGTGACCTCAGAACTGCATGACAGTTTTTTCCGCTTGATAACGATCAAACATGAGATTCCAAAGATCGAGTGGGCGATTGAGTGGGCGTTAAACTATTATATAACTCAGTCAAGACAAAAAGTCAGACAGTTACAGTTGGAGCCGGAGTTATAGACGAGATGTGGTAAGGAAAGCCACATCAGGCCGAAGGGGTGCTTGAGGCCCCTGATGAGTTGGGGTCAAGAGAAGTTGCTAACAAGATGTAGTAGAGAAAGCCAGCAGAGTGGGCCTCTGGGCCGCCGGTTGAGCAGCCCTGGAGAACGAGAAAGACACAACGCTGACGGCCATAAGAGTGGGGGTCAAAATATTGCAGTTATGTTCGGTCTCCAGCTCCCTCTCACAGTAGAAACCCACACGATCCTTTCGAACCTTGCAAATAAATTGAGAGGTATGTATTTTCTAAAGAAGTCTTCCTGCGTCTTTATTATTGTGTCGTTATGATACTGCATACGAGAATATAACAGAGTTACATTTTTGTATTTCAAGTATTCCGATCTAATACTAATAATTATGTTGTTCCAAGTAATTATTTCTATTAATGACGGTTATTTGTTTCCACATATTTATATGGTTTCCACTAACTAATCATAATCCTTGGTAAACAATTATGGCTTCAAGTTACTTATAACCAATAATTTAGTTATATGGCATCAAGTATTCATATCGTACACAAATACTTTTTAAACACATCTTTGAGATCCACAGATGGGACCCTAACAGATACTACCACTCTGGGTCAGTGAACCAGTGAGTTAAAGTAATAAAGGAGTACTCCATACGCCCCAGAACTGGAGCCTCACCAGAAGGGTAGGAACCTATTAAATCTTTTGGGCTTGATGCTCAATGGCAATGAAAATAATTCAGGAGCTAAACTCTTCCCCCCCCCCACAAGACGCACACGTTCGTGATAGTTTGACCTTTTGTTGAGCATAATTCGTAATTTTTTTTATTTCTTTCATTGTCTCTCAGTGATCAATGATGAGATACTCTCGACATTAATGATGAGATACTCTGTAGTGGCCTTCTTAATGAGAATTAAAACCGATTAATGATGATCAGTCTATCCAGTGAAATCCCTCAAAATTTCCCCCTTTCTTATTCCTCTGCACTGCTTCCGTTTTGTGTTAAATGCCATTCACTTAAATGCCATATTCTTTCTACAGGTTTCACACGAATTCATGGCGCGGCGTATATTTTCCTTTTGTCATGTCCTTCAACTAGCAAAATCCATCCTCCGGGTAGAAAAGTGAAGGCATTTGATTGATAGAATTAGAGATGATTTTCGATTGAAGGAAAAAATGAGAAAGTTTGCGTTTTGAGTTTTTGTGGATGGACTTTTTTTGTACGACAAATTGGACTTCGCCTTTTTTTTAATTCAATCTTTTTGAAGCCCTCTTTTAGGAGCTTTGATATTTTCTTTGGAAGATTTAAAGACTTTTCTTTTCTCTATGAAGAACGGTTCGGAAACTCATGGAAATGGCCGGTCTGAATTATTAACACTTTAATAAGCATGGGAACAAAACTGTAAACGAGTATTTGTCTATTTCTTTCATCACCGGGGATCAAGTGACAACCTTTGCAAGAGACTTTTTAGTTTTTTGGGGGGGATTCAAATTATCTCTTCATAGGTTTTGATTTTATTCGAAGATGAAGCAGTAGCAGTTATCATTATTGTTATTAGAAGTAGTAATATTAATGTTATTAATTTAGTATTTACATTCGACTTTTTTGCAACTTAGTTGGGTGGTCAGTCTACCACAAGAAGGAACCAAACGGATCGAAAATAACAAAGCATAAGCTGTCCATTCTCTTTAAAGCACTGATGTAGACATTTGAAAGACAGGTGAGGTTAAAGGTGATTTTTAGATTGAAACACTGATGAGAAAGTTTAAGTTTTCAATTTTAAGGTTGAATTTCTAGTGTGCTGCAGAGAGTACGTGTATTTTTTTAAGGAGATTTGATATTTTCCAAAGAAAAGGAAGGCTTACCTTCTCTCTATGAAAGAAAGACTTTTCTCTTTTCTATGAAAGATGGTAAACCCACGGAGATGGTCGACCTGAGCTATTAACATATTTAGCGATGTGGGAAGAAAACTGTTACATGTTTGTCTGTTCTTTCATCGCCGAGATCAAGCGACAACCGGTCTTATTAGCTTAACTTTGTGAACCAACAATGGCGAGATTCAAACTTGGTGCCCTGGGCAAACCTGGTTAAATACACCACCTGCTCGACCAAATGAACTGCAAAAAATCAAAATATGAAAGAAAATACTTCTTAAAGTGGTACCTTAAAACTACCACCGTGTCAGTAATTGTGGGAGGCCTGGCTATGATCAAGAAAGGAACAGATAAACACATTGATAAAATAGCAAGCAGTCCTAGCTGATAGGAAATAGAAAAAGGCATTGCGCTTTACAGAACTGCTAATCCTTTTTAGTTCTATCAATGTGGTTGCAAAACACTCGAAAGTATGGATAGAACATTGAATAATCATTACCTTCCCTCACGCAAGGTCTTAGGTAAAGGTGAAGGTTTGTAAGAAACCAAAAGTAAAGCTGAATATATGATAATGATGATGATGATAATCTTGACTGAGTCGGAAAGGAGATACTCTGGGAATTGTGTAAAAGAGTGAAGTTTGACAAATGGTATAAGCACAAGCCAGAATCTCTGCCAGAAAAGGAAACTTTCTCTGGGATAATGAGACGGAAACGATCACCTAATTCTTACCAGAAGGACAGGCATTGTGTTAATTAAGCAAAAGAGAAAATTTTCTTGTGATTTAGTGGATTTGTCC
Organism: Sepioteuthis lessoniana; assembly: GCA_963585895.1. Taxonomy (NCBI): domain Eukaryota; kingdom Metazoa; phylum Mollusca; class Cephalopoda; order Myopsida; family Loliginidae; genus Sepioteuthis; species Sepioteuthis lessoniana. Next base: position 96,606,856 of record OY757923.1, on the reverse strand, counting down.
GCTCCAGCAGACGACAGAGTGTGAAAATGCAAGAAAGTGAAAAAACAAATACTTGGATCTTGACAGAGAGTTGAAAAAATTGGGAAAAAGGAAGGTGACGCAAATATTAATTGTTGTTCTGGCTCTTGGAATGCTCCCCAAATTTCTGGAAAAGAGACTGAATGAACTGAAGACGAGAGGGAGAATCGATACCAACCAGACGCCAGCAGCCTAATCGGCTGGGGCGGTTGAATACACAGACTGCACCTCTGTAGAGGAGGTAAAAAAAACCCTCCTCAATGAGTGTCCTGATATGACACGAAACTATCTTATAGTGAGGCTCAAGTTTGGGATATTTTGGAAATGTGGATGACCTCTTCACTGCCATTACTGTAAGTCCACTCTGACTTGGAGTGGTAGTACCTGATAGTATCCCATCATTGGGTCAAATGGAACTGTTGAACTACTTAACTGTGTGCAAACAAATTACTGATGTTAAATTAAATTGTTAATGTTTCATAGCTATGCTTGAAATCATTTAACAGCAAATAGAAAATCGGTGTTAAGTACGAATACTTGAAGCAGTTTAACTGCGGGCAAACAAATGATTAATTCTAAATAGAATTATTTGTGTTATATAGGAATACTTGGAACCGTTTAACTTTGTGCGAAAATGCAATTACTAGTATTACATAGTAATACTTGGAATCATTTGACTGCGTGCATATGAATAAATAGTGTTGAATAGAATTATTAGTGTTAAATAAAAATACTTAAAACCATTTACCTGCGTGCAAATAAAACTATTTGTGTGAACAATACATGAAACCACATCACTGTGTACAAACAAATGATTAAAATTAAACACAATTGATTGTGTTGATTAAATGGTTTCAAATATTTCTATCTATGCGTAAACAGATGAGCTCTAGCTCGTTTAAAAAAGTTATCTATAAACTATTCGTTTATAAATCATATATATTTAATATATATAAACAGGATTTGGTATTAAATAACTTACAAGAGTTGATATGCCATAAAACCCATTTAACCAAACCATAGTATTATTAAGATCGATTAGGTTACTTCTAAAAGTCCTAGAAATTCGATATCGCTCAGACTTCCGTGAAAAACCACCAGTTACAACAGGAATGAAAAAACTCGCATACGATGAAAATAATAAATCTGAAATTTTTCCTACTTTTTTTTGCTCTCTTATTTGTTTATTTTGTTTTGTTTATTTTGTTTTGTTAAAGTTTGTTTAACAAATGCAAGAAAATAAAACAAAGATGACAAATGTCTGATTTTTCACTTTCATATTAGAAGAATATCCTTCAAGACCCAAATTTACTCAAATCACTGAAATTTTATTCAGTATTTTTACCACTCTAAACAACGTTGTAGAGTTCCTCATTTGGTAAACTGTTTAGGCTAGCAGACCATTGTTAATAAGTTCAGTTCTTACTGGATGCCCCATACTTGGCTTTGCGTTAAACTAAGCCTTGTAAATTACCTTTTACAGTGTTGTGATCTCACTATTTACCTTATCCCTCTGCCATTGACAGGATGTGATAAGAAGTCCAAATTTTTGGCAGAGGCCATCTTGACAAGAGTACTGCTAAAAATTGTTTAGTCTCCGTCTGCATTTCTCTGTTGAGAGGCGCCTCGGGCAAGTGTTGCCTGGCGGGACGGGTCCCCAGAAGTCAAGCTTTTCAATGTATCAATTGGGAGCGGACTTGACCGCCTTCGTTTCGTTCTGAGGACTTGTGCCTTAAATACATATGATTGCCGATTATCTACCCTTTTTATCGAGACTACCTTTCGGCTCACCAGATGGAGTAACATCGCCATTGTCATGGAAACATGTCCAGATATAAGGAAGAACGCTTAGCTTTCTCGTGCCAACAACGCGTGTATGGACAGTCCCTGAGCGCGGACAACTTCGGTCGGTAGTGTCCTGGTTCCGGTGGCAGTCGGTCGAGGCCGTCTGACATGGATTCCGGGAAGCCGGTATTCATGTCGGGCGTGCTAAGACCAGCATACTCGAGCCTCTGGGGGCCTCCCCCTCCTCAGGCTCTAACCCTCCTTGGAGGGGCTAGGTTTTTTGACTGGGACTTAAGGCGCTTCTTTTCAGGGAAATGCCGACGGGACCCGTGGTATTTTTGTGCTAACCAGGCGTGTCTGGGCTACGGTCCTGCGCTTGGACCCACGTAAACCCAGGCCTTGTGCCACACTTGTCCGGTCGGTGGGACGTACAACAAATACCGACCAGGCGTGTATTTCAATCAGTTATATCACGTAAAATAATCGTCAAAAACTTAAACAGTTTCACCTTTTAACACCTTTTTTTCGCTTTCACATTGAAACCCAAAGCAGACATTATGAACGCTGTTATATTTTCTAATAGCTAAACAGGTTTGCTTCTTCCTAAAGGCTATTTCAACATTAGTGACGTGGAATTGAAAAGGAACTGCATTGTCATGACGAAAGAGCTTTTTCGCAGTAAGTACCAGACAATATTTCAGTTTCTACTTTACATAAATAACTGGGCTATATTTTCGTTCTTATTCATGACATATAATCTACATTTTCATTCTTGTATTCGATATCTTCATTCACGTTTATATTGTAATCAAATTATTATTATATAATTGATACTTATTGTTTTTTGTCTTGGCCATTGTGAATTCATTTCTATAACATAAAATGGCTGACTACTTCCCAGTAAGAACGAGACAATATTTCCATTTCTACTTTTACATACACAACTGGACAATATTTTCGTTCGTATTCTTCATATACAATCTACATAACTCTTCATTCTATATATATTCGTTCCTGTTTATTGTATTAAAGTTGTTATATAGCTGATACTTCTTATTCGTTACATTGCTTTTGCTTACGCCATATTGAATTTATTTTTGTAATCTAAAATGGTTGTTTCAACTACTTCAAACCTTCGTTTGGTTCTTGAATTGATAGCTTTTATATTAGCTCAAGATAAACACACCTACTTTCTTATATTTCCAAAGCGTAATAATTTGAAGACCGTAAGCTAACAGACTGTAACTGTTTCCCTCTTTTCGCAAGGATCTCTAAGACTGTCCTCAAAGCTTCAGTAAATATAGCACAACCGCCATCTTTATTTTCGTATATTTTTGTAGCTTTCAGTCAAGGTCACATTTACTTGAATTACTTGAGTTAATTTCATTGCTGATTTATGTCTTTGGTTCATCTTATTGCTTTTTTTATGTAAAGTGTACCAGATATCTTCTAACCGTTAAAATGAGTCGTTTGAAGTAAGAATTAAATATCATCCGACAAGACATGAACTCACAATCCATATTTAGAGTAATCATTTCATAAGTTTTGCTTAGTTTGGAACAAGGCCAGTTGTATGGAGCACTCTAACTCACTAACAATGGTGTGCTACACTTGTTCATTAACCATTACACTATGAGAGGCGCTCGTCGCATTTTAAGAGCAGAAAAGTAGAAATAGTTATTTACCAAGTTTACGTTAGTTGTGCCACAAGGCCAGAGCGATAGGACATTCGGTGAGAATCGAGCTCATTAGTAATGATCTGGAATAGACTCTCTGTAATCTGGACTCCTAGGCAAAAAGGATTATTGGCTCCTTAACACATCCCAACATACTCTTTCATATTGATATATATATAATCTTAATCAGGGATCTGCTACGGAGGGGTACTGTTACGAAAATATATAGCGGATAATATTCATTGAGCAACGGATGTATTAAAACGTTTTTGTTATAATGTAGCGGTATCGTCCGCAGCCTGAACAATTGGGCCAGCGAGCCGATGTTTTCTCCACTCCACGTTGTTTGTTTTTCAAAGGAATTCTATCGGCCGCCATGTTTTGATCGTAACAGCTTCACAAAGACACAAAATGAACTTGAGAATAAAATTATATGGTCATATTTAGTGATGACAATTTCTTTTCTAGTTTATCCTCCTATGAAGTGGGAGTAATAACTCGTAATTTGAAAACTAAAAGGTCTCCGTCAAGAAATCATTCTCTTCCTTTTTCATCATCTATCAAAATCTGCCAACCTCCCAAAATTGTTTAGCCACACCTTTGATACTGTACATTCGCACATCTCTGTACTTACATACATATTCGCTACCTATACCCAAACAGATATGCTCGCACCCACGTATATACAACGCCTATACTCGTATATACTTTTATAGACCTGCCCACACCTGATCACATATGCATTATTGCACCAAGATATGTGCACCAATGGACAGAGGAGTTTATAGTGTCACAATAACTTTTGAATGAAACTTTTGTGACTTTGGGTCTCTTGGCGGCTCTGTCGGCTAGGGCCGTAGAATACGCAGATTGTATCTCTGCAGAGGGAGTAAGACCCCCCCCAAAAAAAAAACGAGTGTCCGGCATATGACACAAAACAATCTTATGGAGCTTTGGGGAATGCTGAATACCCCTTCATTGCTATCGCTCCCCGGTCCACTCTGACCCGGAGTGGTAGCACCTGATAAGGTCCTATCTATGGGTCAAATAGAAATGTTTGATATCTAAACTCTGTACGAAAAAATGATTTATGCTAAATTGAATTGTTTAAAAATTGAACTGTTTCATCATTTAATTGTGAGTAAACAAGTGACTGATATCAAATTAATGGTAAATAGCGGTACTCGAAACGACTTCACTGTGTGCAAACAAATGATTAATCAACCCAGTTGGCTGGGGCTAGAGAATACGCTGGCTTCACCCCAGTAGAAGTGGTAAGACCACCCCCCTCAATGAGGACTCCTGTTGACAGGGAGTGGCGACTCGTGATGCTTTAGGACGGGATCCTGGTTGCTAAGCGACCTGTGACCCAGTTGCCTAAGTTGCCACTTGATTAGCAACATTCTACTTTGGCCGTTACTGGTCGAGACGGGTGGTCAGAGAGACCCGATCTGATCAATCGGCTGGTTACGTCAAACCCTCTTTTGGAGGCCTCCGAATCAGAAAGCGGTGACTGCAGTCATGCTGAAGAAAGACCTGTCTCCCGTTTTATCTCTCGGTGAGTTGTAATCTTGGGAATGAAAATCAAGAGATCCCAAATTGTTGGTCCTCTTCCTCAATGTGAGTATACTGAATGTGTATCTCTGATTTGACAAAGCGAATAGGCGCCCCCCATTGATATTTCCCTTTATAGGGCTCCATGGTGGGTGGGGAGCACATTTGGTGAACTTGTCAAAAATCCCCATGGATACAAAAAAAAACAAGCGAAAAATCTCGAACCTTAAAGCGCCCACATGTTAAGTTTGACTGAGATAATTTACGAAGCTTTTTGCTTTGATGTGGCATAAGGCCGAATGAATGAGCCCCCTAATGAAACCTGAACTCACTCGTAAAGGTTTGCTGATCTAGCTTGCTAACCATTACACCATTCAAATCAACAATACCTTACAAGTAGAAGAACCAAAGAAAACCTTCTCGGACCGGAATACTGTCATAACCTAAAACTGAAAGCTTACCTCTCCACCTCACAACTCTATAAACTCCTCAAAGAGTGTAGTAAGAAGCCCCGATCTCTACTTTTACACTCCAGATGAAAAAAAAAGTAAACAAACTCTGCAAGCAAGGTGTTACTGATGCCAAACGAATATCTATAAAGAAAAATAATCAAATAATCCCGACAAACATCTATATTTTTTTAATTTAACTCCGCAAAACTTTCTACCAAAATAAAAATAAGATACATAATAACCAAAGTCGAAACTGAATTTTTACTTTGGTTCTTCCAAGCCCACTGAGATGCTACAATTGCCAAAAGTTTGGGCATCACAAAGAAAAATGGACCAGATCTCCGGTAGGGATAAACTGCGGAGAAATCGGAAATTATAAAGATTGTAAACAACCCCAAAAATGCGCAAACCGCAAACATAATCATACAGCGAACACAAAAGAATGTGAATTATGGGGAAAAAAAGAATATTAGACGTTAAACATACAAAAAATATATTATACCCGGAGACGAGGAAGTCACAACAACCTATGCAAACAGCCAAATCCACAAACAACTCAACCGAAAACCAAGGAAGATCAACTATGAAATGTAAAGTCTAATAAAAGAGCCGAAGACACAATTAGAATTACTAAGGGAAAGTTTAACCAACTTGAGAACCAAGACCCATGCTAAACCAGATCCAAAGAAGAACCTTCACCCACACAGCAGCGAAATTGAAGACCCCCGAAAAAAAAAAAAAAAACTCAACCCAAGCAAATTTCAGGCATCCCTCCCATCACTACAAAACCCAACAATCCTCCCATTAAAAAAAAATTGAATAACACTGAAAGCCCACCACTAACCCTTAAAAAGAGATCTCCTCGGAAGAAGGAATCTAACAAACATAAACCACAAATCTCACGAATAGAGACTGAAAATAAACTTGAACTTATGGAAACAGAGAGCCAAGAAAACCCTTCAAAACAGAGAAACCCTAAATACCCCCAAATCCTCAACAAAATCAGTTCGAAAAGCCTCAAAACTATTGAAATCCAGCAAAAAAAACCGCTGAGGCCAAAACTACACCATGGAAATAGCTTAACACAGCCAAATAAAAAAAAACACTAAAACCAAAACAAAAACATCAAGCACACAACAAAGATTAAAAAGTATGACTCATAAAACAATCCAATGGATCTGCCATGGCTACAAGACAAATTATAATGAGTCACTTCTGTTAATAGCCCAACTCAACCCTACCGCCATGTCTCCAAGAAACCTTCAAAAACAAACCAAACATAAAAACCTGCAAACAATATGACTACATACAGGATGCCAGACAAATTGCCTCAGGTGGAGTATCAATCCTAATTAGGAAAAATATCCCCCAAAATAAAATCATCACCACCCACTTGCAAACAATTGCAGTCTCAGCTACCTTACTGAAAACTGTCTCCATCTGCTCACTATATATTCCACCTCATAAGCCCATAAATGAGAATGAACTAAACAATTTAATAGAACAACTCCCTAAACCATTTATCTTGATGGGAGATTTTAATAGCTACAACATAAGATGAAGTAAAATGACCAACAAAAGAAGCCAAATCCCTAGAAAAAAATCATCAAAAGCCACAATTTATGACTACAATCAGAAGTCTCGGACCCACCTTGACCCATCCTCATTTTCTGCCATAGACCCTCAGTGACCCTTCAATCTTCATAGATTATAACTGGAGAGTATACAAAAAACCCTGCGGCAGTGACAACTACCCAATAATAATGGAAAATTCTACAATAAAAAAACCTCAGAACCACGAATAAAACCTCCATGATGGAATTTCAACAGAGCAAACTTGCAATCCTACAAAAACTATGCCTTACTACTTTAATCCCAGAATCAAATACAAATCAAGAAGAACCCTGATTATATTTTACCAACCCCATCATTATCATAGCCAATAAAACTATTCCTAAAACTACGATATTCCCAAAAATAGCGCCATGAACCAACTAACCAATAATAAAGCTAGAACTAGCCCAACTTCCCAAAACACACACCACCACATTCCAATAGAAATTCCTCAACATCCAAAACAATTCACAGATTACCACACGAATACAGATGGATTCAAACAGGGAATGAATAAAACCAAGAACTGTTAAAACCTCTCCCAAATGAATCATCAATTTACAATGCAGAAATCAGTTATTGACATAGTCTTAAATATCTTAGCTAACCCCAAATCCTCTAAATTGCTCATCCATTTAGACACCAAATCAGTCCTCCAAGCTCTACAGAACAAAATTCTTCAACTTCTTCAATCACAACACTACTAGATAAAATGAACACTCTTTCTAAAAATAATAGCATCATTCTTTCTTAGATACCAAGCCATATTGGTATACATGGAAATGAAAGGGTAGACAAAATTGCAAAAAAGCACTCCAGGCACATATATCCAATACAAAAATTCCATACACCGACCTAAAACTAATCATTTACAAATTTATACTCAAGAAATGGCAAAAATATTGGGATATTCAAACACAGAACAAACTCCACCGTTTACAAAATACCATAAGTGAGTAGCCAGAAAGCTACATAAGAAATAGAAAAGTAATACTCTCTCGACTTCGTATTGGCCACACCCACATTACCTACTCATACTTCCCTAAAAAAGAAGACCCTCCCAATATGCTCAACATGCAAAGTACTACTCACAGTCCAACATATTCTCATAAACTGTGACAGGTTAAGACGAATTCGTACAAAACATTACCAGACAAATAACTTAAAGGACCTCTTCAAAAACACCTGCAAATCTTGAACTTTCTAAAAACAAACCAACCTCTTCAAAATCTAACCAAATAAAACGTAACAAAAACAAAAGCCCTAAGTCCTAAAACATGCACAAAAGATAATCAATCTAACCCTTCTGACATTAAATGAACCACAGAGGTTGATATGCCGTTAAATAATACTCAAACTTTGGTCTCTTGAAGCTGTGAGTACTTGGGTAGTGCTAAAGTCTCCTTTTTTTTTCCCCAGTTTCAAAATTACTCGTATGTTTGGCTATTTTCATTCCTCCCCCAAAATTTTAGCAAAACAATTGTATTGGTTATATTCTGAGCTACTATGAAGCATTCATATTCATTCATTAATATACTTGCATGCCCGTGGAAATTCCACGGTATGAAAAAAATTAAATCATTTTTTTTTTATTTTTGCCAATCAACTAAAGACAAACTTGTGAGTTAATTTAACAAGAACAAAAATCCCCCCAAACAACTGTTTGTGTGTGTGGCTCAATCAATGCAACTTTTTTATATGTATCATCCAAAACACACCCCGACCACACTCCTGTGACAGAAATAGGGAGAAAGTGGCGCCTATATTAATCCTTTTTCTTGTAATTTGAAAAAGAAAATTATTAATTCTTTCATATCTGTAAAATGACTGAAGCTTTCTCGAAATTTACATCCGTCTTATGAAGCCATGGACCTGACCAAAAATTCCAAGAAAGTATCCAGCGATTACCTTTTTTGTTTAATGGTTGGTTGAGTTTTATGACACATCAATCCTTGTAGGTTATTTAATGCCAAATCTTATTTATACAAATATATTGAATATATATTAGTAAACGATTAATTTGTTGGTAACATAATTTTTAAACGAAACAGTTCATTTGCTTGCACGCGGTTAAATGATTTTTAAGTGTTGCTATTTGACGCTAATAATTCAATACATTATTTATTTGCACACAGTTTGATAGTTTCAAGTATCGTTATGTCATACTATAAAATTCAATTTAACATCAGTCATTTGTCTACGCGCAGCTAATCATTTTCTATACTTGAAACCATTTATATATTTCTATTCGATACATAGATGGGACCCTAACAGGTGCTACCACTCCGGGTCAGGGTGTAACAGTGAGTAATGAAAATGAAGGGGTATTCCACATTCCCCAAAACTGGAGCCTTACCATCAGATAGTTCAGTGTCATATCTTAGACACTTATTGAAGGGGGGGGGGTTACTCCTTTGCAGAGATGCAGAATACATCTACATCCCCAACTGCCTAGGCTGATTTTTCGTCTGAATTTCAAAATACAAAGGAATTGTTCATACAACACACTGATCTGAAGAAGCAACGTGTATTTAGAAGAATATCCCAATTGATTGAGAAGATAATGTCCTACTTGGCTGCAGGGAGATGTAGAAGAATATCTCACTTGGTCGAGAGGGAAGGTGGAAAAATATCCTTGGTGGTTGCAGGGAGGACATATGGAACGAACAAGCAAATTTATAAGATGGTAACGCTATCACCTTGGTGTCGTGGTTTTACTCGGCATTTAAAGAATGGAGAAGTAATATTGTAACCGTTGAAGGTACCGCTTTTTAGACGTCACAGTAACTTCAAGTTGCTTATTAGATATCAAGATTTTCGCGAGAGATCGCTAACTTGTCGTCCGTATCGAGTGGTCTCTGAAAATCAATGGCTCGTATTTCAGGTTGTTCGTGGAATACTAAGATTTTTGGAAGATGATTTTTTTCCGAACGAAGGTAAGCGCAACTGATATTATTCTTAATAGGCCGTGTGCAGCTTACTACGAACAAGTTGTGACAAAACGGGAATATAACATAGTAAGTTTTTTAAATTTATTTTTTAAGTCATATCCTCTCAGAATGTTCTAGAAGGAATTTTTCTACGTCCGTTCTGTATGGTCACTTAACAGTATGAAAAGACTTTTTTTTTCTCCGGCAGATAAATACGCCAGTTAAGAAGCAACTCCTGCTTTTACTCAACTTTTAATATTTAGTCGACAAAAAGAATTTAAACGAAGTAGAGAACTAAAGATATTTCTTCTATCAGAACTTAGAAATTAGTTGTACTGTCTTGCAGACTGTTGTTTTCAGAATTTTTGACTTTGAAGAAATGTGCTTTTCTTGTTGAGCATTGAAATATGACTCTGTACTTATGTCTGTTTCAACATGCCTCGCACAGGCACAACTTTGTCACCCCAAAATTGGCTATGTCGATCTGAGCGTAATCCCGCTCTCGACACGCATGGAGATAACGCCTACTCTCCCCCAAATACCAGACACGAAACTCATGGTGACATCCAAAGTTCAATTCCTACAACTGCCACATGTCTTTTTTTCAAAATGCAAAAACACAATCCCTCACACGTCCGACGACACACGCTGCCACCTCAACCTTCTCAACATCTCATCACGCCATTTCGTCTCAGTACTCACAATAAACTCCACGAGTCTTGCAGCACCAAAAGCAAACCCCAAATATTCCATGCTGCAAATAAAAACCTTTTTCACAAAAACACATTTCGACTCTCGCCATCTTCGTCATCATCCTCCTTTTATTTCCTAACAACTATTAGCGAGGGACCTTACAAACGCAGCGAGGAAACAACACAACGTAAACACACATACGTTACACCCATCTTCCTCGCTAACAACAAACCTTCCCTCGCTACTAACCAACCAAAATCTCCAGCTAAAATCATCCTCCAAAATCTCCAGCTAAAATCATCCAGGTCAAAAACCCCGTACAAGTTATCAAAATCACTTCTATTGCTTAGAGCTCATTAACTTTCATACAAACTTGACTATTTTTTCATGGCGATACGCAACTAAATATTTCTTGTTTTGATATTGACACAGTCATAAGTTTTATAACTCATTCTTTTGTCGAAAAAAATTAAACAATGAATGTAATTACTGTCAAATAGTCTTTCATTACTAAAATTGTCATTTATAAAAGTTTATTTCTAAGAAAAAAAATCAAGCTGACTATGTGCAGCACTTAATTTGGCCGGAGTGGTGAAGAGAGAAGTACTCCCAGACAGTGCAGCACCAAAAAGTGACTTCCTCCTTTTTGTCAAGAACTGCTAATTGAACCCTCAGTACGAATTCGGGGACCGAACTGATAGCACGAAAAACTTAAGCTAGCTTCTTGAATGGAGCTTCCTATTATATACAAGTGTGTGGTTGCAAGAAAAATAAGACTGACGAGAAGATTAGTTTATTTTGTTTATTGAATAAATAAAATAAACAAGCGGGTGAAATATCTGGCCGGCTGACGGGGGGGGGTCTATTCGGCGACTAGCGGTTGCTTTGATCTGGTCGGATGATGTTGTCGGGTGACGCTCTTAAAACGGCCGACGATTCAACTGGCGTGTGACCTCTGTTTGCCCTATTTATATGTTCCTGACTTCAAACATCGGCTCCAGAAAATACTACTTGTGGAGAAAAAAAATATTTGGTTGAAAAATAAACCTTTTTTTATAACTGAGAATTTTCTGGGGATTTGGGATAGACTATGCGCGGAGCCTATGTACAGAAGCCATGATTTTCTCTGTTTGACACTGGCCGTTGTTGGGTCAACATCCGGTAGCTGTTATTTTCTTCTACGGTGTCGATGTCTGTGTTTTGGTTGTTTTAGTAGTTAGGCGTGTGAAGAGTTAAGTGGATGAATCAGAAGAGATTTGATGTATTTTACTATAACATTCCCAAGATATAGAGTAAAAATTAAACGAAAGTCGACCTCTGAAATTCTACCAAGAAAATTCAACTGAAAGAAAATTCAACCGAGAATTCTGCGGAAAAGAATCTTAAAGACTTGCAATTAAATGAACTCTGAAACATTTCTACAAAACAAAAAGAAAAATACTCAAATTCAAAGAACTTTGTTTTCCGGACACTTTCTCAGATAAATTTCATGCAAATTGTACTAAAAATCTGCATCACTTTATCTTTTCTATCCCTTTCTTTCTTATTTCTTTGTATAAAATTTCTTAACTTTTATTGTGTGTGTGTGTGTGTGTAAACCACATTGTTGTAAGAAAAGCCTATTTCATATGTCGCTATTTCATTTCGTTTGTCATATTTTAATATACGCCAATATTTCGTTCCGTTTCATTTGTCGATGTTGTTAACACTTGAAAATTCCTAAGCTAACAATTTTAAACAAATTTAATTATTAAGTTTTGAGTAAATTTGAATCAATGCTGCTAAGCTGTTTCTAAACATTCCAGGAATGACAAAGTGATAATGAGCATAGAAGAAACTTATTTTCATGTCTGAATCTTGACCAGCTAGTTATTTTTATTTCTTTATTTCTTTTTTTTATTAAAGCTTTTTCTGAATTTTGAAATGTGATGATTGTTGTACTAGTTAGGCCCCTCAGAAAAACCTTACAGCCCTAATGTTATTCGGCTCTGATTTTAAGGACTTCTGTAATGGCTTTCCAACAATAAAATTACTTTTAACAGTTCTTTGTTTTATTTATCAATCCAAGTCATCCTGACGATCAAACCCCATATAATATAGTAATTTGCGAAGCTTTATGGGAACTTTTATAGAACCCGAAAAGCCCGGTTTATTCCTACGTTTTGTAAAAGAATAAACCGTACTCAACCAGCAGTAGAGATTTGGGTGAGAGCTTTTGAAAAAAGGAAGACGAACGACTTTTACGTGCAACAAAATTTATATACAACAACAACAATAAACAGGATTTTTACACCAAATGGAATAAACAACGAATGTGTAAGTAACAGTTCAAAAAAGAGTTCGAGGTGTAAGATGAAGTAAGGTTAGGTTTGTTGAGAAGGTTGTAAGGTAGGTATGTGAAGGTGTTTGAAGGTAAAGTAGGTTTGGTAAGGTGAGGTAGATAAAGTGGGTTTGCTGATAAAATGCCCGCTGGAACTTAACTGTGTGTGTCCTGTTCCTTTTAACTCAGCACGTGCGTTCGTCGCTCTTGGGTCCCGGGTGGTGGAAGATACCAAATAAGTATGCAATCAAGGGGCTGCTACGAAAAGGACCTGTGCTAACAGTGTTGGTAGTGGAACCCAAAGAGAGAGAGAGAGTCTCCAGTGGAGCTCCTTTTTATGATGGACGCCACGTGAACCCAAGGGGCTGCTGCTGTTCGGTGAAACAGGATCACCAGTTCCTTACCAAATTTTCTACAGCTTTTTTGTTTAGATGTGGCACAAGGCTGAGTGAATGGGGGCCCCACTAAGACTCGAATTCACTCGTGAAGGTTTACTAGTCTAGCTTGCTAACCCTTACACCACCCAAGGTGCCTTAACCCCTCCCTCCATAACAATGATAACGAGTAAAGACCAAGCATCTAGGCAACTGAAGTCTTGGACTGGGGGGGGGACGTTGTGGTGGCCTATATTATTACTTACCTACAGTTATTGAGAATCTTTTGCAAGGGGCTTGTTTACCTTATTCGCTCATTAGCATCGATATCGATCACTATGAATCATTATTTCTTAAAATTCTTCAATTGAAAGTTGATAAAGAATATAAGCGATCCATATTACTTTGCGTGAATATTTATCGGATGCCAAATATTTGATCACTCATCAAACTAAAATATTTCTTTTATATAGCGGGTTTTGTCACAGAAATAAAAAAAAATATTTAATGATATCCAGCTTTTTATTAATTTATGAAGATTTCTTGAGAGATAGATCATGATTTTGTTAAAAATTTGACTGAATTCGACAATTCTGTGGATTTCACTCTTTTTTTTTTTATAATGTTTAATGTTGTTAAATTGAAAGTTCTTTATCTTTGTCAACTTCAGAAATGCATCAATCTAATCTAAAAAAAAATAAGTACGTAATTGTCAGATATATTTTCAAGATTTAAGTTGTCTTAAGGTTTCGGTATGGTACGTATTGTCTTCATATACCGTGAAATAAATGCCAATAATGTGTGAAATTTAAGACGACGAAATATCAGGAAATAAAACTTTTGAATATTATGAAAAATATTTTTCTGAGTCTTGTGATTCATTATCGTTATTTATAATTTACTTCTTGCTAGATTTCCACACTAATGGTTTTTCACTGAAGTCTGAGTGACAGCAAGTCTTTTTAGGTTTCCAGGACTCTTCTAAGTATTTTATCCATTCCTAACAGTCCTCTGGTTTGGTCTTGATTCTTCTTCTCATCTCTAATTCCATAAGTCTCTTTTCCAAGCTATTGGAGACCATTCCAAATGCACCAACAACGATTGGTATCACCGTCATCTTCCGATTCCACGATTTTTTCCAGCTCTCTTACAAGATACAACTATTTGTTTAACTCTGTGTTTTATTTTAACTCTGTAGTCCACTGCAACAACAAAATCTACAAATAGATTGGTCCTTTTTCTTGTTAATTAACTATTTATTGCTAAAGTATTTTGCTTCGTTGGTGGATTATCTTTAAAATTCTAATAACTTACTAATTGATTTATACAAATACATTTTCTTTAGTTTCTGATCCATAAGAAATAATAAATTCCCAGTAGTAGTTGTTGATTAGTTATGACTAACAAGTATTTTGCTAAAGTTACTAAAAATTTAGCCCAATGGTTAGCAAGCTAAACTAGCAAACCTACACGAGTGAGTTCGAGCCAACAGAGGAAGTCTCAGTTGGTTTACTTGCGAAAAGTAAGTTATTTTTGTTGAAAAATTGTTTTATTGAAAATTGTTATTGTATAATATTGTTACTGCTTCGTGACCCCCCTCAAAAAATTGTTATTTTTGTTTGATTTTGAGGAGGGTCAAACCTCGATTCAAATTTACCGTTTTTATTCTTAAAAAAACAAAAACGACTGCCATTTTTATTCACCGTTCATTGCATTATTTGAAGTTCATCCGTATACTAAATACCATTTCCCCCTAGTTGCCATTTTAAAAAAGCAACTATGGGGGAACCATCCCGGATTATACCACAACAAACGCCTTCTAACGAAACGATTTCACAGGACATGTTTTCAGAACCCTCCCCGAAGCCGGAAGACTTATCATTATCTTCATCGGCCATTCAACCAGGACAAAAGCCACCAGAAACGCCAGTCTCCTGGTCGTCACAAATACAAAAGAAGAAAAAGTCTCCGGAAGACCACGAAAACGACAGAGTCACGAAATACGCAAAGTATTTCAAAGACAATGAAATCCTACCAATACCGGAGCTGGTAGAGGCCGTCGTGCCTAAGACTCTGTCGTTTGTGGTAACAGATTTAAGGACCAGGAGACTGGCGGGACTTAAAAAAGAAGCATTTGACGAACTTCTCAAAACTGCAGGCATCCCAGGTAAGTATTTTTACCGAAGGAGTTTTGCAACCTGGGATGTCTTGCTCCCATCTGAAGAAATTGCAAAAAAACTGGCCGCACATAACATAACCACAAAGTACTTCCGGCTTCAACCTGAGTACAAAGGAAAACGACGAATAAATGTCACCGTATGTAACGTGTCCATGGAGCTTAATGGAGACGTCATCGCCGCCTATCTAAGTTCATATGGCGGCGTAGAGGACTATACACAAATCACGTCAGCACATGGCACGTCATACGGTGATTTCACATTCACAATGGTTTTAGATAGGGGAGGGTTCAACGCAATCCCTCACACCATTTCATATAAGGATACAACGATGACAATCATCGTAGAGGGCAGGAAACCGCTTTGCTGGAATTGCAAACAACTAGGGCACTTCTCGCGGTCCTGCCCTCAGAAAACCACCACCGTCACAAACAAAACGACCGCCAACGATACAACGAATACTAATGTGAAAACAACTACGACTACTACTACTACAGCAGCTAATGAAAAAACAAACACAGATACAGAGGTCCAACCCAACAAAGAAGAAGGGTGGACTCTAGTAAAAGGGAGCAAAAAGAAAAAATCATCCCCCACGAAAACAACAGAATCTATACCGACTACTACTTCTACAATAGTACTTGATACAACAATAGCAACACCAGTAACAACCCAGACACCAATAAAAAAGAAGGGGAAAAAAAGTCAAAAACCAGAAGAGATGGAAACATCTTTTAATTTAAAACGGAGAAGAGACAGTGGGGACTCAGACAAGGATGGGGAGAAAAAACAGTGCATACCAAAACCAAAGAAACAACAACCACAATTAGAAAAAGAAAAATCTCAACAACCCATGCCCATTCAACCCCAGAAACCCACAGAAAACATTCAAAGACCAGCACAAATACAAAATCAACCACAACGCCCAGCACAAATTATCCACTCCCCAGCTCAACATATGCAAAAAGAACCCCCCCTCCCACCAATTCTTCCTTCTCTCTCTCCGATCACCACTCCCAAAATATTCTCCCGATCCCGATCAGTAAATCGAATTGGACTATCACCATCATCATCACTAATACATACAAGAACTCATTCAGAAACAAACCAAGTTCGAAATCCTTTGATTGGAATAACTTTATGCACGGAACCCGACCCATCAAAAATTACAGACCATCAGCTAAAAACAATTTTAAAACCATTATCATCATTCAGACATATAAACGAAAAAAACATATCCAACCCTTACTTGTTTAGGGATGCAGCCAAGGTGACCACCTTTGTTCGCGCAGCTGGTAACCGCACAAGGGAGCTGTGGCGCTTCATTCAGGAAGCCAGCTGTGCGGATTTGAGGCTGGCGGAGTTGGAGCATTCCTCCCTCAAAAAAATGCTTCCTTTTTGTTCGGGCAGGGTCCCGATTTTAGTTCACCCGTCATTTTATAGGTCCCTAAAACTGAGGTACCCCATGGATGTCGGAGGAATTACCAGGGATGACCGAGTAAGTACTGAGCTCGGTACCGGTTCCCTGCGTCAGGCCGTCGGCATCCTCAACCCAAAGGATTTCCGGCCCATAGTCGCCAGTGAGTAAGGTAAGTGGGACTGATGGCTCTAAACCTTGCTACTTTGAATGTGAGGGGATTGAGGGATCCGGGCAAGTGTACGCGCTTGCTTGGTGAACTTAAAACCCTCGGTGTAGATCTTGCTGCGGTGCAGGAAACCCACTTCACTTGCGGTGCCGACTGTCGTGTGCTGGAAAGCGATTTTAACGTTTTCTCAGCATATGGCAGCCGTACCAGCGTTGGGGTTTCTTTGCTAGTTGGACGCAGCCTTGATGCAGATGTTGACGTTGTTTTTGCAGGTGACGGGGGCCGACTGGTTGTGGCCGATGTTGCCGTTAAAAGTTTCAAGTTTCGTCTGGTTGCGGTTTATGCGCCCAATATCGTTGTGGAGAGGGCTTCCTTTTTTCGTCGGTTGGCGCCGTTCCTGGACGATACGAAGCGGCTAGTCTTAATGGGTGATTGGAATGCGATCCTTGATCCCAAAATAGATAAGGTCGGGCGGGGAGTTAGGCGTGTGGGAAGGTGTGAAAGCAGCCTTGCCGGCCTCATGACTCGTCATGACCTCGTCGACAGGTTTCGTCTTGATCACCCAGGGCGGGAGATGTGGACGTGGCTAGATAGTTCGCCCTCTGCCAAAGTAGGTTCCTACTTGGACAGAGTGTTAGTGAGACGAGCTGACATTGACTTTGTTAGTTGTCCCACGTTCCACTTGATAGCGTGGACTGACCATAAACTTGTTAGAGTCAGTCTACGGTTAGCAAATAGGCCTAGTCTGGCCGGCTACTGGAAGTTCAATACCTCCTTACTGGAGATACGGGACTTCCGGGACCGGTTGGAATCCCTAATTAAGCGGGCGTTAGTGGGGGCGGTTACCGGGAATAGGTGGTGGGTATCTCTTAAACATAGGATTAGAGATTTCGCCACCAAGTACGGTCGACAGCTCAACTTAGAAAGGACCAAGGAAGCGAAATCTATAGACGATAGACTTTCCCGGGCGGTGGCTGGGGGGGACTCCCTAGGTGTAGAACTAGCTAGGAGGGACCTTGAGCGTGAGAGTAGCGAGCGCTACAAGGGACACGTAGTTAGATCTAGGCTAAGAAGAGTTCCCAACGAAGCTGTGAAATCGAACGCAACTGCGCGTGAAGAAGAAGTGCGAAGGTTCCCCGATCGGTACATCGCGTCTGTCAAGACCCCGGACGGGCGACTGCTGCGATCGAGTCGTGAGATACGTGACGCCTTTCGGGCGCACTTTCGGGATCGCTTTGCCCGCTGCACTGATCTCCCGCTCCGGGAGTTTCGCAGCTATCTCGCCGACTTCCCCCACCTTGAGGTGGCTGAAGCGGCTAGTTGCGAGGGTGTGGTTACTGAATGCGAAGTCCGTGACGCGTTGAAGCAGGTCGGCCTGAACAAGTCACCGGGACTAGATGGTTTGCCCTACGAAGTGTACTTGAGGATGTCGCACATGTTTGTGCCTATTCTGACGGATATGTTCAACCATTGGTTCGCCCAGGGAGCCATCCCTGGTAGTGTTACCAAGGGCGTGATCACATTGCTGAAGAAAGGTGGCAGGCATGTCTGGGAGGGTTTAGACGATTACAGGCCCATAACTCTGCTTAACACAGAGTTAAAGATTTTGGCCCGGGTCTTAGCGAATCGTTTACAGCTTGTCATTAGCGATCTGATCAGCCCCGAGCAGACCTTTGCTGTGAAGGGAAGATCGATCCAGGACAACCTGCACTTGATTCGCGAGGTCCTAGAGGGGATAGAAGACGACACCGAAGCCGCGCTGATCAGTTTGGATCAGTCCAAGGCCTTCGATAGGGTTGACCATCGGTTTTTGGCGACTGTTTTGGAGACTGCCGGATTCAAACCGGAGTTCCGAAGATGGATTAGCATGATGTACCACAACCCTCAGGCAGTGGTGCAGGTGAACGGAAGGCGTTCGGGGACGATCGCGATCGAGCGTTCGGTCCGGCAGGGCTGCCCCCTGTCTCCTCTTCTCTATGTCCTCGCGCTGGAGCCCCTCCTGCGCAGGCTTAGGGATGAGGGGACAAGTCCGGCACTGCGCGGTATCCCATTCGTTGGCCGCCTTGCGGCTAGGGTTTCCGCGTTCGCTGATGACGTCACAGTCTTTGTATCCCGCCTCCGGGATATAGAGGCTGTGAAAGAGGCGGTTGTCGAGTATGAGCGGATTGCAGGGGCCAAGGTCAATTTTGACAAAAGCGAAGGTTTGCGGCTTGGTGCTTGGAGGGGTAGCAATACTCTTCCAGGGCCCTTCCGCTGGAGTGACGGACCCATCCGCATCCTTGGGGTGTGGTTTGGGCCCGACCTCCAACTGGAGCGAAATTGGTCGGAAGTACGAGCCAAGGTGAATGCTCAGGTGGGAATCTGGCTTTCAAGGAGGTTGTCCTTAAAGGGCAGGGCGGAGGCGTGCGCTGCGTACGTCTTCCCCTTGATCCTTTACCGATTGGCTGTACTCCCTCTGCCTAAGGCACATCGGTTGGCGCTTCAACGATCCCTCTCCAGACTTGTCTGGGGAGGTGCAAGGCCGATGGTCCGTAGGCAGGTCTGTATCCAACGTACACGCAACGGGGGTCTGGGTATGCCTGATCTGGAGAGCCACTGGCTTGCTGAAAGACTTGCATATCTGGGCCGTGTCTTGACGGGGGACTCAGTGTGGAGACGAAAGGCGAGTCGGACTTTTCCTTGCCTCAACTCAGACCCAAAGGCTGAAGGTCGACGTAGGCCTTTGGGCGAAGCACTGTTTGTCCGCGAGTGCCGAAAGGCCCTTCGTAACCTTCTTGGGTCCAGTGACCTTTCATGGCCTCGGAAGGAGCTGTATCGGGAATTAGTGGTGGGTTCCGCTTCTGATCCTCTCAGCGAGCGGCACGGCTGGACGGCGGAGGAGATCCGCTCTCACTGGAATTGGGCGCCAGGATCGAGCTTCTTGAACAACTCCGAGTTCTCGCTCACCTGGCGACTTGTTCGAAATGCGTTACCCCTTGTCGGCTTAGACTACAAAGCGGGCCTGGCAGACATGCCCGATTGCGCTCGCTGCGGCTGTGGTTTGGAAGAAACGGCTGAGCACGCCTTCTATTACTGCGAGCGAGTTCGCCCGTTTTGGGACCACGTCGGCGAGTGGACGGCTCGCATCGAACCCAAACAGCTCGTGCTGCTCGACGTTGGTTACGTCGTGGACAACGTTCTTCCTCCGTTTCAGGGTGAGAAGCGTGTGGTGTTTCTCGCGATCCTAGCTGTAGCTAGAATGGTGATTTGGACGACGCGAAACAAGGGATTGTATGACGATGCAAACTTTTCTCATCGTGATCTGGTTTTGTATTTTCGGCATCAGCTGAGGGTCAAAATCAGATGCGATAGAAAACGCTTGGATCGCATAACATTCAGCAAAAGGTGGGTGAATGCAGCGAGCCTGGTCGTGCGAAAGGGGGCAACGTTGGAGTCATCCTTCCCTCCTCTGCCGGCCCATGGCGTCTACGGTACGGGTCCTTAGGGACCCCACCCCTGGTAAGTAGGACTGTTTTTTCCCCCTTGAAACCTAGTTAGCAGTATGTTTGTGAGTCATTGTCCCCGTCATCTAGTCGTTAGTCCTCAAGATCTTCCCCATTCCCATTATTTTTGTACCTCAACACATATCCCAGTCCACGTTTACTAAAGATCTTGAACATTCATATGTATAAAAATCATACAACCTGCTTGCATCAACCCATACCGCGCCCGACCCTTTATTTCTTTTTACCCTTGTAGATTAGGCTCCCTGCCCCACCTAGGGAAGGTCCGGCTTGTTTCCGGTACTTTCGAACCGGAAAACAGTCGGCCTCCAATTTTATAGACGGGGGGATGGGAGGGCAACCAAACGGGGGATTTTTCCTTTGTTTCTTTGTTTTTGTATATATTTCGGGGTTTTTCTCCCATCCCCATCATATGAATTCATTTGTAAAAATTCACAATTTTTAAATAAAATCATGCATCACTTCCGGGGTTTTAAGTAGGACTTTTTTCATAGAGCAAATGTGGTATTTTGGTGGTAGAAGCGCGCATGGCGATGGATGAATGGTTATATATTGTACTGCTGAATGGGTCGGCGAATGTGGCTAGCTAGGTCTCCTTAGAATATATAGAACAGTAGGACCGCTCCCTTCCCCTCCCCCCAAAACTTCAAGGCCTTGTGCCTTCTATGTATCATACATAGAAATAAAACGAGTGAGTTGGAGTTCCATTGGCTGCCTCATTCAGATGGCCTTGTGCCACATCTAAGCAAAAAACAATAAATTACTACTAATAATTTCGGTTACCACAATTTTATCTCGGCGTCCAAAACTCGAATCGCATGGCTGCAAGGCGTTTATTTTGTATAACCTTGGATGATAGCCATTTTCTGCCCCAAAAGAAATGATGTATCGCTTTGTTATATGCCGAAGTGGTTTTCTTATTTTCTATATAATGTTATATTTGCGTCTATTTTTCATGCACTATGTTTATTTTAAAAGAAACACATGCTGTGAGCCTATTTTCAAGTGGTGATCAACAGTTTATAGAAATAGCATTTTAATTTACGGTGTTCTTCCGTTGCAGCCATCTGAACTATTTCTTGATCTTTTAATTTCAAATATTTGTAAGAACTTCAATTTGAACTGTTTATTCGTTTTATTAAAGACATTTTCATTTATTTTTGTTCTTCCATCGGATTGAACCATGATAAGCACGAAAACATATTTCACATTTAATAATTTTCAAATTCTGATTGACATCAATATTTTGACTACTGTAATGATTCATGAATGATAGTTTTTATTAAATTTTTTTGTTCTAAAAATTAGGTGTGTATTATATACGAGAAATAAATATCAACTTTTTTTTTTCAGGCTACTTTCTTCACCATATTCGAAAATAAGCTATATTTATCGTCCAATCCAATATGTAACTAACATTTCTGTTTTATACCGCAAGATGCCGCTGCAGTGAATGTTTGTTTATAATGTTGTTTCTCTTTGTGAGGGCTTATTTTCGCTGCAAACTTGCTGCATTTTTGTAGGAACATGTCCCCGCGTTTGCTCTAAATACTGTATAATTTTTTGTTTCAAATATTATGTAAACTATATAATTCTTATTTTTAGTCGATACGAACCGGTTAAAAAGTTTTACAAGTGTTGAATTTAGCTGCTACAAATTCTAAAATGTTTGAGTGTATTATACATGAGAATTTTTTAATTTGTAACTCTGGTTCATATAATACAGGTGTGCGTTTTAAACATTAGAAATTACAGTATTTTTCTTCATATCTCTTATTGTCTTAGAATTTTGAATAAAAGATCGAGATTGATGGCAAATCGGAGTTATATCTTAGATAATTGAGGCAGAAGGGTGGATGTTACTGGCTTCTGAAAATCTGAACTTCGAGTTGTTTGTCTCGCTCGTATTTATGGGCAGCCAAAAAAAAAAATCACACGAAAGGTTGTTTTTAATAAGTTTCGATTGTCAGGAAAACGTATGTGCCGTGATAGGTTCTCTTCTGCATCTGCATATCTTCGGCGGTAAAATTCTTAGGAATTAATTTTTGTGCGAGAGAATTTAACTTGTTACTCTGTTAAGGTTGCTCATTATTGATTTTTAACGGTATGCCAGCTCGACTGGGGTTATTTTCTACTAAATGGTTCTAGATGTTGAGGGATTATTTCGCATGGATCTTGTTTATATTTGTAATTTTTGATGTTATTTCTCTCGAGGAAAAAATATCTATTTTGATATTTTCAAATAAATCTTTCATATTATTTGCATTGGAAAGCATTTTCTGATGAGAGCAAAATCTCCACATTCTATGAGAAAGTCTTTAGGGTGTTTGATAGGCTAAACACTATTTCCCCCCCACACACACACACACACCTTCTGTTTGAGAATAAAAGAGAGCGTAAGTCTTGTGACCAATGCGTAAATCGGAATATACTGACTTTTCCTTTCTGGATTTTCTAAAAGTTGGTTTCCTTTCTCCTAAAGTGGATTTTATCAAGAAGAGTTTGTGTATGGTGTTCTAGCGTTGTGGCCATCTTGCATTTATTGATTTGGTATTTCATGTCAGTATATGTAATTTTGAATTCGTCGGGGGCCATATTTAAAGAAGATCTTGCTGCCTAGTCGGCTTTTTCATTTCCGTTTATTACAATTTGACTTGGAATCCAGTATATTAAAATATCTTTTGAGTTGTACATGGGGGTACTCAGAAGCTTAATGATTAAGAAGGGAGAAGTCTTCAAGTTTTGATTTTGATTTTTACTAATAGTTTGAAAGCGAGTCTGCGAACATGTTTTTGTCGTTGCTTTCAGAGATGATGTAAAATGATTGGTCTATTGCATTGGGCTTCAACTGTAAACATGGATGTTCCTTTTTTTTTTTTCTTTTCTTTTGTATGATTGCGTATGAGATAATCACGCCATTAATATTTTGACTACTTTTTATCTGTAAATTTCTTCGAATTTAGAATAAAGATCGAGACAAATCGTCTCTTGCTGGTCAACTTTCTATTTAATCAATTGTATTGCTCATACAAATGATAATAGTTTATAAACGATTATAGTCGGATGTGATAATTTTCAATACAAATAATTTTCACGCAATTATATGGTTTTAAGTTACTGTTCCTATTTAATAATTCTAATAATTTATTTGCAGGGTTATATAGTTTCAAGTATTCTTATCTAATACAAATAATCTGCACATTATGATTTAGTTTCAAATAATTTGTATACTTATATTTTCAAGTATTCCTATTAAATAATGATAATTTTCAAAC
Source organism: Sepioteuthis lessoniana (assembly GCA_963585895.1). Taxonomy (NCBI): domain Eukaryota; kingdom Metazoa; phylum Mollusca; class Cephalopoda; order Myopsida; family Loliginidae; genus Sepioteuthis; species Sepioteuthis lessoniana. The sequence continues at coordinate 96,582,899 of OY757923.1, read as the reverse complement.
AGATCTGTGACCCTAAAAAGGGGGGGTTACCCCTCTAGATCAAAATGGACTTTGGAGCATTAACAACAAAGGGGTGAAACACGCTGCAGAATAGGAGCCTCATAACCGGATCCAGTATCCTACCTGGGATACCCCACTTTTTGCTGATGTACGCGTCTTATATGCTACAAATTATAGTATACAGTTTTTAATGGCCTATGTCCTCACTCCGAATGTTAGGGGTATGTAATGAATAAATATGGAATAAATGCAAAAAAAAACCTTTTAAACTTTGTCAAAAACCATAAATAAAGTCCCTGTAAAATTTTAGTGAATAATGTTACCCAACCCCTCCACCATATGCAGAATGTGACACAAGGTCAATTTTTAAGCGAAGTACAGCTGGTTTGAATTCAGTTGTCTTTCTCCTAGACTGGTTGCCTCACCAAATTAAGCGAGGATTGTAAACATATGGATCTCGGCCTTTTTCAACGCGAAGTGAAAGGCAAATGGCTTCGTCCAAGGTTTGAACTCTAACCGCCGAGTCCATTTTCTATACTGATTATCGTTACGCATCTTACTGTATCCTTACAAAATACTTTTCTTTATATTTCATTTAAATTGCGAATACCATCATATACGAGATGAGACTAGAAAGTTATGAAACTGACTTTTTTGTAAAGGTTGATAAAGGTTTTAAAAAAAACAGCTGATCAATTCTGACGTTGAACACAACGTGTGAAAACCTTCAGTTTATGGATACTTCTCAGGATTCACGTTCAATTGAATAATATTGGATTATTCCAGAAGTGTTTGGTTGATTAACTGATTGATTTTAAAGGTATGTCAATCTGTCAAGGGTTATGTACAATGAACAAGGTCCCCTAACCTCGAGGTATTTCGACTCGGTTATATATCAACTATTCTATTTAATGATAATCTATTTGTTTGCACATAGTCATATGGTTTCAAGTAACCAATGATAATCCTTAGTAAAGAATTATAGCGTCAAGTAACTTTTCTTAAAACAAATAATTTAGTTATATGGCATCAAGTGTTCCAATCGAATAAGAATAATTTTCAAACAAATCTCTTCGACCCAAAAATGTGACCCTGACAGGTACCATCAGTGACATTCAGTGGACCTGGGAGTAATGGCAATAAAGAGGTACTCCACACTTGCCAGTTCTCCAGAACTGGAGCATCACCATCAGACGCAGTCAAGTGTCATACTTAGGCACGGCTTTTGGGAAGCGGGGGAGTCCTCTTCTACAGAGGACACAGCGTATTCTAAGAACTGCTGACAGGGGGTAAATAGTATTTGGTTAAGTTCGTCATTAAAATGGGATACAAGATAAAATGCTTTGTTCAATTTCAGAACAATGCAACAGAAAGTTAACGCTGGCTTATAAAGAGTTCTATTCTGTACTCATGTTTTTGAATGGCACAAAGTATTTTTGAACGGCTTGCAAACTCGGGAAAATGAATCCCGTTCTTGTCGACAGGGCTCTTCCCAAATTGAAGAAAATGCAACCAAAATGAAGATTCTCATCAGATCTGATCGACGCTTGACAGAGATAATAATTGTTGAATTAACATAGATTTTTCAATCAGTGTTGCCAACCTGAAAAATAGAATAAAAATCAGTCTTATCACTTTTCAGATACACTCACTGCGAACGAGTTTTGACCAAAAAAATTTCGCTGCTACAACAGCTCTCTTATTCCTTCGATCGGTGTCCTTGTAATTGTTTCTCCATTTCGAGAAATGCCAAAAGAAATGGTCGGGACTAACCAATTGAAAGTAGTGTCAGTTGAAGACTTCCAACATGGGAAGTATCTTGATAGAAATAAAATTGATGTTTAAGTTGATAACTTCAACGAGTTTCATCATCTAAGAGACTGGCCTTGTATGCCATTAAAATATTTAAATTAAACACCAGTATCAGTTTCGTAAACTTAGTGTGGAAACGAGCAGAGAGAACATTGCTTAGCTCCAGTGATCCAATAAAAATGCTCTTTCGATGCACTTAGATCAGAAATCAATACCTCATCGATGATCGAGATATTTTTTCTTCCCTCGTAATCTTCCTTGATAGATAAGACTAACAGGACATCCCACACTGGAAGATTCAAACAGGTTTAGAAATGCGATGAAGCTATTTATAGTGAATCGACCTTGAAAATTTTCAGATCTAGAAGAAAGATTTATATTAACAATATATTTAAGTAGCTATAGAGAAAAGAAGGAATCTTTGGAATTAGTGCTGTGATTCATCCTTCCAAACAATCTCTCTCTCTCTCTCTCTCTCTCTCTCTCTCTCTCTCTCTCTCTCTCTCTCTGTGTGTGTGTATTGTATCGTCCATGAATTAGAACTATTTTTTTAAAATAAAAAGTTAATTTTCTTCGGGTTGGGAGGTGGAATACCAACATTTCATTTCTAGTAGAAATTATACAATTAAAACGGATATCATTAAGTGTTATTTATCACTGAAATCAGCAGTATTGAAACTCTGTAATCAAAACTAAAACTGCGTGCTCATATAGAGTATCTGCCATAAATAAGTACACCTAATTTTTAAAATAAAATGTTCATTTTCTCCAAAAAGATATCTTTTTCTGGAAAATAACTTATGCAGTTGGTTGTTTACTATAGCACCTTATCTTCGGGGGGGGTCGTCCTCTCAGGTCTTTGCCTGCTTGCAAGACTTTGTTTATTGCTTGGTGCCTGAGGCGCCCTAAAAGGGGAATGCCGACGAGGTCAAGAATTTTTGCACCTGCCACGCATGAGTCTCGACTCGTGTGCGTGATCCCCCACTATAAAACGGCCTTTTGCCATATTCTGACATGGAGGGATATCAGATAAATCGCAGTACAAGATAAGTGTTAGATTAGTCATAAACAAACAGCAGCCCGCGCTGCTTTGTGTATGGTTCACTTAAAACTTCAGGGGTTTGGGGGGGGTAGAAATCTTGTTACTGAAGAGAAGGAAAAAAATCAACAGATGCTTACGAATATGGTTTTCCGTAGTGAAAATGGTGAAACATAAAATTATCTTGAATTTTTTTGTAGTCGTTGTGGTCCACCCGATAAGACATTTCTTGTGTGGCTCGCTTCTCAAAAAAGATTGCCGATGCCTGATTTAGATATATCGTCTATTATTAAGATTGGCTAAAGTGGTAAAGTTTTTTTGTCGCTAATTCTTGAGCAGTTAAGGTGGTTATGATAGAGTACCTTACGTTGTGTAATGATTAACAAGCAGACCATTGTTAGTGAGTTCGATTCTCACTCTGTGTGTGTGTGTGTGTGCGTGTGTGTGTGTGTGTGTATATATATATATATATATATATATATATATATATATATACACCCAACCCCTTCACACGAGCAAGATGCGACACAAGGCCAATTTTTAAACTGCTTTCCTTCTAGATTGGTTGTCATACTAAGATTAAAGAGTCCAGTCTTCCCGACTATTAATCCATAACTGGAGAGAAAATAATTGGATTTATATTTTTCCCAAGGAATTGACGTTATGTAAAATGCAAACAACTTTGTTCAATAACTATTATACCAAGGGTGCATCCACAGATTCTCTCCAAGTGCTCTAAGCTCAAGACCTTGTATCACAACTAAGCTAATCTTAGTAAATAATTAAAGTCGTTTTAAGAAAGTGGATTACTTAGATGCTCACCAACTCGCTGTCACTTATTTTTCTACCAGCCATACAAGTTGTAAGATATTTTGTCAAGATATCTGACAATGAGCCCGAGCACAGGGACAAATGGAAACTGAATCTTTATCTCGATACTTTTTGAACACGCATTGTATCAAGAATTTACAGCACCTCTAATTCTAATGATATATAAAATTTATATATATAATAGTGAATAGTCTGTTCGTCTGTTATCTAAAGATAGATAAACAATTAGATGTACATATACTATGTTTAGCAAGCATACTCATTGGACCCAAGGGAAAGATTTAACATATTTGTGTTTCTAATCAGTAAAAAGGAGGCCTCGTCAAAGATAATCAGAAGGAAACCATTTTGCTGCAAGTCGTGACTAATTAGCTTATAGGGGGTTAGTTTCTTTCTTTTAATGGCATATCAACCTTTGTGATTATAGGGAATGCTTCAAGCTATAGGTGTAAATTAATTAGCATTATTGTTTAATTAAAACTAATAATCCTGACTAGTTTTTAACTTGTAATAACCACGCCTCGGAAAATTCTCGTTGTCTCTACACTAATAACAAAATAAGGTCTAAATCGATAAATCTCATAAGTGTCTCGCAATTTTCTTTTAATTCTCTCTAAAACTTTGTGAAATTTTTTATAGAACAATAAATAATTTCAAGATATAAAAAAAAGATATAAAAGTAAAAAGAAATAAACTTCTGAATTATATCTTAAACCGTTTTTCAGTCGTTCTGTGTAGATCTTAAACTGACAACACTGTAAAATAACTAGCAACTAATCTTTCCCCCACCCCAGCCCTGTCGGTAGGACGTAGAGTAGACTGACTGTAACCCTTACAGAGGATTAATATTCTCTCCTACGCAAAAAGAATGTCTTAGATATGATTCTAAACAGCATCTGATGGTGAGTTCCCAGTTCTGGAGAGTGTAGAATACTCCTCCATTGCCATTACTCCGGCCCTACTCTAGGAGTGGTAAGATCTGTTAGGGTCTCATTTATGGGTCGAATAGATTTAAAAATTATTTCTATTCAATAAGACTGTGTGGAAAGAAAACAACCCTTAGTTATTCAAAAAATGAAAATATGTACGATGAATGCGATTCTCGAACTTCTCGGCATAAAATAATCTTGAACAAGTTGACCCAACGTTAAATTCGAGTATTGGCCTCTTACCCAACGTAGACACGGTATATTAACTATTTTGCTATATAATTAAAAATTCCTAAGGATTTTTAGGAAGAAAGAAGATGGGGGGGGAGAAGGAAGTTGATTGCGGTTTCTGGTCGGGATTATTGTTATTGGGGATGCATAAAGACTTCATAACTAGTTTCGTAAAGGATCGATGATCGAAAGTCGACTTGGCATTATTTTCTTTCGTCTTTTATGTAATAGAAGTCCTTAACCAGTTAGCAAGAAGGGGTCGCCTTAATTTTCCAGAAATATCAACTTAGGTTCTTCCACAATCCATAAAGATTTTTTCTTCATATTCATTTTTGAGGTGATTTAGAGAAAATGCAATCACTTAATAATTAGCAAAGTACAGTGAAATATTTTTGCATCAAACGTAGCATGAACTACAAATACGTCATCAACAACAAGTTAAATAAGAAACGTTATTATTCTATGAGCCATGCACTCTCCATTAAAATAAGATTAGCATCGTCGTACAGTAAAATTTATTTAATTCTAAATTTACCTCGATCTTTTTACACATGGAACCGTATATATCATATCGATAATGTTCTGTTTTTTGGCCGAAATATTTATAATTAATCAATACCCCTTTTTTTTTTCTTTTCGCTAACCCTAAATATTGAGTGGGCGTAGAAAGACGCTGACAAATCCTGATTTGGGGTTTAAAAAGAAATACAATAAATAGATAAGGGTAATATATTTTATTTTTACTTGTAGGAAAAATGCAATATCTCACTAGAAATAAATAAACTTAATTAACTATTTTCATAAAGAAATAGATAAATAAATAAATAATACTAATTATTTTTCATAATTATGCGTGAAAAGTACAGAAAATTATCCCTTGACAACAGTCCCTTGTACTTTTTTATGCATTGGAGGTGTGTTTAGCCATGTGATCACTTTGTCTATATATATATATATATATATATATATATATATATATATATATAAATTATTTGTTTAGTGTTGACTTTGTAAAATAATGCTGTGAAACTCTTGAATTTTAAGCATTCATAACATTTTTGCAATATAAAACGTGGTAAAGAAAAATATCTTTATGAATTTTTAAGATTTGTTAAGAAATTACAGGTCAAGGTGCTTTTATATCTGCTTGTTGCATGCTACGTGTATAAACACAAGCAGCTTTCTGATTTATTCTATCGAGAAAACGAATTCAATCAATATTGTTTAAATGTTTAGTTTTATCTATCAATATAATCGATTTTAAAGTATATTATTAGCTTTTTACGGATAATTTTTTTACCCTTTTTAGTTTTTGATTTAATTTAAACATTAAAAAATTGATAGTTTTTTGTTTGTTTTGGTTTTTTGTTGTTGTTTTTTTTAAAGACAAGTTAGTAAACATTCAAACATTAAATTTTAAAGTATATTTTGAAAGCCACGAGCGATATTTTTCTTTTTCGTCGTTTTTTTTTTTTTTTTATATAGCGAAAAAGAAAGAACCGACAAGATTTCTCAAATCCATAACTGACTTTAAGTAAAACACAACACATGATAGATTATTTATTGTAGTAATACACTTAAAAATTTCAGTCCGAGAGTTCCTTTCGTTTAACTTCTTTTTTTTTTTCTTATTCAAATTCTCGACATACGGAAATAACTGATATTCTTCACTCCTTCCAAAATGGAAGTATCAATATCATCATGGACCGCTATCACAATAGGAATCTAAGGAGTTCATGGCTTGTCTAAGTGTATATAATTATACTCCCTGTGGTCTCTAATAATCTGTTTTTGTGAAAATCGAATTTTATTGGGATAATAAATGATGTTCATATTCAAATGATATTGTTTGTGTTTTTTAAGAATTTGATAACCCGAAAACCTCTTGGAATTAATGGTAAATAAATAAATTTACGTCTTTGAAAATTTAGTAATGAAGAAAAATATTAAACGAATAGCTGAAAAGTTAATCTTCATAAATCAATTATAATCTGAGTGTTGCATTTTTTTATCAAAACAATAAACGTTTTTAGTTTTTACAAGACGATTCGTAAACCCGTTGGGTTCCCACTGTATGCAACAACCTCCATGATGGTATTGAATGAGGATTTCTGATTATTAATACTTGATTCAGTTATCCTATATTAAAAAAAAAAAAAATTAAATCTGACGTTCTGTACACACACAACGGCAGTACCAACCATTTACAAATTGGACAGTAAATGATCTTATCTAAATCCGAGTATTTTAAGTTTACTGCTCAATTTTTTTTTTTTAAATCTCCTTATGGTGTACTTTTTTTTTTTTTGCTCCATTTACAATTACACATACAATTACAATACCTTTACACTAACAGTAATATTATAGTTAGATCATCAGTCTCTACAGTAAGTGCTCAATATCCGTTGATAGAGCTATTAGCAAAGTAAATAATGTATTAAAACATATAATTTTGACTTAAAGTTTCACGTTAAATAGTCGTAATTAGATTGTTTTTCATAAAAACATAGTAATTTTATATTTCGGGGTTTTAACACAAGCATAATGAAAAGTTGATATCAAATTAAATGTGTGTATTCATCACAACACATACGTAAATCTAAGGGAAATTATTTGGTAAGAAGTAACCATACATAATGTATTTTTCAGTTAACGTTGCCTGTGGTCAGTAGTCACGTAGCAACACCAACTTAAAAAAAGAAAAAGTCTTGATATTCAATGAAGGCACACTAAAAATGACTCGATACAATGACAAGTTAAGCTTCGTAAAATAAAATAACATTTCAATGAAAATAGTTTTATTTGAATACGCCCATTATGACGACAACAGAACACTTGATAATCAATAAACAATTGAATTTTAGTCAAGCAAAAAGTGTGCGTGCGTGTATGTACGGTGGGTAGAGGACACATGGCTTCCTGACCGAGCAATAATAATAATGATGTTAATAATTTAAAAAAATAAAAAATAAAAAAAAATAAAAAACGGCATTTAAAAGTTTTCATGTCTGGAAGATTTTTTTTTAAATCGAAGCTGAAAAAAAAGACACATGAAAATAATCGAATAAGACAGAATTGACATAAATCCAAATTCGATAAGTTTTGGCCCACAATAATTTTCACATATCTTTATCATTAATACGTTTTGTGTGCAACAGCAACAAACAAAAAATATATTTTCATTTTTCAATAATGCAAAAAAATGTGGGGAGTGAAAATTGACATAAATAGTGAAAACTGTTGAAACGAAAAGTTGAAAATAGGTTAAAATATAGAGAAATGTGCGCTATATATAGAATAGATAATTATCCTAATAATACCGCAGAGGGTGGAAAACCTGCATATTTCAGTTGTTGATGAGTAGATATGTATGTGTGTAAGTAGGCATGAAGATACGTAACATAGATAAATAAAAAGATGTTATAGAAAGAACAACAAGCAGCAGCAGCAGCTTTTCATTATTTGTCATTGAAGGGAACGAAATTTTGGCTGACACCGTTATTGAAAACGAGGCTGTAGGGAGTCTGAAACGGATGAGGAAGGGAGGGAGGAGATATTTGCTACTACTTCCGGATCCGGATCAATCAGGTGGAAGAGATTCGGCATGGCCGGGGAGGAGAGTAAAAGAAAAAGAGGAAAATAATTGTTTTCACAAGAAGGAAAAGAAGAGGAGGAAGGCGAATAATAATGGGTGTTACCCTTTCTTTTCTACTAAACTATTTCCTCCCCTCTCGTCTCTACGCCTTGATGTTTAGGAATACATTTTATTTATCATTGACGTGACGTATCACATGCTATAAGCAGTTAGGTTTTTAAAAAAATGACTTCAACAAACATTTCGTTTACAAAGAAATGAGAATCCAGCTGATTTTTTGTTACGTGTTCCCATGGACAGGGAATGAAAACCTCTCTTGATTCTATCTTTTTTATTAATTTTTCTCTTTTTGTTTTTAAGAGAAAGAAATCTACAGTATGCTTTTCTTAATGTGTCAGTTCTTGGGTATGGCAGGGGTGTCGAAATATGGTTTTTACTGTTCTTTTAACGACTACGATAGTTGGAGGAATAAAACATACAATACATAGTAGTTCAATACTAGCTCTGAATAATCTCTTGCCACACACGCATTTATAATTTAGTTCCCTTCGAGTTAACTTCCTTTTTTTTACCATTAAACGAGATACCACCTGACTAGCTTAAACTGAAAAATATACATATATATTATATTATGCACATTTTTAGACCCACCGTCAGTTTAAACTGGTTTAGTAAAACTATGTATCAATACATTGATAGTTCTGTTTTACCTACTAGAAAATTTTAAACTGGAATTCTATTTTCAAGTCGGATAAAAATAAATCAACATAAACGAACGTTTCTAAGAATTTATTACCCCTTCGATGACCTTCAGATGCTATTTAGCTCAACTACTGCGTGTTATTTTTTTATTGCTGCTTTTCTTTTGTAGAGTCACCTTAAATGTAACTTCGATCGAATGAATATAGAATACTACTTCTAGTAAAAAGAGGTAAGGGAGGATGTCTTGTGAATCACATGAATAAAAAAAGTCATGGTAACATTGGCCACATCTCTTAAGTAGGTCATACACGCACATTATTAATATATTAAACGAACATTTCAATTCAAATATATTCTTAGCTTTTTCTTCTGTTCTCTATATATACGAGAAGATATTTTTATGTGGGCTTGTTTAGTTATTTACCTCCCCCGTGTTTTTCATTCTCGTTGATGACATCACTTTTTGTTACCATCCTACTCATAAAAGATAATTTATGTTTTATTTATCAGCTTATACTAATTTTATTTATTTTAAAAGGTTGCATAGATACGTTACACTGTTTTGATTTTTAAAAAAACAATTAAGTTTCTATTTTTCAGCATTTATTAGATATATCGTTTCTCAAAAAAATTGATTTGATTTTTTTTTTTCTTCAGTCATGGATCAAGAAATGAATTTTTAAATGGAACTAAAAAATTTAACAAAGAACACTACACACACAGACCATTAACTGTCCTATCTATCATTATTACTATTATTATTTACTAATACAAGATTTCTTTACGATATAATGGCATTTTTTGTTTTTGTTTTTTAGTTTTTACAAGCCTAAAAATTGCCCAAGTTGTTACTACTAGTATCTGTATGGTAATTACTTTTTCATCAAGATAAAAATGGCTTTTTAAAAACTGTTCTTTTGTAAGCCTTCTCTTTTCTTATGAGCGTGGAAAAATGTCAAAAGCCTAGAATAATAGATTTCTTTTCTTCTCGATAATCATGTAGTCCCCCACCCGCAGCAAATTGTTGGGAATTTTATCATGTTAATCGCATACAATTTCTTGGAGTGGGGGGGTAAAAGGGAGATAATCCGTGCAAAGTTTAAAAGAAAACAGGAGTGAACAACTCGGAAATACAATTGTGTACTTAGAAATATAAAGTTGATTGTTAGAGCATTGAACTATATATAACAAGGCTAATAGCACAGTTTTTGATACTGGGATGGCAGTATTCGTTACTGCTATTTCTTTCCCTCCCTCTAACAAAATTAATAAGATTCTTGACAGCAAATGTTTTTCTGTCGTAACTTAATGCCAGATTTTATGAAAAATAATTTAATATTCATTTGTGTGTGAATCTTGATAATTTCAAAAACAGTTCTAGGCTACACTCAAATGACCGCCTGTTATCATTCTGCAATATTTTTCATAACAAAATTGGCTACTTGATAATGTTAGCAGCTTGAAGGACAGTAACAAAAATAGAAATATCCAACAACACTTAAATGTATTTGTAACAGTTATCTTGTCTTTCCATGAGCTTCTACATAGAATCTCCCATTTCTCCCATCCTATGAATAGAGTTGAGAAGGAGGGGGAAGAAAGAGAGAAAGTCTTTTACACAAATAATCATGATACACAAGGTATGTTCAAAAAGAACTGAAGCTGTATTTACCAAAACAGAACTGAGCTATGGAGAAAACATTTTCTTCAAAATAGTCCTCTATTTTTCAGTACATTTTCCATTGGTTTAGGTTTTTTTTTCTTTTTTGAATATGCATACTCATATTTCTTTTAAATCTTTTCCACAACCTCAAATCTTCAGATCTATTTTCTGTTTTTAAAAAAAAAAAAAAAAAAAAGACTTATATAGAGCTGGTGGATGTTCGCTGCATGTTTTACCAAAAACTACTAAAAAAAAAAAGAAAAAAAAGGTACTAAGATTGCTAATCAAAGAATATTTAGAACTCTGTTTACATGTCAAGATAGCTGTTTCAACATCTGAAACGTTGAATGTCAAAAAGGCTGTTTTGGAGAAAATTATTTGATTTATTATACATTTTTGTGTTGATAAATAAGCTTCAATATTGATACTTTTTCTAACATGCCACAAATTAGTATGTTCAATTAACATGGCAATTTTTGTAGACCGCTATTAACGGTGCTAATCTTAGGTTTTCTGTAAAATATAATGCATTGCTAATGGTTGTATTATGAAAATACAATAAAAAAAATTGGGAAGATATTATTAATGATGAGGAATTTAAGAAAAAAATATTTTAAGAAAATATGAATTAGGTTAGTAAAGCAGGCAATTTTATTTATTACTGCCTTTTTAGTAATGTTTGAAAAAAAAATGTTCTATCTTTTGTATAATTACATGTGTTGATATTCAGTCAGTTGAGTGAATGTGTGAGATATATCTTCTTTATGTCGTAATTGATGACAACCGTCTAATCAACCTTATAACTGAGGTCGCTGATGGCTAATGAGACCGATCTGCGTATGGAAGGGTCTTGGGCAGTGAGAACAAGGAATGGTGATGACAGTGGCTAATGTAGCAGTGCCTTTTCTAAGTTTCTTGCGCAGCTCAGTTGCTGCGTTCCTTCTTGCTTCACAGACTTTTGTTTCATGTCTGACAACTTCACGCCACTTGTCTCTGTCCTGTGCCAGATATTTCAAGCAATTAAGGGTGACACCAAAAGATTTCATGGAGACCTTCAGTGTGTCTTTGAAGCGCTTTTTCTGGCCTCCTTGGGAGTGCTTGCCTCGAGATAGTTCACCGCAGAGTACTTTCTTCAGAAGGTGGTGATGTTTCATGCAGACAACATGACTGGCCCAATGAAGCTGTGGTTGCATCAAGATGGTATAGATCCTGAGAAGAGAACACCAAGTTAAAACTTCTGTGTCTGAGATGTGTTTTTTTGCCATGTGATGCCAAGAATCTTCTTCAGACAGATTGGGGGGTGTCCTCATGGTGTAATGGCTAAAGCGATGGACTGTGGAATCGTAGTACGCGAGTTCGTACTCCAGTCACACTATTACGTTCACTTTCAGACAAATACCCTTGGGAAAGGTATGAACCCCCTTATCCTCCCAGCTATGGGTTAAATAGTACCACTACTGTTCTTCTAGGAGAATGGCTTTGGCATTAAATAACCTACAAAGGTTGATATGCCATTAAACGAAGATACCAAAGATCAGACAGATTGTATGGAACTGGTTTAGCTTCTTTATGTGCTGTTAAGTTGTCCACATTTTACAGCCATAAAACAGGGTGATAAGAACAACAGCTCGGTATACCTTGATTTTGGTTGCCTCTCAGATTCCACACATTCCTGTTGAGTCATCCAAAGGCTGCACTTGCTTTTGTGAGTCTGGTGTTCACCTCATCATCCATGACTATAGAGAGGGTGCTGAGGTAGGTAAACTTTTCTACCACCTTCAGTTGTTGGCTAGTGCATCACTTTTGTCTTCTTTTTTATGCTGATGGTTAGGCCAAAGTTGTCACAGGCCACTGAGAACTTGTCACACTGTTTTGCATGTTGGCTTTGATAGTGCACAGTCGTCAGTGAACAGAAACTTGACAGTTTTCACCTTGATCTTTGCTTGAAGACTTCTGAGTTTGAAGGCAGAGTCATCAGTGCGGTATTGAATGTTGATTCCAATATCTGAGCCACTAAATGCATCAAACAACATTGCAAAAAACATGATACTTAAAAGAGTGCGGGCCAAGACACCTCTCTGCTTGACACCATTTGTGATGTGAAAGACTATGGAGTTTTCTCAGTTGTCTTGCACCCTTGCATGCATGCCATCATGAAATTGTCTAACGATGGTAAATTTTTTGTGGCAGCCATATTTTGGCATGATTCTCCAAAGGCTGTCTCTGCCGACCATGTCAAATGTCTTGATCAGATCAACATAAGTCAAGTAGAGGTCAGTGTTCGGTTCCTAACACTTCTTTTGCAGCTCTCTTGCAACAAACACCATGTCAACAGTCCCACATTCCTTGCAGAAGCCGCATTGACTCTCCAGTAAGAGTCCATATTTGAGATGGTTGATGAGGCGATTCAGAAAGACTCTGACTAGGATCTTGCCTGAAATTGAAAGTAAGGAGATTCTGCAGTGATTATTGCATACCTGTTAATTCCCTTTCCATTTGTAAATATGAATGATGGAAGCATCCTTGAAGTCCTGCGCGAGTTGTTCTTTCACCCATATCAGCTGAATGAGGGTAAGAAGTTTACTGGTCAGCACTGATCCACTCTCCTTATAGATTTCCTTGCCTAGTTAGCTGGGGTTGTACAATACACCAACTGCTTTTCTGCAGAGGGGTAAGACCCCCCCTCCTCCAATGAGTGTCCTGATATGATACTAAACAATCTGATGGTGAGGTTCCAGTAATGCTAGAACTTTGGGGAAAGCAGAGTACCCCTTCGTTGTCATTGCTCCCAGGTCCACTCTGACCCCAGAGTGGTACCACCTGATAAGGGTCCTATCTATGGGTTAAATAGAACTGAACCATGCTTCCTACTCTATACTGATTTTCACATTTAAACTGCGTATTTATGCTAAACTGAATTGTTTAAATTAGAACTGTTTTGACATTTAAACTGCATACTTATGCTAAACTGAATTATCTGAAATAAAACTTTTGACATTTAACTCTGTGTATTGTCCAGTTGGCCGGGGCTGTAGAATACACAGACTGCACCTCTACAGAGGAGTAAGACACCCCCCAACAAGTGTCCTGGATATGACACTAAACAGTCTGATGGTGAGGTTCCAGTGATGCTGGGGCTTTGGGGAATGCGGAGCACCCCTTCATCGCCATTGCTCCCTGGTCCACTCTGGCCCGGCATGGTAGCATCTGATATGGCCCTATCTAAGGGTTAAATAATGGCATTCTGATGCAAAACTGAATTGTTTGACTAAACTGAATAGCTTGGAATAGAAATGTTTTTGACAATAAAACCGTACTTACATTTAAACTGTGTGCTTATGCTAAACTGAATTTTTTGAAATGGAACTATCTTTTGACATTGAAACTGTACTTACACTAAACTGATTTGTTTAATATATAACTGTTTTGACATTTAACTGTGTGTAAACAAAATCTGTACTTATACTAAACTGAATTAGCTGAATTAGTACTGCTTGACTAAACTGAGCAGCTAGAAATAGAAATGTCTTTCACAATTAAACTGTACTTGCATTTAAACTGCATATTTATCCTAAACTGAATTGTTTGAAATAGAACTATTATCATAAAAATGGATTTGGCGTTGAATAACCTACAAAGGTTGATATGCCATAAAACCTAAACAACCAACCAACTTATAGATTTCCACAGGAATTGCATCAGATCCAGGTGCTTTGCTGCTGGATAGTTGATGGATAGCTATCTGGACTTCATTCAGGGTTGAAGTAACATCAAGTGATGCGGTAATCATTCAATGGCCTTGTCGTTGATAGAAGATTGCCTGTTTAATACACCATCAAAATACTCAGCCCACCTCTCCAGGATCTTGTTCTTCTCTGATATGAGCTTGGTTCCATCTGCACTCAGAAGCAGAGATGAGCCGGCACTGGTGGGAACATAGACCTCCTTCAGACTGCTGTAAAAGTTTTTTTCATGTTATTCTTTTCTGCGTAACCTTGGATTTCATTAGCATCTTTCTTGAGGCTCATGGAGGTCCACCAGATGGGCAGCACACTTTTTTCCCTATGAGGTTCATAATCTCGGCATGGTTCTCATCAAACCAGTCTATGTCTTCTGATCCTAAGCACTCCATAGCTGCACTATATACAGTCCTGGAGAGTGATCCACACTGTTTCCACATCTTGCTTGTCTAAAAGAATGGTATCAAGCTGCTCATCTAAATCCTTCCAAGGAGGTTATGTGTTGTCCAACTCTTGAAGAATGATGAGTTTGTCTGCAGTGGGAACAGCGGAGATAACACATTCAGTCTTCATAGAACTTGTCTTTTGTCTCATTTGTGTTGGTCATGGTGGGTGCATAGGTGCTGATGATGGCAGCAAACTTTTTCCTGTGATGAAGTGAAAGTCTCATAGTCATGAGGCAGTCATTCACCTCTTTCAGGGAGCCGGCTAACTTGCCTACAAGTGAAGTCTTGATGGTATAGCCCACTCTGGCTTTGCATTTATCATCAGGTGCACTTCCTTTCCAAAAAAAAAAAGAATAGCCTGAGCTCTTTTCAGTCAACTTTCCCTTGCTTGCCAGCCTGGTCTCACTGAGGGCAGCAATGTCAATTTTGTACCTGGCAAGTTCAGAAGTGATAAGAGCGGTACATCTTTAAGGTCTATCTGTGTCATACTGGTCAATAAGTGTGCGGACATTCTATGCAGTGATGTTCGGAGGCTTTTTCTTTGCTTTCTTGTTTTGACTGCATTGAGAGAGGTCACCGCCAACTTCGGTGAGCAGGCCAGGGTGAAGTAGAGCAGGCAATATTTGGGGCATCTTTTCTAGTCCATTCCCCATGCTGCAGGGGTGAACAGTGCTGTCCAAGAGAGGGCAGCTTAGACACTCAGATGACTTCCGAACATTTTACTTCTGCTCCAGTCAGTAAGGAGCAATCATATAGTTTGAGTCCCCTGTGTGTAGGTCTGTGGCTACGACTTCCAGTGTACCCACACTTGTCACTTTGTCGCTCACCCGTCGCCATAGAACTTGAGGTAATAGGATGGGATAAAGGTTGATTGATGAGTTATGCTTGACTTTGTTTAAAGTGAAGCAGGTTTGTGCAGAGCCAGCCTAACTCTCTTTTTCCTGGTGGGTCTGATCCCACAAGGTCAAGATAGCTGGAAACCAGAGAGGAAGCAGGAGCTGCTGGAAGGTGACAAACACACCAGCCAACTCCCTACAGAGCTCCACTCCTGATTTTTCTGTCAGGGTTTACTCCCTTACACTAAGGGTAGCCAGCTACCAACATACACCTCCCAGAATTGATGACGACTTGTTTACATATACATACACATACATATTACTGAACATTGGCCGTTGAAGTAAACAGATTGAAGTTTATTATTCGAAGTGGAAGTAGAGGAATGAAAGTCCATTATTATTATTAGTTAAACAATGCCTTTTTGTTTAACTATCCCACTACTAATACTATTGATATGTTAATGCGGAAAAAAATGATTGTTAGAATTCCAGACACCTACTTATGATTCAAGAAATCTAACTTTAAAAAAGTCAATGACATTTTAAAAAAATACTTGGATTATAGTTAAACGTAAACTATAGTTAAAATATATTTGAATTCTATAGTTAAAAATATGATAAAATTAATTTGATGCTGTTATTACTCGTCTATTACAAAACAAAATAAATAGATGAAGAAAAGAAATAATTTGTTATTTTTGGAGTTTTTTTCTTTTCTTATTTTCTTCATAGATGTATAAATAAAGTTCAGTCAATTGCACCAATTTTATAATTAAGTTAAATATGATATTGTTCATTTCATAAAATCACTTCTCTTATTTACTTTAATTGTACCATTTTAGAGGAGCAAAAAAAAAAAGGACGTCTGTTCCCTTCAACCTTGTGTGTGTGTGTGTGTGTGTGTATGTATGTATCTCAGTGGTGACTATATCATCAATATTACTAGGGCTTGAGTAGGTATAATTTACAATATAAGAAAAATTTTAGCATGTATTCAACTACATTTTTTCTTCCTGGTTTGTACAGCTGATACTCGATAAATGACCATTCTACAAAAACCAAAACAATATTTTCTCTTTCTCTATTATATTTTTCAAGACAAATGTTTTTGACTTGGATGCCTGTCTCAATCACCACTTCAAATGTGTGTGTTTTATTTAATATATATATATATAAAGTTCAGAAGTCTGGTGTGGTACACTGTGCATATAGTTTTGTTGAGCAAGACTTGTTTCCTCAGCCTGCCAAAAGCCTTGGAAGCATTTGATGTTTGTGTATCCAGCTCTGCATCAAGTCTGTTGTTGTCAACTATGGAGCATAGATATTTTTTGTTTTATTGGGTTAGTACCTGGCTGTCTTCAGTATGTCTTGACCAATGTCATGAGATCATGGATGGACTGGTATATAACCTTGTTTTTTGTTTGTTTTTGTTAGGTTAATTTACAGCCCAAATACCATTGCAGGTTTCAAAAAATGTATAATTATTTTCTTTGCATCTTGGTGGTTGTCTGCCAGAACATTTCTGGTCTTTCTTGCAGACTTAAATTGACTGGCATTGAACCGGTTTGCCTTGTGTCTATTCTGTATCTGTACTCGTTGCATGGAATCTGTGAAGGCATCAGAGAAAGCCATCGAATGAAAAATCAAGAACAGTGTGAAGGCAAGAACACAGCCCTGTTTTACACCATTCCCAACTCTGAAGTGGCTCTAAGAGTTTTCTTAAGCTGATTAATGCCTTCATTTCAGTCTGCAAGCCAGATACCAGCCTGATGAAGTGATCAGAGCCTGTTGCATAGCACATACTGTTTCAGAGTCAAAGGCTTTTGTAAAGTTGGCAAATGTCAAGTAGAGGGGCAGCTTCTATTCAATACATTTCTTCTGTATTCACTGCAAGATCATGTCTATGGTTCCCCAGTTTGTGCAGAATCTGGATTCTGCCTCAGGAAATCCTCTGCTAGAGTTGATAGTCTGTTGCAATATGAGTTAAACACTTTCCCTGGTATCGAGAGAAGTGATACCTCATACAGTAGTTGCCACAATCTTGTCTGTCTGTTGGATATAGAGATAACTTTATTTACTTCATCCAGGTGTAGGCGTCCTGTTGGCTGGGGCTGTAGAATACGCCAACTGAACCTCTGCAGAGGAGTAAGACCCCACCCCCCAATGAGGCCACCTGTTGGCCATGGGTGATCCATAAGGCACTAGGACGGATCCATGGTGGTTGAGCAGTCATTGATCCGGTGACAGTGTGATCAATCGCTTGCAACACACTACTTTGGCCCTTACTTGGTCTGACGTGCAGTCGGATAGGCCAGATCCGATCACTCGGCTGGTCCCGTCATGCCCTAGCACACATTTATTTTCTCCAGAACGTATTATCCAATCTGCTCTTGCAGAATAATACCCAAACCTTTATCTTATAGGTGCTAGAAGGCGGGGGCTGAGGGCAAATTGGGTTAAGAGGAAAGGACTTTTTAACCCTGTTTAATTGAGTTATAAAAACCTGAATTTGGCAGAGGCTCGAAATCTTGCTCTTTATACGAGTATACTGTCACGTGGCCTCCCACTGAGAGAAGAGAAATAAGGAATTTCTACTATCCCTCGTGTTTGAATTAGCAAGCCGTCAAAGATTGACCGTTAAAAGACAAACAAAGAATGTAGGTCAACTTCGGTCGGCCGTTGAAGGAAGAAAAAAAGAATGTGGGTCAGAGTGAAAGCCAACAGATGTTTGCACTTAGAGACCAGGGAAAGGAAGAAGATAGAGAAGCCAAATGATTGGCTAGAACCCTAAGGCGGAAGTGGGAGCTCCTTCCGTCGGCGGAAATAGGAAATAAGAAAAATCAGTTTTTGGACAGAGGTCGCGGTGAATGGATCTAATGCCAAACTCCGGGTGAAGCACCAGAACCGGGATTTGCGGAACAGTAGTTGAAGTGATAAGATATCTTGAAACTACCGCCGAAATCACCGGAGGAAGACGGAAAGTATCTTGGACAAGAAGAAGCCATACCTTCAAGCTAGAACTAAAAATAACAAAGTCCGTTAGCCCGTAAAAGAGGAAATATTCTCCACAGGAATCCATCGGAAAAAGATAAGTAAACTTTTAGACTGTTTCTCCCTATATCCAATTATATACTCTCCCCCTCTCTCTCAATTTGAAGAAAGAAAAGAAAAGAAGAAAGACATTTATGTTTATGTACTATCCGTTAATAATATAGCAGACGCGTTGAATATGTGTATCCGCGTGTATAGTAAAAAGATTGATACATTTCAATGTTCCCACGTGTTGAAGTTGTTCATTTGTATCGTCTACAATCAAAAGTTGCTATTTCATGTTTCTTTTTCAGCTTCTATTCGCCTTATATTATTCTCGCTTAAATTGTCCTATATGAATTCCTTTAAAAATATTACACGGGAAACCGGAGTTGTCGACTACTCTCATTAATATTATTACATCTAAACCTAGCGGCCCATATCTTCCATTGTTCTAGGGGAGGAAGAACTAGTGGCCTTGGTGGGTGTGTGAATAGTGTGAAATTTGGAAACCCCTTGCCAGCGGCGGTCAGTCTAGCCATAAATTAAACCCCACATAATATGCCAGTTCCTATATGCCCGAGAAATGACTCTGAATAAGGATTTATTCTACGAGGGATCAAGTGCCAGGCCGCCCCGTCCTCACACGTGCGAAAAATAAACCCCCGTTTGGTGATAACTATTTAAATGCACCAGTTCCCATACGCGTTTAAATGGTTGCTCATCCGGGGATCTTTTTATTTTGATTTGCCGTCACAGTACTGGTATTGTATCTCCGTCTCGACCAAGGCAAATGGGTTTCCCCTTGGTTCATTCCCTTCTCAACTTGGACTCCGTGGTGGGTGGTGGAACATAGGACCAGTGAAAAATATATAACAGATATGGGTTCTTTCTCAAACAAAAAATTCAAACGTAGTTTAAACGAATCGAACTCTTCAGATAATGAAACATAATCATTGAATCAAACAGTTCTCCGATTACTAATTTGTCATCCTTCATAATTGAAAATGTTATATAAAAAAACCTAACACTAATTACTATAAAAAAAAATATTTAAAAAAATTAAAAAATCAAACTCTGCTTGCCGAGGTGGAAAAAAGGAAACACGCTGATTTTTCTACTGAAAATGACAGTTTCACAATATCAGTGTCAAAACATACCCTCACAAATCCCTGAACGTAAATAAGGGGGGGGGGTGAGAAGTAAAGATCTCTCCTTATGCACCATTGAAGAAATCAAAAGAGAGCTAAAAAAGAAGGAAAAAGTAATAGACGAAGACACATATAGTGCATTTTAATACCCCCAAAATACCAAAAAAAATAAAAGTTGGCTATACAATGGAAAGAGTCGGGCAATACATACCCAACCCATTGCGATGTTACAAATGCCAAAAACATGGCCACCATGAGGATAATTGTAGAGGGCGGGAAATGTGGTCAACAAAATCCTAACCACCACATTAATGCTGTCAATTTCTATGGAAATGTACCAACTGTGGCGGCAATCATCGGGTGTGCGCAAGATCTTGTGAGAAGAGAAGGAAGTACTAACAGTAAAACACCAGAATAATATTCCTTACTATGAAGCCTGTAAATTTGTAGTAGGCTCTAAGACCACGACATATTCCCAAGCAGATCAGCGTACTACATCTCCATACAACAAGTATAAGACGATTGTTAAACTTTAATCCATTTGGAGCCGGACAATTGTTAAAGCTTCATCAATAAAATCAAAGCCTCGCTTGATACTACCAGAGCTGCAGATGCATCAACTACATCAGTGGATCTTGCAGAAAACAAAGAGGAATCATCCGCCAAACACTGACCCGATTGGGGAAAAACGATACTGAGGAGAAAACGGCAATAACACGAACCACACGCCCGATAAAACACCCTGCATCAAAATCTCCTAATAAAACTAGATCAAAAGATCCCCAATACAACCCCCCACTTCTACAGACTTCTCTCCAAAAAAAAAAAACACTTAAAGACAAACGAAAACCTACACCGAAACCAAAAATCCAAGAAACAGAAAATACAGAAACAATGAATAAATTCAGAATATTAGAAAAGATGGAAACAGAGAGCAGCCCCCAATTAACTAAACCCAAAAGAATAAACCACCAAACAACTCGGAACAAAGGACTAATAATGAACCACCAAATAACTCTGTGGAACTGTCCGGTTTAAATACAATAAAAAATGTCTAACAAAATATTACAATGGAATTGTAGAGGAATTAGAGCTAATTATGAAGAACTGCAACTACTCCTAAATAAATATAACCCCAAAGTAGTATGTCTTCAAGAAACATTCCTCAAAGATAAGAACCAGTTGAACATAAAGCACTTTCAGTTATACAATCACCTATACAAAGATGGACACAGAGCTTCTGGAGGTGTCTCTATTCTCATTAGGAAGGACATACTCCTACAGCAAATTGACAGTGAACTACAAGTGACTGCTTTTAAAACTGCACAAACCAGTAAATATCTGCTCGATTTATATATCTCTACATGATCTCATAAACGACAAAAAACTTGATAAACTAATAGAACAAATTCCTAAACCCCACATATTACTAGGTGACCTTAACAGTCACGATACTATTTGGGGGTGACTGAAAACCAACAAAAAGAGCACTGGTCTGTAAAAGGTAATCAATCGCAGTTGTCTCTGTATCTTAAATAACAAATCTACTTAAAAAGGAAACATTACAAAACATTACGAATATCCTAATATAGTCTATTAAATATTCCTCTGTGTGTGCGTGTGTGTATGTTACTAACACGAATATAATAGGGAAAGACTGAATATTTAGTGTCCTGTAGACTATGAAATGTATGATGACTAAGTATTTCATGCGAGTTATCAATATACAGAAATATAGCAATGTATTCTAGAAGGAACGTGTCTTCTCCCATGTTAGTTGCTTGTCTCTTTCGGGATTTGACGAAATTTCTGAGGCTGTGTTCGAAGCTAGAACAAGTCTAACCGAAAAGGCAGAACAGGAAAGAAAAAGGTTGCAGAATATATACGCACCCATGTTACGCGTATTGAGTTCTGTCTTACTAACTGGTAAGATCAAGCTGTTTCTGGAAGTCGAAAATAGAGAGTGCTGTCTCTTGAAGTCAAAATGTGAGAGCGAGAGTTCTTGGAAGAACAGTCTATATAGGCAATCCTTGTCATGTGGTCGGCTCCAAATGCGCGGGACAAAATCAAACTTGCGGACGTAGTTGTAAGCACAAATTACGTGACTTTCCTGACCAATAGGTTCTCGAGACTGATCAGTTTACCGACGTCCACCATCTTTGTTTCGGAACAAGTGGTATCACGGCCAATTTAAAAATATAGGACTGTAAATCCTATAAGCTACATGGATTACACAAGGTAGGTTCATGACGATCCTTGTAGCTGTGACCCCTTCCCCATAATACTGGAAGTCACACAACCTTTCCGAGACAACAACAGACCTCCCTGCAGGAAAACAAATAAGGCCGACTGGCAACAATTTAAAAACTTATTCAATAGAAGGCTGGTTAAAGACCCAAATAGCACAGTTCTAATAAAACATTTCACTAAAACATTATGTGACGGTGCCATTAAAATATTTATCCCAGAACGGGAGTTTATTTTAGGCACGTGTGAAATCGGGGCAGTCTGGCACTTGATCCCTCGCAAAATAAGTTCCTGTTAAGATTCCTTCTTCGGGCACATGGGGAACTGGCAGATAATATGGGGGTTAATTTGGGACTTACTGACCGCCGCTGGCAAGGGGTTTCCGTTTTTTACATACACACACCCACCAGACCACTTCGTCTTCCTACCCCAAGGATAATGGAAGATATGGGCCTCTAGGTTTAGATATAATATTATTATTTATCGTAGTTGACAATTCCAATTTCCCGTGTAATATTTTTGAAGGCGAATAGGACATTTAGCGAGAATAAATTGAGGCGAAATGAAGCTGAAAAGGAACATGCAAAAAGAAGGCAACTCGATAGGCAAACAACACAACGAATAAGTTTCAACACGAGGGGACATTTAAAATATAACAAGGTGTTTAATGCGTGCGGACCAGACAGATATTTAAAGTGCCGGCTATATTACCAGCAGATAATACCAAATACAAATGTCTTTCTTTTTTTTTTCTTTCTTCATTCTTTAACGGGCTAGCGGAATTATATGGAGCTCGGCTTGAAGGCGTCTGCTATCGCCTGTCCAAGAGCTCTATTTCGCTTCTTCACCCGGAGTTTTGGCGACAGTGTCAACACATCTTGTCACACCAACTGCTGTCCTCAAACTGAATTCTTCATTCCTATTTCCGCTGACGAAAATAACTACTTCTGTTTTTAGGGTTCTGGCCAATCATTCGGCCTCTTTCTCCTTCCTCACCCTGTCAGGCGATTCATTCAGACTACTATAATGACCTTTACACCCACCTCTCTATCCAACGGTCACAGTGTAAGCATCTCTTGGCTTTCATTCTGACCTGGATTTGTTACTTCGGCCGCGAGGAATTGACCTACATTCCTTATTCCTCTTTTAACGGTCAGTCTTTGAGGCCTGTTAATTCAAACACGGAGGGGTAGGGGAAATTTCTTATTTCTCTCCTCTCAGGGGCTGACCACGTGACAATTAATTGCAATAGCAAATGAAACCTCACCTTCAAACAGACCCAACATACCCTGGTTTAACAATGAGTGCAAAATAGCAATCAGACCCCGAAAGGCTGCCCTCATGAAAACTATTAAACAAGCTAAAAAGCTCAGTTGGCAAAATCATATAAATAAAATTAATTCGTCCACCAAAACACAGTCTGGAAAATTATCCGTAAAATTTCAGGCAAAAACCAGTCTACTCCACTCAAACACCTCATCAAAAAATAATACTTAAGTTACCAACATAAAAGATATTGCCAACACACAAGCTGAAACCTTCTCAGCAAATTCCCCCTCCACAAACTCCAACACAGAATTTCACAAATACAAAGACAAGAAAAACAAAAACAAAAGCTTAATTTTAAATCGGGCAACACTGGAAGCGACAATGAACTCTTTTCATTATCAGAACTAAAAGAAGCCATCCAAAAATCCCACAACACTGCATCGCCCAGTCGGCTGGGGCTGTAGAATACGCCGACTGCACTTCTGCAAAGAGGTAACCCTGCCTCACTGAGGCTACCTGTTGGCCGTGGATGGTAACCCGTAATGCTTAAGGACGGGATCCTGGTGGTTGAGCAGTCCTTGATCTAGCAACCAAAGAGGTTATGTGACTTGAAACACTCCACTTTGGCCCTTACTGAGCTAGAAGGACGGTCGGAGAGGCCCGATCCGATCAATCAGGTAGTCATATCGGCCTTCTTTCAGTTTTTTGCAAAAATCTGAATTAGATGGCGATGGCTGTAGGGTCAATCATGCTGAGGAAAGACCTATACTCCTTTCTGACCCTGGGTGAGTAATTATATTGGGAATGAAAACCCATGGACAAAACTAAATTGTATACCACCAGCATGAGTATATTGACTATGTAGCCCTGATGTTACTAGGCGAATGGGCTTCCCCCTAGGCACATCCCTATGTGGGACTCCGTGGTAGGTGGGTCAATGAAACTCAGACTTTCTTTATGGCCTATGAAAATATAACCCAAGCAAAAATTTTTAAAAATGAAAAGACCCCTCACAGAATCAGAAAGTGAGCACGAAACATGAAAACTTCAATCAATTCATTGTACTTGAATCAATAGAAGAAACCCCAACCACCACACTATCCCCATTCTTAATTCAAAAAGACAATAAAACACACTGTAAACCAATCAATATCAAAAAAGCTATGAACAACACCATTATTATACAAATAACAAATAAAAAAACAATCAGAAAAAATACTAAAATGGAAACAATTTGGAAAACTAAACATAAAACCAACCCTAAACTTCTCGAAAGGAGTTATAAAATCCCCAGATCTCGCATCGTGTTCCCTTGAAGAAATAAGTCTACATCTTAAACCACAAGACGTAACAGATGTGAGAAGAATCTCCATACGCAAAGAAACAAGAACCATAGACACAAACACCTACATACTGACATTTAATAAACCCACAACTCCAAACAGCATTAGAATAGGTTACATAAATATGAAAATAGAAACTTACATACCAAACCCTCTAAGATACCAAAAATGGCAAAAATATGGACATTCTAAAGATAAATGCACTAGACCATCAATATGTGGAAAATCAAATCACACAGAATAAGAACATCAAAATCCCTTTAACTGCATCAACTGCACAGGAAAATACCCTGCGTATTCACGGGAATTTGAAATGTGGAAAAAAGAAAAAAGAATTACAGAACTAAAATACAAAAGAAACATCTCCTTTCCCAAGGCCAGAAAAATAGTAAAACAAACACAAGAACAACCTAGTTATGCATATGTAACAAAAAAAGGGAAACAAGAAAAAGGAAGATACAAAACAAAAACAGGAAGAACTGAACAAACTGATTAATGAATTAAAAAAATCTAATAGAAATACAAAAAATGATCACAAAAGAGACAATCAAGGAACACATTTCAACAGTTCCAGACGAATGTGAGATACACAACCAAAATCAGGGAAAACCCTAAGCAAAGAAAAGGAAAAATCCAAACTAAATAAAAAACACTAATAAAAGAACCAATCCCATTATCCAACAGATACAGCTCTATGGACATAGAAGATCCTGTTGAAACAACCATAGAAGATTCTGATGAAACAATCACCCACATCAAAACAGACACCATAAAACTCCAAAAGAGACTTCATAAAAAAATAAATATCAAAGACAACCCAACAGAAAATGAAACAACAAATCCTACCCAAAAAATGAAACACAAGCTACAAAAAGTAGATATAGATCGACTTCAAGATCAAAGGAAAAAATCAAAAACCAACTCGAAATCCCCCAATAAAAACTAAAAACAAACTTAAAATTGAAATGGACTCAACACCCACAATCAAAAAGCCAGGGGAACTTTAAAAAAAAGCACAGGCGACACAGACCGCATAGTTGCCAGCCTCGATCTGGAAGGTATAACAAATAACTACAAGACTTGAAACCATTTAACTGTGTGCAAACAAATGAACTTAATCCTTTTTTAAATATCACTTACAAACCATCCACTTTAAAAGTAAAAACGAAATTACTGACAAACTAATCTCTCACATATCCTGTATATTTATTTGAATGTGTGCAAAAAAGTGACTGATGTTGAATTGCTGCTGGTGCATAGCAGTATTCAGGACTGATTGACTATGTGCAAGCAGATGAGGTGAATAGAAAGATTTGTATAGGACTAGATACTTGAAATCATTGGGCAGTGAAGAAAAATAAGCTTGAGCTCATGGAAAATATTTGCAGAATGTTTACAAATCGTGTATTCGCTTACAAATCATGTGTATAACTATTTAACTATGTGCAGGCGGATTATTGATGTTGGGTTGAATTGTTGATGTTGTGTAGCAGCAATGCTTGGAGCCATTAGTTTTGTGTCCAGGCAGGTGGACTCTGGCTCATTTGGAATATTATCTACTAAGTATTTGTTTGTAAATCTAGGGTTTTAATATGTGTATAAACGAAGTTTGGCATTGTGTGGCCTGCAGGGGTTTTTATGCCATAAAATCAACCAAACTAAACTTGACAACATTTTAAGGCTTCCAAAAACCCTCACTCTTTCACTGAAATCTGACCAAATCAACCTTTTGACCAATATCTGGTCAAATAGAATCAAGAACTCATACCCTAAAACCTGCATAGAAGACAAAACCAACCTAACCTTTCTTGGCATTAAATGACCAACAGAGGTTTATATGCCGTTAAACAAATCTCACTCAAACACAACACAGCAGTCGGCCCAGATGAAATTCACTACGAATTTCTCAGACAATTACCTTCAAAATCCTTAGAATACCTACTTACTACATTAAACGACATTTGGAAAAATGGCAAACTCCCAGAATCATGGAAACTAGCTACCATTATTGCAATACCGAAACAAGGAAAGAATAATCTTTATGCATCAAACTATCGCCCAAGAGCTTTAACAAGCTACCTGTGTAAGATCATGGAATGAATGATCAATAAAAGGCTAGTTTGGTTCATAGAATCCAATAATCTTTTTACCAACTTTCAATGCGGCTTTAGGAGCCGAAGATGAACAATGGATCATGTGGTCAGATTAGAAACCTCCATACGAGAGGCAATTATACAAAAACAACATCTTGTAGCAATATTTTTTGACTTAGAGAAGGCATACGAGACTACTTGGGGGTATGGTATCATGAATGACCTACACAACATGAGATTGAAAGGCAGACTTCCAAACTTTATCAAAGCTTTTCTTTCGGACAGGAAATTCCGAGTCCGTATTAGTTCAACCTTATCAAACATCCAAAATCAAGAAAAGGGAGTCCCTCGGGGAGTATACCTTGAGTAACCCTAATTAACATAAAAATCAATAGCATCACCAATTGCCCAAATACTGGAGTTGATAAGTATTTAGTCGTTGATGACTTCTCCATCACCTCTACATCCAAATATATACATACAGCAGAACGTCAACTGCAACAAGGCATCAACAAAATAAACACATGCGCAATGATAAACGGCTTTAAAATTTCCAAAACAAAAACTGCATACATTTTTGTTAATAAAGAAAAATGCACAACAACCCTACATTAAATCTGGACGAATCAGAAATTGTAGTCATTGACCAGTACAAATTCCTCGGCATTATTTTTGATAACAAGCTCTTTTTCATTCCACACATTCAATATTTAAAAGAAAAATGTAGCAAAACATTAAAATTCCTTCGTGTAATAGCCCACAAAGACTGTGGTGCAGACCAACACACCTTGCTGAAAAATATAGAATCATAATCCGCTCAAAAATTGACTATGGCTGTTTCATATATGGAGCAGCCAGAAAATCCTACCTCAAATCATTAGAGACAGTTCACCATAAGGGACTGAGAGTCATTTTAGTGGCATTTAGAACATTCCCAGTTGAGAGCCTTTATTCTGAAGCCTACAAACCACCTGTAAAACTTAGATTCACAAAATTAGGTCTACAATATGTTACCCTTCTCCTGCCACGTGTATGTTTGTTGAGTGAAATTGTAAATTGGAAGAGATCTGAATTCTGCGATATAACAGAGCCTTTTTCTGAACCACCTGTAAAACTTAGATTCACAAAATTAGGTCTACAATATGTTACCCTTCTCCTGCCACGTGTATGTTTGTTGAGTGAAATTGTAAATTGGAAGAGATCTGAATTCTGCGATATAACAGAGCCTTTTTCTGAACCACCTGTAAAACTTAGATTCACAAAATTAGGTCTACAATATGTTACCCTTCTCCTGCCACGTGTATGTTTGTTGAGTGAAATTGTAAATTGGAAGAGATCTGAATTCTGCGATATAACAGAGCCTTTTTCTGAACCACCTGTAAAACTTAGATTCACAAAATTAGGTCTACAATATGTTACCCTTCTCCTGCCACGTGTATGTTTGTTGAGTGAAATTGTAAATTGGAAGAGATCTGAATTCTGCGATATAACAGAGCCTTTTTCTGAACCACCTGTAAAACTTAGATTCACAAAATTAGGTCTACAATATGTTACCCTTCTCCTGCCACGTGTATGTTTGTTGAGTGAAATTGTAAATTGGAAGAGATCTGAATTCTGCGATATAACAGAGCCTTTTTCTGAACCACCTGTAAAACTTAGATTCACAAAATTAGGTCTACAATATGTTACCCTTCTCCTGCCACGTGTATGTTTGTTGAGTGAAATTGTAAATTGGAAGAGATCTGAATTCTGCGATATAACAGAGCCTTTTTCTGAACCACCTGTAAAACTTAGATTCACAAAATTAGGTCTACAATATGTTACCCTTCTCCTGCCACGTGTATGTTTGTTGAGTGAAATTGTAAATTGGAAGAGATCTGAATTCTGCGATATAACAGAGCCTTTTTCTGAACCACCTGTAAAACTTAGATTCACAAAATTAGGTCTACAATATGTTACCCTTCTCCTGCCACGTGTATGTTTGTTGAGTGAAATTGTAAATTGGAAGAGATCTGAATTCTGCGATATAACAGAGCCTTTTTCTGAACCACCTGTAAAACTTAGATTCACAAAATTAGGTCTACAATATGTTACCCTTCTCCTGCCACGTGTATGTTTGTTGAGTGAAATTGTAAATTGGAAGAGATCTGAATTCTGCGATATAACAGAGCCTTTTTCTGAACCACCTGTAAAACTTAGATTCACAAAATTAGGTCTACAATATGTTACCCTTCTCCTGCCACGTGTATGTTTGTTGAGTGAAATTGTAAATTGGAAGAGATCTGAATTCTGCGATATAACAGAGCCTTTTTCTGAACCACCTGTAAAACTTAGATTCACAAAATTAGGTCTACAATATGTTACCCTTCTCCTGCCACGTGTATGTTTGTTGAGTGAA